>CM057449.1:274307500-274660000 GCA_016271365.2 Neoceratodus forsteri
ATGGCTTGGCTCACTGTGTGCATAAACCCTCTACTGTAATGTCCTATTTAAGCCATACCTGTCACTATATTTCAGGGTAGATTTTAGTGGTATTTTTCCTTCCTGAGAACCTAGAGTGAGGATACAAAAATATCCTCACTTTAGGTCAAAATATACATAGAGTAGGTCATGACTGGCTCATTCAGAATTCATCTGAAAGTCTGGCCTCAGTAGCAGTACTAACCATATTCAAATGCAAATAACTTTATAACAAAAAAAAAATAAAATAGCACAGTACTGTGAGCACAAAAGTTGTTCATCACAAAAATATCTACAAAATGACTGGTGTTTCATTTATAGCTACCTTTTTTATAATTAGCAAAAAAAACCAGAAAATGCTATTTTTTTCACTTTTCGACAAACAAATATGAACTTTAAAACAGAAAATGATAGCATGGTACTGTGAGCATGCAATTTGTTCAGCAAAAAAATCTACAAAATGTGTGGTGTTTCATTTACAGATACCTTTTAGTTTTTTTTTTGTATAATTAGCAAGAAAACAGCAGACAATTCTTTTTTTCACTTTTTGAAACAAACAAATGTGAATAACTTTAAAATGAAAAATGATATCACAGTACTGTGAGCATGAAATTTGTTCAGCACAAAAATATCTACAAAATGAGTGATGTTTCATATATAGATACCTTTTAGTTTTTTTTTATAATTGGCAAAACAATTCAGCAGAAAATACAATTTTTTTCACTTTTTGCAACAAACAAATGCAAATAACTTTAAAATGAAAATAATACCGTGGTACTTTGAACAAAGAGGTTGATCAGGACACAATATCTACAAAATGAGCAGTGTTTCATTTATAGATACCTTTTAGATTTTTTACAATCTGCAACAAATTGCAAGAAATTCAGTTTTTTTCACTTTTTGGGAGTTATGGCATAGAGGGAATATGCAACCCCCATGCTAGAAATATTGTTGATATTTTTGTTTTCATGCCAATTGACCCAATGACATCACTTGTGGCTTTGTCACTCATGATGCTGTCAGGTCAAGTGACACTTGAACAAAAAATATAGACAATATTTCCAATAGGCAGGTTGCATATCCCTTATTTGTTACCTTCTAAATAACCTGTGCTTGTTGTGTACTTCCTCACCTTGTAAACACTGTTGTAATGCATAGTTCCCTATGTGCTTGTTATTTTATATCTGTAATTAATCCTGGGTCACCCCTGGCAAAGGTATTTCTGGTCTCAGTGGGTGTGCCAAGGTACCAAAATAAAATAAATAAACACGAATGTTGTTGTTCCTGAAACTTGATTAACCACACAGATTGTGCCAATTTTTAAAAACAGCAAATAAAAGAGTTATTGTAACTTCTAGGCCGATTTCATGCCAGAGTATGCAATACTTGCAAAGATATTTACAAGATGTTGGTAGAAAAATTGGAACAGTTGGGTTAATCGACATAATATACATAGTAATAGACAATTTGGTTTTAGAGAATCAGTATCAATGGTTGATTGCATCTTCTTATTTGACCATCTGATAAGAAAATCAAGGGCCTGTATAAATAATGACCTTGATTTGTCATTCCTAGGTATGAGGGCTGCCTTTGATAATGTGGATGGAATGGCACTGTAGGCAATCCTGGAAGAACTGAATATTGATAGAAAACTTCTAGTTCTAATCAAAAAACTACATACAGATATAAATATTCAACTTAGGTTTAGTTGTGATGAGAAACTAACAGAAAAATACACATGTGAGGGATATTTTCTTTGCCTTTTTGGCACCACTCCCCTTTAATTTGTATATTGACAAGCTTGAACATAATTTCGATAGAATAATGACTAATGCACTGAAAATATATGGCAAACAAATCAATAGCCTACTGTATGCAGATGATGCTGTTCTTCTCTCCAGATAATCAGTTGGCATCCAGAAAGCTTTGGATTAGGTGACAGCCTCATAAGATAACCTAACATTACAACTGAATGTTGAAAAGTTTAAATTTCTAGTTATCGATAACCCAAGAATCATTATTAAATTTGGAAAGCCAATGGTAATGACATAGAAGATGTTGACATTTTTATATATTAATATTGAATTTCAATCCACAACATTCTTGGAGTTATCATATTGATATATTTAAAAAGAGGGGTAGATAAGCTATTCTAATGATTAACAGGTTTTGGGTGCATCTAGATTACTGGATAGCTTAGAACTTATTTAAAATCTATATATGAGACTTTTTTCAGTACTCCCATGAGTCATTCCTGCTGAATATGTGAACAGAATGTGGGTTCTTAGCGTTAAGGACAGTAACTGACATTAGACTTGTCAACATTTTCTGCAGGATAATTAAAAATGAAAACGTTTGGCTTCACCATTGTTTATTGGAAGCCATAGAAATTGTGTTGTTCAGTGCTCTGCCCTCCTTCAAACACTGATCCTGGTTTAGTGAGCTGGAAACAAAGATTTAAAAAAAGGCATGACCAGTATAGCTAGTAATTGGAACCTACAGGAGCTCCACAGTTTTAAATCATAATGTGCACAGAGGCTCATTGGTGTTAGTAAACAAAATGATATGGCAAGATTAACTAAAACAATACTTTCACAACCATGAAATATTAAAAAGTGAGCAGGAAGAGGAAAATATATATAGTCTTGTCGGGGTTATGATATGTTAAAATACTAGCAAGGTTGCTATTTAAGGAAATGGAAGGAAAATGCTGCTTTAAATACTTGTTTTATGAATTGGCCACAATATTTTAAAGAGGTAGAGTATAAGAACTAATGCTCAGGGTGATGGACAACTATGCATATTCTGTAAGAATGCCCTTTATTAGAGTGCTTAAGAGCAAAAAGGCTAGCTGATATCCTAGCACTATTAACACATAAGGCCAATAAACTAATAAGTATACACAAGATAAAAGTCTGGATATCAGAGCAGGGTAAGAAACCTACACAATGTTGTCTTGCAGTAGGAGTGGGTTACAATTTTTTACTGACGTCAGAGGGTCCTTCTGAATTATTTATATGTCTATGCTGGTATGTTTTTTAACACTTCAGTTGCAATATGTATAAAATATGTAATTGTCCTATGCATATAGCATGTTATGTGTGTTTGATATGTTTGAAACATGTTAAGGATTATCAAAATAATATATGTAAGACATGACTAATGTTGTGTTGCAATATGTTGTACTAAGGACCCCATTGAGAATGAACTTTGCTCAATGAGCAATCTTAATTCATACCATGATAAAATACATTACAACTACTACTACCTAGCTCAAATGAGGAAAATCTGAAATAATCACTAAACTCTCATAACACTTCAATATTGCACTCTGTGGCAAAATTGGCAATTGTTGCTAGTTGGAGGTAATGATATGTATAATGATGTGGATGTATTTTTTAACTGTACTGTATTTTTGAAAATATATGTCCTATTTATAATTACCATATTCCATTTTATTTTATTTTTAGAATGTCTGTGTACAGTTTATTAATTATGTATGGTTTTAATCAATAAACTTTGACTTGAAACTTTGATTTGACTGAAGCCGATTGGCACTCCTCACCTACCAGCCATGGGCTAGTAGCCATGTTTGGAAACCACCCTAGGCCTCCAAACCACAAGCTACAGGAAAGAGATTTTTGGAAAGAAGAAATGCATGCTGGCTCAGCATGTGGGTTGATGGACTCAACCAGTTTTCCTACAAAGCAAAGGAAGCATCAAGTTATGGGTTCTGCTCTGGTATGGAGCGAGTGAGCCAATCAAGAGGCAATTAGAAAGTGAGGAGGAGGGGGCACTGACCCTGACAGACAGGATGCAGGCCCAATCTTATACAAACATTATAGCAGCATAATCAAGCCCTTCAGAAGGCCAGCAACAGGCTGTGCTAGCTCTCTCTCTTTGTTCCCTTCTAGTCACCTTGGAGCAACTGTACAAGAAGAACAATGAGGTTCAGAAGCTGTGTGGGCAATGGTAACATTTTTGGCCTAATTCTCAAAGCTACCAGCACTGTAAAAGGGGCATGTGCCACAGAGAATGGCACAAAGTACCCCTTGCACCATAAGATGTGCCAGGATTGCTTTACAAGGGCAGCTTGCATCACCCGAAGGCTGCCTGCCCCAAACTGGGCTTGCACCACCTGTGCACCACAAAACTAGCTGTGGTTTGGTGCAAGGGGGCATTTGGCAAATGCAAGCTGCCACATCCCCCAAAATAGGATTCACTAAGCTCGCAAAGGGGACACATTTCTAAGCACTCATTGAGAGTTCAGTTGACTGCCGGATGCAGAGGTGAGAGGTGGGCTGTGCCAGTCATCAGTTCTGATTCAGGATGGAGGAGTGGGGTGGTGGGCACTACCTGCTGGTGTGGGGGGGCCACTATACCACCACAAGGGGGGACATGTTATTAATTATTAATGGGGCAGCATCGGGTATTGGGGTCATTTTATTAATGAAAGTATATGGAAGCATTGAGTGATTGGGGAGAGGGGTAATTTTATTAATTAATAATACGGGCAGCACAGGGAATCGGGGAGGAAGGCCACTATATCACCACGAGGGGGACAGGTTATTAATTACTAATACCGGTACCATGAGGTGTCGAGGAGGGGGACATTTTATTACTTAATATGGGCAGCATCAGGGTTTGGGGAGGGGGACACTAGACCACCAGGGAAGGGGGTTTATTTACTGTACTTGGGGATTGGGATGGGGAGACCACTTGCCTTTGCCACAGGGGGCCTGTGGCAGAACCTTCCTGTGCACCAGGTGTTTGCTGCATGGAAGGGGTTGTCACAAGTGTGGGACTTGGCACTGGGACCCCTCCTGTATCAGAATCTGGTGCATGGTCCCTGGTGCACCAGGCTTCAGCTCAAACTGCTGTTTGCTGCAGCTTGTGCCAAGCCTAGCCCTTGTTAGGAATTGAGCCCTTTGGATTTGGCTGTTGCTACCTGCTACAGCCCCCATCAGTTATGAGACCTCGGCAGCTATGGCTCAGGGAAGTCACTGTTTAAAGCAAAAGGTAAGCATCTTTTGGTACTTAGTTCTAAATGAAGGGGGGGTACCCCTCCTAAAGGCCCTCAACCCTATCCCAATCAAGCCAGTACAAGGCAGGGGTAGCAACAGAGTTAGCAACCCTGTGCCCTGGTTGCATCAGATGACTAAGGACAGAAAAGAGCTGAGTCAATATTCCTACCTTGCTTTTACTAAGGACTTCTAGAGCTGTCCCCACCCTGACCTTACTTTTGTGCCTAATGACCCTTTTGTAAATGTCCCAATCTGCTTTGAACCAAAGTGTGCCTCTTACACTGCATCCTTCTCCATACTGTTGTCACCTCCTATCTCTTTCTGTCAGCTCCTCACATTGTCTCTAGAAATATAGAATCTGATGGCAGATGAGGATCACATGGCCCACCCAGTCTTATCTTTTTTTCCCTACCTACAGTATCACTGTAGATCCTACTTGATCTCTGGCTCATTTTCGCTTCCCCCTTCCTTTTTACTATGATTCATTTATGCCTCCCCATGCATTCTTGAACCCCACCACTGTTTTTGGCCCCACCACCTCTGCTGGAAGGCTGTTCCAGGAATACACCACTATTTCTGTGACGAAGCACTTAATCATATTTCTCCTGAATCTACTCCCACCAGCTTCATAGCATGTCCCTTTGTTTCTGAGAACCTTTTTTTCTGAAAAATACTTCCCTCCTGTACCACTGACTCCATGATATATTTAAATGTCTCTCTTATATCCTTCTTCTGTTCCAGTGTGTACACAATGAGGTCCTTTAGTCTCTCCTCATAGAGCTTTGGATGTAGACCCTGCACCGTTTTATTTGCTATCCTCTGGACCACCTCCACTCTATCTATCTCCAACCAGAGATGTGGTCTCCAGAACTGGATATAGTACTCTAGATGGGGGTCTTTATCAGTGATGTATACAGTGGCAACACCACATCCATCTTTCTGCTAGTACAGTAATACCCCTTTCTATGCACCTCAGTATCTCACTACCCCTCCCAACAGTCTTGTCACACTGCCTGGCCACCTTTGAATCATCAGATATGATGATCCCCAGGTCTGTCTCCTCTTCAGTGGTTGTCAATAACACTCCACCCATTTTGTACTCTGCCCCGGGATTCTATACCTCAAGTGCATTATTTTGCACTGATCACCCAATCAAAAAAATCTATCACATTTGTTTGACATGACCCCCCCCATGAATCTATGCTGCCTTGGGTCTTGTAACCATTGGATTATTCCACAATCCTTTCCTTAAGTAGTGATTCCATTAACTTCCCCAGTACTGATGTCAGGCTGCCTGGTCTCTAATTTCCTGCCTCCTCCCTGTTACCACTTTTGTGAAATGAGACTATATTTGCTCTCCCCCAGTCCTCTGGGACCACTCCTGTTGCCTGTGAGCTGTTAAATGGGACTGCCAGCGGTGCAGCCAGTACCTCCATGGGCTCCCTCAATGCCCATGGATGTACCCCTCTGGCCCTATTGCTCTGTCCACTTTCATATTTGTGGGTCTCTTCAGGATTCTCTCCTTCGGAAAAGGACTAGTGTCCACCTCCCTCCTTCCAAAGCTCATGCCAGTTTTTTGTGGTCTGTCCCTTCTCCATCCTCTGTGAACACTGAAAGAAAATATTTGTTCAGCATATCTGCCTTTACCTGCCCCCCCATACAGTCCCCTCCCTTCTCTTTCTAACCTTGCCATCCCTCCCCTGATCTTCCTCTTTTCACTTACATACCTACAAATGTCTGGTCCCCTTTTGTTACAACCTGGGCTCTTCTCTGTTCAGTTTGTGCCTTTACACTCCTTTCTGCTCTTCCTGCTTCCCCTTGTAACCCCTGGTACACCTCCCTATCATCTTCCCTCTGTATCTCCTTATGCCTGCATCTCCTTATACTGTCTGAATGCTATCCTTTTAGCCTTTACCTTTTCTGCCACCTCTTTTGAGAACAATAGCAATCTCTTCTTCCTCTTGCTTTTGCTCACTTGCTTGATGCAGAGATTTGTTGCCTTCGCTATACACCCTTTTAACTTATTCCACTGTTCTCCCACCCCATCGTGGTCATCCCCCCGCCAGGTCATCCCTGGGACATTCACCCATCTTTATAAAATCTGCCTTCCTGAAGTCCAGGACCCTTGCCCTTGTGTGGTTTGATTCTGCAGCTGTCCTTATTCTGAATCACACTGTACAGTGATTGCTTGTCCCCAGGTGGCCTTTCACCTTGATGTCTGCAACACTTCCCTGTTAGTGAATAACAGATCTAGTATTGCCATATGATGAGTGAGTTCATTGACTAGTTGCCTGAGGAATGCATCCTACAGGGAATTCAAGATGTCCCTGCTTCTAGCTAAAGCCACAGCTAGGAGGTTCCAATCTACATCCAACAGATTGAAGTCTCCCCCCCAGCAGTACCTCCTCTTTTCTGTAGGGATGGTAGAACCTTAAAAGGTTCAGAGGTTCTAAAAGGTTATGATAAGCAAAAAAAAGTTTGGATCCTTATCTGAACCCAGAACCTTTTATGACCTTTATTGCTTTATGGCAACTGTATGTTAAAAAATAATTTTAAACTGCTTTTAATCAACATATCTGTAGAAAAAACAATTAAACTACGGTTTAGTAGTAGAGAATGCTCTCTGATCACTCTTTTGTTTCTTTCCTTTTTTTTTCTTTTCCATACGCAGTTTATCTTCCTCCTCCTAGAAACTCCAGACAGGTGTCTTTGGCCCTCCTTTGATGGAGGGACTCTCTCCGGACCTGCCCGTACCCACACTCACTGACCCCGGTATTCACCAATGGATTGCCCCCATGGCAGGGCAGGGCCAGGAAGAAGGCAGCGCACTACACCTCTCCCCCAGAGACCCAATCCAGAAGCTGGGATCAGCCCTCAGGTGCGGCAGTCATCACTGAGCACTGCCAGGGCTCTCCTTTTTCCTTTACTTTTCTCCCATCCCCCTCCCTACCAATGCAGGCATGTCTGAAAGTGCCTTCTGACTCATACTGCCCTCTGATCATTGCCAGAGGGCAGAACAGTGAGCGGGATGACAAGTCTCCCTTCCCCCGAGAGAGGAGAGCAGTCTCCCAGATGCTTGATCCTCTCTCTCCCCCCACTGACTCCCAGTGCCCCGGGCTAGTTCCCGAACTCAGGTCACCGGCATGGCATGGGGTGTGGTGTCCAGTGCCTCAACTCTCAGCACCACTGGGCTGATCCCTCACTCTTCTGTTTCTGACATTTATGAAAGTATTACTAATACTGTTTGTGTATAAGTTATATTATTAACAGTAGTGATTTCTGTTTCTCAGTAGGTATAGGCAGGCACCAGATGTGTTTTAGACAGTTAAGTGATGAAGAAGAAGTCAGGAACACAAAAACAGCACTAGGCCAGAGCAGAGAGCAGTCAGAGAGAGAGCTAGTCAGAGAGAGCCAGTCAGCAAGCTACCACTTCAAGACTGCAATCCCCTACTACCTCAACCTAGTATAATCAGGGGAAAACCAGAAGTAGTCTACCAGCACTGAAATCAATATGGTTAAGGCACATTTACCAACAAGCATTTGCCAATGCCAAATATTGGCTTGCTGGCATTGACATTGGTAGAGCAGGAGTTGGAGAGATGCATATTAGGAATGGCAGTGAAGTATTGAATTAATGCCCACCCTCACCCCCACCCTGCAGAGTCTGAAAGGCGTTGGTGGCATGCCTTTGGGCCATCAGCCATAATGCTTATGCCATTCCACCTCACCCCACCCCACAGACACCAACAGGTGTTGCAGTGTGCTTTAGGGTCTTCTTCTGTTAAGCTAACCCCATTCCATAAGTAAATAAGCTGAGATGGGTTCAATATAGAAGAATAGGGTTAACATTAGGGCCGAAGACCCCAAGGCACACCTCAATGCCTGTCAATGGCTGCAGGATAGGGGTGGACTGCCAAGAGCATTACGGCTGATGAACCCAGGTCACACCCCTGATGCCTGTCAGACTCTACAGGTTGGGGCGTTATGGTTGGAAACCCTAACGCCCTGGGAGTTTGTTGGTATTTTCACTCCAACATGGGCTTTTTGGGACCCCACCAAATGAACAGTGACACTATCATTTTGTTACTCAGTCCTGAAAGGTGATTTCGCACAGCGACTGCACCATTCAGCGCCACAGGTGCTGAAACACATTTCTGGTGGGATGTGAAAAATGACAGCTGTACTGTTCATGAGGAGGTATGAAAAAGTGGCAATGCTGAAAATCTGGACTGAAAATATGAAAAAAACTGGCAAAGTTAAGAGTGTGTATAAAAACTGCAAAACGCACGCTAGTAAAGCAATCATTTTTGGGAATTTTTCCACCACATTTTCAACATGGTCATATTGGGATCTCCCCTCATGAACAGTGACACTGTGATTGTGTTAATCTGTCCCAAAAGTTGATTTCCCACAGTGACCACGCCATTCTGTGCCACAGGTGCGAAAACATGTTTTGGGTAAAATGTGAAAAATGACAGCTGTACTGTTAATAAAAATCTGGAGTGAAAATATTAAAAATTGGTGAAGTTACAAGCATGCATAGATAGTGTGCAATGCACACCTGTAACACGGTCACTTTCTGGAATTTTTTCACCAAATTTTTAATATGGGCTTTTTGGGACCCCACCTCATGAACAGTGGTACTGTTGTTTTGTTACTAGGTCCCGAAAGGTCATTCTGTGCAATGAAGGCGAAATCACCTTTTGGGACTGAGAAACAAAATGACAGTGACATGTTCATAAGTTGGGGTCTCAAGAACCCCATGTTGAAAATCTGGGGCCAAAATTCCAAAAATGGCTGAGATATTAACCTAAGGTGAAACCCCCATTGATTCCCATTATAAAGCTTGCCGTCATTTCTTCAGTTTGCGGTTGGCCTTTGAAGACAGCAGACGCATCTTGGTCCAAAGAAGATCACTGCTCCTGACATCTGGAGGTAAGTATGGGGTGAGGGGGTGTGGGGGAGGTGGATGTTCAGAGGGAGAGTTGGGATGGGAAGGGGGACGGGGGGACAATGATGGACAGTTTTCTGTTTTGCAGGTAAAAAAAATAAAAAAACTTTGGGGGATCATTTTCTTTATTTTACAGGGAAAAAAAAGGCATTTAGGCACACTGGGGTGGGCTCCCAGTGTGCCACATTAATGGGGAGGGGGGATACATGTCAATACAGGGACTGGGTACCCCGATGTTGGCTTTCCAAGGAGTGTGTGACCGTCGAGAGGGGGGATACATGCTGACACGGGGATTAGGTACCCCAATGTTGACTTTCTGCAGAGTGTGTGGCAGGTGCAGTCATATTTATTGAAATGTTTCATCCGAACAGGCACACTAAATAAACACCTTGCTCCTGAAGCAAAGCTGGGCAACAGGAGCTGACCGCTTGCTTCTGGAGCAAGACCCAGGGACAGAGTGCTCAGCCGCAGGACCCAACAAGGTTGTGGGGGGGGGTGCTGCTGCAATGATGAAACTGTTCATGATTGCAGTGGCACATTCCTTTCAGGTTTCTGGCTCTCTTTGAAGTGAAGTTTCTGTCATCGCCAGCATGCTCACTGATTGGCGGCTGAGGGACGCACCCACTAAAGCATCCCCTGCATTGGCCACAACACTCACTTACCTCTGAAATGTGCTACTACTGCAAGATGTTTCTTGTGCATGTGCAAACCAACATAACAATTACTGCTTAGAAAACAATGAGAACATGACTGTGATGACAAGAAAGTCCCAGACCAGATCTCTAGTTTATAAATAAATGATCTCCTCCTGAGCTGAATTTTTAGAAGGGGATAATAGTGTGTTTAAGTAATTGTACTTTAGTTTGTAGTAGTACTACCAGGAGAAAAAAAAAAACAGAGCTAGCAAAATGTATCAGTGTGTTTATTTAATTGTGTGCATTTAGGTTGATGGGAGACCTGTTGATGGGAGGCCTGAATATGCCAGATGTTAACTGGAGCACATTTGCAGCAGCCACATCCAAGAGCAGGCAATTCTCGATGCCCTACAGGTGGCATGTCTCAAACAGCTAGTTTTTGAACCCACTCATGAGGGAGCAATCTTAGACCTCATACTCTCAAATCGGGACAGTGAGACTATCTCAGATCTAGAAGTGGGTATCCATCTGGGAACAAGTGACCACCAAACAGTGTGGATCACGATAAACTCAGCTACAGAGTCAAGCCATACAAAAGTGAGGGTACAGGACTTCAGGAGGGCTGACTTTGGCAAGATGGGAGAGTACCTTAGAAAAGCACAAGCAAATAGGCTAGAAGGAGGGGTGGAGCAGCAATGGGGAAACATCAAAACTGCCATCACAGAGGCAACAAGCCTTTGTGTAAGCAAATAAACATATCAAAATGAAAGAAAAAGCCACTATGGTTCTCAAAAGAGGTGGCGGGGAAGGTCAGGGAGAAAAAGATAGCATTCAGGAAGTATAAGAAAATGCAGAAGGAGCAGGACAGAGAACTCTACCAGTTAAGGAAGAAGGAAGCAGGGAGGGAATAGCAAAGACCCAAACTGAGGAAAAGACAGCCAACTCAGTTAAGAAGGGGGATAAAACATTTTATAGGTACATCAGGGGGCCTAGAAAGACAAAGGGAGGGATAGTGAGGCTGAATAGAATGGACGGTGGGTGGGCAGAAAAGGACAGTGGAAAAACAGGGATACTGAATGAATATTTCTGCTCAGTATACACAAAAGGTGGGGAGGTGCCTAATCCAATTAACAGAAGCACTCTGGATGGGGGGTAAATCCCAGTCCTTTCACAGAAGAAAGGGTTCTGAAAGAACTCCTAAAACTGAAGGTGGACAAAGCAATGGGGCCTGATGGAATTCACCCCAGAATTCTAAAAGAATTAAGGGGAGAACTAGTGAAACAACTGACTACCCTTTTTGACAAATCATGGGAAGAAGGTGTGGTACCTGAGGACAGGAGAAAGGCAGATGTGATTCCCCTTCACAAAAGTGGGAGCAGGACAGAGGCAGGAAACTACAGACCTGTCAGTTTGACCTCTGTGGTAGGGAAAGTGATGGAATCACTTCTGAAGGAAATAATTGTTGAGTACCTAGAGGCCAGTAGGGCACAGGACCCAAGGCAGCATGGGTTCACAGCAGGAAGGTCATGTCAGATGAATCTAATTGATTTCTTTGACAAAAGTAGTAGACCAGGGAAGGGCTGTGGACAGGGCCCACCTAGACTTTAGCAACTGGCATTTGATACAGTCCCACACAAAAGATTAATAGTCAAATTAACCAGCCTGGGAGTGGGTCCCAGGGTGGTAGCCTGGGTAAAACATTGGCTGGACAACAGGACTCAGAAGGTAATTGTAGATGGAGTCCAGAAAGAGGGGTTACTAGTGGGGTACTGCAGGGTTCAGTGCTGGGTCCAGTCCTTTTTAATGCCCTTATAAGTGACATTGCAGAGGGACTGGAAGGAAAAGTATGCCTCTTTGCAGATGACACAAAGATCTGCAACAAAGTTGATACACAAAGAGGTGTGGAAAGGATGAGAAGGGACTTGACAAGGTTGGAGGAATGGTCAGAAGTATGGCAGCTTGGATTCAATGCAAAGAAGTGCAAAATTATGCACCTGGGAAACAAAAATCCAGGGGAAGATTACACAATGAGGGGGAGGTAGTAACAACAACAAAAATGGAAAGGGACCTGGGGGTAATCATATCAGATGACCTTAAGGTTAGCAAGCAATGTGAGAAGGCAGTAGGGAGGGCTGGGGGATACTGGGATGTATAGGGAGAGGCATCACCTGCAAAAAACAGGAAGTTGTTATCCCTCTGTACAGACAGTTGGTGAGACCCCATCTGGAGTACTGTGTCCAGTTCTGGAGACCCTATACAGTATCTGCAAAGACATAGACAAGATAGAGGCAGTCCAGAGGAGGGCAACTAAAATGGTGCGGGGCCTGCAAGAGAAGCCATACGAGGAGAGACTAAAGGAGCTTAATATGTATACCCTTGAGGAAAGGGGGGGTATGATAGAAACTTTTAAGTACCTCAGTGGAATCAACAAAGTCCAAGAGGATAGCATCTTTCAGAAAAAGAGATGTGCAAGAACAAGGGGACACAATTTGAAAATGGGGGTGGTTCAGGGGCAATGTGAGGAAGTATTTTTTCACAGAGAGGGTGGTGGATGCATGGAACAGCCTTTCTGAGGAGGCTGTGGGGTCTAAAACTGTGGGAAAATTCAAGAATGCATGGGACAGACATAAGGCAATTTTTGTGGGTGGTAGGAAGAAATAGGCTGTTGGTTAACTAGGATCTGCAGCTTATCCTGTAGGTAGGGAAATGAGCAGACTAGGTGGGCCAAGTGGTCCTTATCTGCCATCAAAGTCTGTTTCTATGTTTCTATGTAGGTAAATGACCTCCTTAGAATGACAAAATGACTGTGTGTTTGAGAACAGACACTTGTCTGCCACAGTTGCTACCAGTACGTGATGACGTAAACTGATATACTGGCTGCACCTCCCACCCACCCCCAAGATGACGATGATGTGGTCGAAAGGCAGGCAAGTCCTAGATCTCTATTTTTTTTAAACCAGTCTCCTAAGTCTGACTTTTTGTAAAAGGGGTCAGTGTGGTTTTGTGTGTCACCAATTATTTTAGCATAGCAACAGGTCTCGTTATGGAACGCAACGCAAAGCAATGTGAAGGAACAAGAGCTCCAGGCAGTCCACAGTGACCACTTCACCACTGCTACTACTACCACTACTATCAAATCAAATCAACATTTATTTATAAAAATGCACAATTCCAAGCATTTTCAAAGCGCTTGTACAACTCAACATATAAAAATTAGACACAAACAAGCAAGTAAAATTAAAAACTATACAATTTAAAAAAAAAACTATCATCAGTCATAAAATATTTTCTATATTTTCAAGAAAACTTTATACAGTCTTCAAAGTCAGAACATCAAGAATAATCAGGAAAGGCCAAACCAAACAGATATGTCTTTAGAGTGATCTTAAAACTCTGGATGGTCAGGCACTCTCTCACCTGATGAGGCAGAGAATTCCACAGGGTAGAGGCCGAAAAAACAAAAGATCTTGGCCTCTGAGGTCTTATGTCAAACCCCAGGAACCTCTAGCAATCCCTTATCAGAGGAATGGAGCAGGGGAAGGGGGCAGTATGGACAGAGGAGATCTTGCAAGTGCCAAGGTCCCTGACCCTGTAGGGCATTATAGGTCGTAACCCAACCCTGAAGGTGATCTGCCACTGAACTAGCAGCCAGTGCAGTCCGCGGAGCACAGGCGGGATGTGGCAAGATCTTGAAAAGCCAGTCAACAGCCTGACCACCGCATTCTGCACCAGCTGCAAGTGGCAGATATCAACCCCCGTAAGCCTAGGTAGAGGGCATTGCAGTAGTCAAGGTGGGAGGTCATAAAAGAGTGGATCAGGGTTGGAAGATCGTCGGGTGGGACCAGATGTTTTATCCATGCGATATTTCTCAGGTGGTAGAAAGAGGTCTCGACAATGGCTGACACCTGAGATTTAAGGGTCAGACCGTTATCAAAAATAACACCTAGATTTGCACCCAGTCTGAGGTCACCAGATGGATGTCTCCAAGCCAAAGACAGGAGGGCTGTTTCACCTGCGATCCCATACTCTGATTACCTGGGTCCACCACCAACACTTCAGTTTCATCCGGGTTCAACCGCAGCCAGATGGCATTCATTCATCCCTGGATCTCAACGAGGAAGTTGTTAAAGGCTGAGATGGCTTCACCCTGTTCAGCCAGAAAGGACATGTATAGCTGAGTATCAGCTACATAGCCATTAAAACTCAGACCACACCAACTAACAATATCTCCCAGTGACAGCATATACATTGCGAACATAGGTGACAAGATGGAGCCCTATGGCACCCCGCAGGATAGGGGGAGAAGGGCCGAGGAATAAATCCCGGACACCACTATCTGAGTCCTACCAGCGAGGAAAGATCAAAAACACATGAAGACTGTATCTGACAGCCCACAGATCAGCCACAAGTGCTCCAACAACACACCATGGTCCACAGTGTCAAATGCTGCAGAGAAATCAAGGAGGACCAAGACTGAATGATACATAGATACATAGATACATAGACAGTGTCGGCAGATAAGGGCCTATGGCCCACCTAGTCTGCCCATTTGAGCTTGTAAGTTCAGTTTGTTTTCCTAGAAGTCTATTTCCCCTTACCCCTGACCTCTAGAATTCCTTTATGTCTATCCCATGCATTCTTAAATCCCGTGATTGTTTCAGCCCACCACTTCCTCTGGCAGGGTGTTCCCTTGTCCACCACCCGTTCTGTGAAGAAATTCTTTCTCATGTTTCCTCTGAATCGTCCTCCCTCCAACTTCATTCCATGCCTCTAGTCCTGAAACATCTTTTCGCTTAAAATAGTGTTTTCCTGCACCCTGTTCCTCCTGTAAGATACTTGTATGTCTCTATCATATCCCTCTCTCCTCCCTCCTCCAGGAGTACATGTTCAGTTCCTTCAACCTGTCTTCATAGGACTTGTGATGCAACCCATGCACCATCTTTGTTGCCCTCCTCTGAACCTTCTCTACCCTGTCTATGTCCTTACGTGAGTATGGTCTCCAGAACTGTACACTGTACTCCAGGTGGGGCCTCACTAGTGTCTTGTATAGCGGAATTATGACCTCCTTTTCCTGCTGGTGATGCCCCTGCCTATACATCCCAGCATCCTATTTGCTTTACCTGATGCCTTGTCACACTGTTTCCCTACCTTGAGGTCATCAGAGATGACAACCCCAAGATCCCTTTCCTGCTTGGTGCATGCTATATCCTCACCCCAACTGATATATTGTGCCAGGGGTTTTGTGCCCATATGCATTATCTTGCACTTCTTTGCATTGAATTTCAACTGCCAAACCCTTGACCATTCTTCAAGTTTCTGCAGGTCCCTTCTCATTCTGTCTACACCCTCTGGTGTGTCTACTCTGTTACAGAGCTTTGTGTCATCAGCTAACAGTGAAATTCTGCCTTCTAGATCCTGTGCAATGTCACTGATGAAGATGTTGAATAGGACCGGTCCCAGCACTGATCCCTGTGGTACCCACTGGTCACTCTTCCCTCTGTGGAGTGACAGCCATTTACCACCACCCTCTGTGTCCTGCCACCCAGCCAGTTACCTACCCACCACACTACTGTCCTGCCCACACCCATATTCCCCAGTTTGTGTAATAGTCTTCTATGTGGCACAGTGTCAAAGGCCTTGCTGAAGTCCAGATAGGCCATGTCCACTGCCCTCTCCTGATCCACCTCCCAAGTCACCCAGTCAAAAACTTCAATGAGGTTGGTCTGACATGACCTCCCCCTGGTGGAACCATGCTGCCTTGGGTCCTGTAGTCCATTGACAACCAGATGTTCCACCAATCTCTCCTTCAGTAGTGCTTCCATGATCTTTCCAACTACCGAGGTGAGGCTGACTGGTCTGTAGTTCCCTGCTTCCTCTTTGTTCCCACTTTTGTATAAGGGGACTACATCTGCTGTCCTCCAGTCTTTGGGTACCTCCCCTGTTTCCAGTGATTGGCTGAACAGGATAGCCAGAGGTTCAGCCACTACCTCTCTTAGTTCTTTAAGGATCCTGGGGTGCACCCCATCTGGCCCCATTGCTTTATCAGCTCTTATTACTTCCAGTTCTTTCAGGACCCTTTCTCCTCCAATCCTCCAATCTCTCACTATTAGGAGATCATAAAGTAACTGAACAAGTGCTGTCTTGGTACTATACCTCTTCCTAAATCTGGACTGAAGAGGATAATAGACATCATGGGTGGTCAGGTGATCACCAGCTGCAATGCAACCACTTTCCCAATAACCTTATCCACAAATGACAAGTTAGAGACAGGTCTGTAGTTAGCTAGACAGTCTGGATCAATGGAGGATTTTTAAGGAGAGGTCTCACAACCGCCTCCTTCACGGGGTCAGGGAACACCCCTGTCTCCAATGACCTCCAGACAATCTTAGCTAGGATCAGACTGATTACCTCAACACACTCCACTATGAGGCATGTTGGGCCTGGGTCCAACTACAGTAGGTTGTTTGCAAAGTCTGGATAATCCTCCTAATGTCAATGATTGCTGGCCGGCCAAAGTTAGACTAGGTAACCTGGATGCTCGCAACCTCTCCCCGACCTCTGCAATACCTAACAGAGGGGGCTAGACAGATTCCAGATCTGATGGTGACAAACTTATCTATGAAAAAGCGAGCAAACTCATCACATTTATTTTGTGAAAATGCTCCCCTGTCTGAAGACAGGTTGGATTGCACAATCTGTCAACAGTCCTGAAGAGCTGATCTGGTGAATTTCATGCAGCGGCAAGTTCCTTGGACAGGAATGTTGCCTTCTTATAGGAGACTGCAGATTGATAGTCCTTATAATGACCCATCAATCTAAGCTTGTCATCAATCAGACCTGTTTTCCACCAGTGCCTCTTTAGCCTTCATCTCACTCTCCTCAACTCCTTCAAGGTCCCATCAAACCAAGGGGACTTGGGCGAAGGGTGAGGTGGCAAACACGGAAAGGAGCTATGGAATCCAGGGCCACTTTCACCACCTTATTATATGCACGTAGCAGATCACCTGGATTCAGGCTTTCACTCGGCACACCTGCTAGGTCAAGTAATGCCATTAGACCATCTGGGATCACACCCCTTAAAGGGTGGTACCAGACCATGTCTGTAGGGGCAGGTCTATTGAGGGGACCCGCAAAACTGCACCCTATGGTGTGATGATCAGACCATCCAACCAGCTCCACCCACCAGGTCGGAGATCTCCATCCCCAGAAGGAACACCAGATCCAATGAGTGACCATGATTGTGGGTCACAGAGGTAATAACCTGTGTAAGGCCCAACAAAGTCATCAGTTGGTGGAAGTCTTGACCAAATTGTGAGACTTCTTCGTCAACCCAGGCATTGAAGTCCCACATAATTAACCATCTTGGGGACTCCAACACCATGCCGATGATGAAGTCCATGACTTCCTGCAGGAATTTCTTCTCACCACTGGGTGAATGGTAAATGAGAAGTATGCTGCACCCTACACCTGCACCCACGATACACTCAGAGAATCTGGTTGTCCCCAATGGAACATCCACAAGGCCCAATTCTGATTTAAAACAAATGGGTACACCCCCGCCCCTATGATCCACCCTTGGGCTGTGTATCACTGAGTACCCAGCTGGAACTGCTGATGCCAATACTGGGCCAGCATTTTCATCCGGCCAGGTCTTGGTGATGCAAGCCAGGTCAGTTGTATCAACAAGCTCTGCAATCACAGCAGCCTTGTTTTTAATATATCTGGCATTGCACAACACCACTCAAGTTGGATGGGTAGCTAAGGAAGACAACGCGACTTGCCTACATAAAGTGGAGCCTTTGGATATGGGAACCAGGCAGGGAACACCCCTGTATTGATCCCATTTCACTCCAGAGCATCTCCTTATGACCACAACCCCAATCCGTCCACTCCCCCACCAGGTCCAGTCCCCCCTTCTTCCTCATTCTAGCTATTCCCAAGGTCTGACAACATCCGTATGCCTCAGCTGATAAAAGGGGGACAGCTAAAAGGGCAGATGTCTCTGAGCCTGCTGGAAGAGTAGTACCTGCCCATCTGTGCTCTCTGCCAGCACATCTTTCCCTAATGGCAGCCAATCAGCAAGCAACCAGCATACAATTCTCTATAATATGCACACACAATCATACACCATCCAATCCACAAAATTAACCCACAATCCCCCAGCCAATTCTATAATTTACTACCCTCACCCCAAAAGATATAAAACCACAAATAATAACCCCAATTTATATAAAAGCCACAAATAATAATCCCAGTTTATATAAAACACAATAAACTAAATTAAACACACAATATTTCTTTAGCCCATTTGTGGCTTGCTCCATTTTAACTTTGGAACTCTGCATGCAATTTATTAGAACTGGAGCCAATTACTAACTTCCACTACTGGAGACTGACAAACTAAATTAGTTTATAAACTAAATCAAGTTTCTTTTTTGTCAGAACAGTGCTGTAAAGCAGTCTTGACTACTACTACAAATCTTTCATTTTATTCTTGGAACTGTAATTGCTACTGCATGATTACTTTAAGTCTGAATTCATGTTAGAGCATACAGCTGGAACTAATGTGCTTGAATGTAACCTTAAAGTCTGCTGGTAATGAATTTTTACCTTCTACTATTCTCTGCATCTCTTTCTGTTCTGTCCCTCCCCTCATCCACTTCCTTTCTTCTGTCCTCTCCTGCTGTAATTTGAGTTTGCTCCCCCCAACCCTATTTAATGTTTGTGCACACCCTTTTTCTCTCTCCTTAGTCCCCCGTCTTGAGTCAGGGCTTTCAACATCAATGGAGCTGCTCCCCCGTCTGCTTGCCTGCAGAGAAAGATACGATCTTCTGGACACCTGTGGAGGCTGTGCCAGTGCTCTTTGTTCAGACTTTTTTAAAATTAGTGCCTTTTTCCTTTAGCTCGTTTGTGGCTTGCTCCATTTTAACTTTAGAACTCTGCATGTACTTTATTAGAACTGGAGCCAATTACCACATTCTACCACCCGGAGACTGACAAATTAAATTAGTTTATAAACTAAATCAAGTTTATTTTGTGTCAGAACAGTGCAGAAAAGCAGTCTTGACTACTACTAAAAGTGTTGCATTTATTCTTCGCCTCTACCCGCAGATGCTTACAGCTGCTCCACGCCCACCCTTTGTTGGTCCTTCTTATATAGTACTTCTGATGTCATGTGACTACTCCCCACTTTACCATTAGCAGCTTCTACTAAATCACCTATAGAGGGTGCCTGATATCTGCTATTAGGTTTCTAGGCATTTCAAGTCTGTTGGCAGGAAACAGTTGCAGCTTTTCCTAAGCTGTGTTCAATTGCAGTTTTTTGTCCCCCAAGCTACCTTGTTAGCCTCTATCTTAAAGTATTATTACACCTTATTGTTCACCCCCCACCACCTATGATGTCCTCTCATTCTGCATTGTATCTCTCTGTTTCCATTCTCCTTGGACTCTGTCTTTCATTTGATGCTGCTGCGTCAGTCCTGGTCCTTGAGCAAACTGCTCTAAAGCATGCCCATCAGATGCCTGGCCCTCCTGTTCTACTCCCTAGCTGCGAATATGGCCTGCTCTTCTCCTGCTCGTCTGCTGCCCTTGCCTTCATTAGTTCTTATGGTCATCAACATATTTTTTTTTACCTCTCTTCTCTCTCCCTCTGGGTCCCATCTTCCTCTGCTCTCCTTCTGTCCAATTTCTACCTCTTCCATCTCCTCTCTGGTGACATCGAGAGTAACCCAGGTCCTGCCCCCCCCCAAACACCCTTCAATCACACGCTACGGGACAGCAAGCTTGGCCTGAAAATTACCCACCTAAATGTAAGGAGCCTTCTCCCCAAAATGGCTGAATTGGAAGCCTGAGTCTCACTGTACAAACGAGACCTAATAGGTATCTCTGAAACCCGGCTAAAACCCTCCACCCGGACCACTGCTGCTTCTTACCCTCCTACTCTTTCCTCCACCTCGACCATTTTTCCTCCCACTGTGGTGATGGTATACTCCTGTATTACAGGAGTTATTACTCTGCCTCTCTTCTCAACCAGTCCAGCAAGGACTTTACTGCTGAGTGGCTTGCAACTGAGCTAACGGTAACCACAAACATGAAGCTGCTCATTGGGTGCTGCTATAATCCTTCAAAGTCTGGTGTCCCTGGTCTAGTTACTCTCCTAAACAACCTATCCCTTTTCTCCCTCGAAAGAGACACCATTCTGATAGGAGATTTTAACATTGACTGGGACTCAAACCCCCTCTCTGACTGCAACTCCATTACTCAACAACACAACCTCTCTCAGCTAATTACCTCTCACACACGCCTCAATAATAGGACTAACAACTACACGACCCTTGACTGGATCCTGACAACTCGAGCTGACAGAGTGGCCCATGCTGGCATTCTGTCAGATGCTATTAGTGGCCACTCCCCCTGTGTCTAGCAGACCAAATCAACCCACCCGCCCCACTCATGTTCCTGTCCATCCATGACTTCTCAAACTATGACACCCTTAAGCTGCACAATGACTTCAGATCCCTCAGCTGGACTGATCTCTATAACACTGCCAATGCTGACCAAGTGCTTAGCATCTCTGTCACAGTTCTCCCAACTATGCAGGATAAGCATTTTCCATGCACTAACCATAGGATATGAGGGGGTGCCACTTGATAGCTCTGTTCTGACCTTTTCAAGCTGATGAAAAAGCATGACTTGTTGTGGGCTGCTTTTAAATGAACCCCATCCCCATCCCTCTGGAATACTTACTGGCACCTACAGTATGTAATGTCTGCAAATGATGTATTAAATCTAGTAAGTCTGCCTATTTCCAATCCCTGCAACCCAAACATCTAGGTAACCCCAAGCGCTTCTGGTCTGCCATTAATGCCTTGCTCTCCCCCTCCTCTAAGCAGACCCCTTCTCCTTACTCAATACCCCACAAGGCTGACTGACTTTACTGAAATTGTGAATGCACTTAACAACCACTTCTCCAACCTTAGCAACTACTTAACTAAATTTCCCCCACCTCCATCCCACCCTCCCCCTCCCTCAGCTCCAAACTGTCCCCCTTTTTATTTTAAGATCATCTCCCCACCTGATACTCCTAAACTCCTCTTCAGCCTACCATTTCGAGGGAGTGCCGGTAATGATGGACTATCACTCCATTTCTTAAAACTAGTGGCCTGTGACATTACTTACCCACTCACCTTCATCTTTACCTCTTTCTCTCTCTCTCACTATGGCCTCTGTCTCTACTGCCTGGAAGGAGGCTAACATTTTTCCCATCCATAAAGCAGGCAACCCTAGGCTCATGGACTACTACTGCCCCATTTTCATGCTTCCTCACCTAGGTAAACTTCTTGAGAAGGCAATGAACCATCAAATCACAGAGCACATCATGATATACTGTACAATCTCCTTTGCCCTCAGCAGTATAGAAACCTAGAAACATAGACTTTGGTGGCAGATAAGGACCGCTTGGCCCACCCCAGTCTGTCCATTTCCATACCTATTGGATTAGCTGCAGATCCCAGTTGACCAACAGCCTACTTCCTCCTACACCCCACTATAATTGCTTTATGTCAGTCCCATGCATTCTTGAATTCGCCCACTGTTTTTGACCCCAGGACCTTCTCAGGAAGGTGGTTCCATGTGTCCACCACCCTCTCCTTGAAAGCATACTTCCTCATGTTGCCCCTGAGCTGTCCCCCCTCTATCTCTGTGGTTTTAGGAAGGGGCATAGCACTACCACAGTGCTTGCTCTTTTCTCTGACCATGTTCTAAGGCAGATAAATGATAGGAAACTTACAGGCACAGTGTTTGTTGATCTGTCTAAAGCGTTTGATCTTGTTAACCACAGCCTGCTGATAGAAAAACTTGGTATGGAACACAGAATGAAGCATGTAAAAGAACAAGAGCATCAGGCAGTCCAAAGAGACCACATCACCACTGGCACTACTATCACTACTATTGGGGAAAAAATTTGGATCCAAACCAAAACTCTCAGCCCTTGCTCATTCTGGCCTCTCTCTCTCTCTCTCTGTCCTTTTACCATATGGTTCACCACTCAAACCTGTTACTGCCTTCAAATATCTGGGTGTGATCCTTGACCCATCCTTTACTTATACCGAACATATAGCCTCTCTTATAAAATGCATAAACCAGAAGATTGGGCTCTGCTATTGTATCATTGATCACCTCACTCCTGATGCCCACCTAGCTGTGGCTCATGGCAATCTACTCACCCTCTTTGACTATGGGTGCCCTGTCTACTCCCTTACCACAGCTGCCAACCTAGAATGGCTTAACTCTACCTATAGGATCTATATGATAACGGCGATCACAGAAAGGTGATTACTGCTGTGGCGACTGTACATGGCGAAAATACATTTGTAATGTACCTCGGTAGCATGGCAAAATGGCACAGGGAACTTAATTTTTTTGTTTATGAGGGGAACTGTGCCACTACACCCCCTGTACCCCCTACTAAAGATTATCAACTCCAGGGGGTGCATGTCGGGGGGGTGAAAAGTAAAAAAAATTCTCGGCCGGCACAAAAATCCCAATGCACCCGGCACTGAACCCGGCATCCTCCCAACCATAGGCTGCCATGAACTTGCCACTCCACATGGCCAGCTCAGCAACCCACCATCACGCTACCCCTCACAAACCCTCCCTTCCCTTCCGCCAGTCACATGGCGTGCTCGTTCTCCCCTCACGTGTGTATATGTATGTATATATATATATATATTGCGACAGGATGTTGCTATACCTGCATTCACCCCCCCCATCCACTGTCCATGAGAACAGGCACCACTATTGATTTGCCCTTTCGGTAATCACTCAATAGCGATTGCCTTTCTCATGGGATACCCTACTTATAATTGAATATGTTTCTTCACCATCCATGCTCCCCTAAGGTCTCACCACTGCTCATTCTATCAGTCCCTTAACTGGCTCCCCCCCTCAAACCTGGCTGTCTTACCTCTTGGCCTGTTTAGTTGGTGATGCCCTTCATAATCCCTCCTTCCCACCACTATCTACTCTGATCCAACCTAGACTCTTCAGGTGGAATCTGCATCAGTCATTCCACCTCCAGCCTGAACATCCCCACATTACCACAGATATGGGCCTAAGAGCTTTCTCTGCTGCAGGCCCCTTGCTTTGGAATGACCTCCCCTCATCTCTACATTCACCTGACCCTCCACCAAACCTAAATGCTCTGTTAAGAGCTCATTTCCTGGCTTACTCCTGTGACTGTCCTTTGGTATCTACTCCTATTGTCTCCTCCTTTTTTGGCCCCACCGCCTGCCCCCTATAGCTCCACCAATGCTCTGTTACTTCCCCCCTTACTGCCTCACCTGTTTCTGCAGTTCATGCCACTGTACATAGCCTTGTTGCCTGCATATTCATCAGTTGCCCTTCCTATGTAATTAAGTTTCCTTCCAAAGAATTCTGGATTTGGTGATGTTCATTTATTTATTTGTTTCTGTTGATGTCTCTGTTTCCACTGTATGTTGCTCTGGAATTTGTTACCTCTACATTGGCCAGTATCTGGCCTGGGCCATGCCTGAAAAAGGTCCTCAGATCAATGCACCAACCTGGTTATCAAATGAATAAAATAAATAAAAATAAATCAAACAATAAATGTAAAATAAAATAAAGTCCTTTAGTAGTTTTTGATTAGTTTCTTCACAGGTTTATGAGAGTCGCTGGTTCTCTCAAACAGTTTTAATCAGGGACCGTCAGAACTCTAGCTTCTTCAGGCCAATGGAACCCCAAAAATACTTAAAATGTAAGCCTAACTCTCACTTAGACTTAGGTAATGAGCAATACAGATTTTATCTGACTATAAACAACATTTTCAAGGTACTCTCACTGCCTGTAAGTATAAATTTTAAACCAAGCCCAAAAAGTATGACCAGTAGATGATTACTTCAGGAGCCTTCCAACAAATACTGCTGTGAAAACTGCAGATGTTTTCTTAAAAGTCTCCTGTTCGACGTTCTTCACTTTAGGACTGTTCAGCTATTAACCCATTGCCCTGTGCAGGCCTTCTTGGTGGCAACCAGCTCCACAATTGACACCAAGCTCTACACAGGCTGCAGGTAGGAGGACCGATCGAAAACAAAGGAGAGGGACTCCAGAAACACTTGCTCCAAGATGTGGTCAGAAGAAAAAAACAGCTATGGTTATATAAGAAATAATTATTCTTAGGTGATAGGCAATAAAATAAATGATCTTGTCAGAATGAGAAAGCAACTGTGTGTGAGATCAGGGACTTGTCTGCCACAGTTGCTACCAGTACGTGATGATGTGAACGTGATGTACTGGGGGCACCTCCCACCCACCCCCAGGATGACAATGATGCAGTCGAAAGGCAGGCAAGTCCCAGATCTCTATTTTGTTAAAACCAGTCTCCAGAGTCTTTTTGTAGAAGGGGTCAGTGTGGCTTTTGTATGTCACCAATTATTTTAGCATAGCAAAGGGTCTCGGTATGGAACACAGAATGAAGCATGTGAAAGAACAAGAGCATCAGGCAGTCCAAAGTGACCACGTCACCACTGCCACTACTATCACTACTATTGGGGGAAAAAATAAAGCTGTGGTATATAAGAAATCATTATTCTTAGGTACATTACGTAATAAAATAAATGATCTTGTCAGAATGAGAAAGCAACTGTGTGTGAGAACTGCCACAGTTGCTACCAGTACGTGATGATGTGAACGTGATGTACTGGGGCACCTCCCACCCATCCCCAGGATGATGATGATTTGGTTGAAAAGCAGGCACATCCCAGATCTGTACTTTTAGTCAGTTCAGGGAGTCTCAAAATTGAAAGTTGATATGTCACTGCACAGCTGCAGCACAGGTACTGCTGTCACTGTCATCCGCTTCAAGATCAGCATCACATATGAAGCCAAAGTTTGGCAACTCAACCTTCAAGAATGTTAGTTTCTCCACATTGTCTGGTGTTAATCTTGTTTGTTTATCAGTCACAACATCCCCAGCAGAGCTAAATAAACACTCAGAACATACACTGGAGTGTGGACATCCAATATACTTACAAGCCAGGGTCATCAGCTTTGGCCAGCATATTCTTTTTCTCTTGCCAGTAAGTTAAAGGGTCATCCTTAATAGTAATGCCAGGCTCAGACAGATATGCATCTACTGTGCTTACTACTGAGCATACATTTTCTCCTTGTGGAATTTCGATGTCCTGCAGCTGGCCCCAAATGTCATCCTCCTTGTTCACTGCTTCTGTACAGGTTTTTGGAGCAGTCTTTTGAATTTGAGGTGGTATCATTGTAGTACTGCTTGCCAATCCTCCTAATGAAACCTCATCTACTGCATCAGTCAACTCCTCCATATCGTCAGAAACCACATCAGGAAGGTGTCTGTTCTGGAAACGTGGATCTAGTACTGTTGCTAAGATATACTCCTTGCTGTGTGTCATGGCTGATAATTTGTCATCATTGCTAAGTCTGGTAAGCTTGTTACTGAATAAAGATAGGGTCACATCTAAGTTACTCCTCATTTTCTCCAACCATTTTTTTTTAGAAGTAAAATGAGTGGAATAACTTGGCTAAGATATGCCATTTCTGCTCTCACCTCTTTTGTAGCACTCATGAATGGTTCCAGAATGTGACACAACTGTTTCAGCAGAGAAAAATTGAGTAGAATGGAGTGCAGTGCCCTTCCCAATATCATTGTACATGATATACTCAGTGATAGCTACCTTTTGTTCACAGATGCGCTCAATCATAAAAGTAAGTTGAAGTCCACCTTGTTGCTATGTCCTGAACAAGCTGGAGATAAGGAAGACCTTTGTCCTTCTGGATATCAGCAAGGATGTCACAGGCTTTTACTGAATGGTTGAAGTGGCCACACACTTTGCACACTGTACCCACAGGGGTTGATTCTTGCCAGTCATTATCCAGGAAGCTTTGAACAATTAGGTTAAGACAATGGGCAAAACAGTGTATATGTACATAGTTGCCATTGTAAAGTGCTTTTTTAATGTGTGAACCATTGTTGGCAACAAAAAACACAACTTTCAAACCCTGTGAAGTGACTCAAGCAGTAAATCGTCTTTCCAGTTCTTGCTTGCTGAATGTGCTGTGCTGTGTGTGTGTCTTGAAAGTGACATACATGGAGAAATGCCCTTCTCTGAAACATGACTTTTTTTGAGCTCTGAGAAACAGTAGTGGTAGTGGTAGTACTAGTTGAAGTGGTAGCAGACAGACTAGTAGTATGTGAGGATGATGATGAGTTGATCGCAAAAGTGACCCAGTGTGCAGTAAGACAACGATAGGCAATGGTTTGGCTGCTGGTCCACATATTAGCAGTGAAGTGAATTACCTTATCCTCAGCCTCTCAGAGAGCATGCCTTACCTGAATTACTAAGCTGTCATACATCCTGGGAACAGTGGTTACTGAGATGTATTTTCTACTTGGCATTAAATATTGGGGCCCAGATATTCAAACTGCGCCATTCTGAGGCGCAAGCCCCTGCGCTGCTCAAAATAGTTGCGCAGGGGTGTGGCCGGGTGATATTCAAAGGAGTTGCGCTATTGAGCAACTCCTTTGAATATCACCCCCCAACCACAACACTTGCACATGGCGCGCAGTGGAACTTGCGCCACCGCAAGTTGCCAGAGTTGAGCATTAAACTTGCGGTGGCGCCAAGCACCATTGCGCCATGCTCAAATTTCCGATATTCAAAAGGTGACATGCAAATGGGGCCATAATTTATGCAAAGGCGCGGGGGGGCCTTTTGCATCTGTTATGGCCCCATTTGCATCATTACGCATAGGTGCGCCCGACCCCTGAGGACTTGCACCTGGCCACCCTGCCAGGCAGCAGCCGTCGGGGACCGACGCACCCTGCAGCCCGATCGTGGGCATCACAGTTACATGAAACCCCCCCACACACATCTCCCACAGCCCGATCGCGGGCATCACAGTTACATGAACCCCCACACACATCTCCCACAGCCCGATTGCGGGCATCAAGGTTACATGAAACCCCCACACATCTCCCACAGCCCGATCAGGCATCACAGTCCCATGAAACCCACACACATCTCCCACAGCCCGATCGCGGGCATCACAGTTACATGAACCCCCCACCCACACATCTCCCACAGCCCGATCGCGGGCAGAACATATGAACCCCCAGTGCCCGATCGCGGGCAGAATGTAACCCTCCCCCAACCCGAATATCTCCCTGGTGGTCCAGTGGACCATAAAGCCCGATCACGGGCAGAATGTCAAACATCTCCCTGGTGTCTAGTGTCCCCCCACCACCCACGGCCCTCCACCCGCTCCCCGCAGCCAGCGGGCGACAGCATCCAGCTGCCTGCCGCCCGCCGCCCGCCGAATGACTGTCCGGTAGGGCTGCACGCCCATTGGTGCAGAGCTGCATGACAGTCCAGATTTGTGGGAGATGTGTGGGTGGGGCCGGTTCATGTTACTTTATGGCCACCATCGGGCTGGTGGAGGGGCACAGGGACTGAGTTGGGGGCCAGCCAGGGGTGGCAGCTGCTGTGTTGTGCCCTGCAATACAGCAGCTCACCTGTGGGTGGCCCTCAACTTGATCCTTTTTTTTTTGGCTCAAGGTTGTGTAGGCGCAGGTTGAGGGTTGCTCATGCACAACTCTGCACAACCCAACTGAATATTGGTTGCGCAGGTTATGCATGGTTCCTCCCCCTCCTGTTGAGCAACCTGTTGCCAGTGGAGCAACTGCCTCCTGCTGAATATCGCAGAATGGCGCAATGTAGGACTTGCGCATGCGCAACCCCGTTGCGCATGGCGCAACCCTTTTGAATATCTGGGCCAGTGACTCTAAGTTTTCCATAAGCATTCTGAAACCCACATCTTCCACAACAGAGTATGGCTGCAAATCAAGTATGATCGTTTCTGCTATTTTACAATTTCTTGTCAGTGCTATGGGATGGTTTCGTCAATATTTAGACTTTCTTTTGAAAAACTTCTTTCAGCTTCAACTGCCTCTTATCCGGGGGGGGCGGGTAAAGTTAAATTTGGCAGGGGATGTTGTACAACTACATGCCATGCCTGGTAAAACAGAGGACCTTACAGAATTATCGTGACCGTGACCGCGAGACGAAAGTGGACTTTTGGATCTTGCGTGGTGCTCATCACCCAATGTTTCAGCAGAAAGTTCCTGTTCACTGAGAGCCCTACTAGATTTCCAGCCACCAATGTTAGAGTGTTTTTTTGAACCATATACAACGATAGGGTGAATTCACGAAAGATGTCGCATCATTGTTGTGATTCCAAGATGCCCTTTATTTTTTCCCCTACTAACACATACATAGATACATAGATACATAGACAGTGTCGGCAGATAAGGGCCTATGGCCCACCTAGTCTGCCCATTTGAGCTTGTAAGTTCAGTTTGTTTTCCTAGAAGTCTATTTCCCCTTACCCCTGACCTCTAGAATTCCTTTATGTCTATCCCATGCATTCTTAAATCCCGTGATTGTTTCAGCCCCCACCACTTCCTCTGGCAGGGTGTTCCACTTGTCCACCACCTGTTCTGTGAAGAAATTCTTTCTCATGTTTCCTCTGATCGTCCTCCCTCCAACTTCATCCCATGCCCTCTAGTCCTGAAACATCTTTTTTCGCAAAAATAGTGTTTTCCTGCACCTGTTCCTCCCTGTAAGATACTTGTATGTCTCTATCATATCCCCTCTCTCCCTCCTCTCCTCCAGGGAGTACATGTTCAGTTCCTTCAACCTGTCTTCATAGGACTTGTGATGCAACCCATGCACCATCTTTGTTGCCCTCCTCTGAACCCTCTCTACCCTGTCTATGTCCTTACGTAGGTATGGTCTCCAGAACTGTACACTGTACTCCAGGTGGGGCCTCACTAGTGTCTTGTATAGCGGAATTATGACCTCCCTTTTCCTGCTGGTGATGCCCTGCCTATACATCCCAGCATCCTATTTGCTTTACCTGATGCCTTGTCACACTGTTTCCCTACCTTGAGGTCATCAGAGATGACAACCCCAAGATCCCTTTCCTGCTTGGTGCATGCTATATCCTCACCCCCAACTGATATATTGTGCCAGGGCTTTTGTGCCCCATATGCATTATCTTGCACTTCTTTGCATTGAATTTCAACTGCCAAACCCTTGACCATTCTTCAAGTTTCTGCAGGTCCTTCTCATTCTGTCTACACCTCTGGTGTGTCTACTCTGTTACAGAGCTTTGTGACATCAGCGAACAGTGAAATTCTGCCTTCTATATCCTGTGCAATGTCACTGATGAAGATGTTGAATAGGACCGGTCCCAGCACTGATCCCTGTGGTACCCACTGGTCACTCTTCCCTCTGTGGAGTGACAGCCATTTACCACCACCCCTCTGTGTCCTGCCACCCAGCCAGTACTACCTACCCACCACACTACTGTCCTGCCCACACCCATATTCCCCAGTTTGTGTAATAGTCTTCTATGTGGCACAGTGTCAAAGGCCTTGCTGAAGTCCAGATAGGCCATGTCCACTGCCCTCCCTGATCCACCTCCCTAGTCACCCAGTCAAAAATTCAATGAGGTTGGTCTGACATGACCGCCCTGGTGAAACCATGCTGCCTTGGGTCCTGTAGTCCATTGACAACCAGATGTTCCACCAATCTCTCCTTCAGTAGTGCTTCCATGATCTTTCCCACTACCGAGGTGAGGCTGACTGGTCTGTAGTTCCCTGCTTCCTCTTTGTTCCCACTTTTGTATAAGGGGACTACATCTGCTGTCCTCCAGTCTTTGGGTACCTCCTGTTTCCAGTGATTGGCTGAACAGGATAGCCAGAGGTTCAGCCACCACCTCTCTTAGTTCTTTAAGGACCCTGGTGTACCCCATCTGGTCCCATTGCTTTATCAGCTCTTATTACTTCCAGTTCCTTCGGACCCTTTCTCGTGTAAAGGGACTTGTGTCCATTTCTGCACCATTCTCACCCTTGTACTCCTTCAGACCCATTACCCCTCTTCCTTAGTAAAGACTGAGCAGAAATACCTGTTCAATATGTCAGCTTTACTGTTGTCATCTCCACGCTGCCCCATCCTCCCCTTCAGTCTCACTATCCTCCCTTTGTCCTTCTTTTTTTCACTTATGTACCTGTAAAAGGTTTTGTCCCTTTAACCACTGATTTTGCAATGTGTTCTTCTGTCTGAGCTTTGGCTTCCTTACTGACTTCCCTGCCTCCCTTTGTTTCTCCTGGTACTTCTCCTCATCCCCTTCTGCCTGTGTCTTTTGTATTGCCTGAATGCAATCTTTTGGCTTTCACTTCTTTGCTACCCTTTGGAAAACCATAATGGTCTCCTCTTTCTTTTCCTCTTGCTAACCTGCTTAATGCATAATTCTGTTGTTCTTATAATCCCCATTTTAAATACTGCCCACTGTTCCTCAATCCCTGATTCCTGTCCCATTCCCTTAATGCCTCTTTCAAGCATCTCCCCATTTTCCCAAAGTCTGCCCCCTAAAATCCAGGATACGTGTTTTGTGTGTGGTTTGGTTCTGCTCTTTCTGTGATTTCAAACCACAATGACTGGTGGTCACTGTTACCCAGGTGCTCCCCACTGTTACCCCCATCACACTGTCCCTGTTTGTGAGCACAAGGTCCAGTATTGCCTTCTGCCGAGTTGGTTCCATGACCAGTTGCTTGAGGAAGGCACCCTGAAGGAGTCCAGGATAAATCTGCTCCTAGTTGATGCTGCTGCTGGGATGCTCCAGTCCACGTCTGGTATATTGAAGTCTCCAACCAGTACTACCTCACTTTGTCTGCCATCCTTTGGATGGCTAGCATCAACTCCTATCTGTTTCTTCCTCCTGGGCTGGTGGTCTATAGACCACACCTGTGCGGATATAGCTGGCCCCATTTTCCTTTCCAGCTTAACCCACAGTATCTCTCCCCATTTGTTCCTCCTGGATCTGTGTGCCCTTATGTCATTTTCACATACAGTGCCACTCCTCCTCCCTTCCTGCCTGCTCTGTCTCTTCTGAATATGTTGTAGCCAGGTATGGCCATCTCCCAGTCATGGTTATCATTACACCAGGTTTCAGTGATGGCACAATGTCCAGGTCTGACTGTACCATGACAGCCTCCAGATCTTCCATCTTGTTGCTAAGGCTCCTGGCATTTGCACACATGGCTTTCCATGATTTGACCTCCCTAGACTGCTTCACTGTTCTACTCCAGCCCCTTCCTTGGTTGTCATTTATCCCTGGTTCTCCTTGCTGTCTGCCCTTCTGCTGAATTTTGCCCCTTTTCTGCTTATCCACCTTTTGGACACATGTGCACATGTGTTGCAATGCACACATATAGCTTGGTAAGCATCCTTGGGGTTTACATAAAAATGATTCCAAACAGTAGAGGTAGACTGTTTATGTCTAGTAATGACCTCAGTAGGACTAGGAGTCAAGTAACTGGGTTTATGTAGGGAAGACATGTCAGTGGAGGATTCAGGTTCATCAGGTGAGACAATCATAGAATCCCGTGCAGCACCACTGCCATCACCATCACTACCGTCAGACTTTGTTTCACTTTGTGTGGCTTGTGCCTTTGACTTTTTCTTTTTCCCTTTTGACACTCTACTACTGTCATTATTTCTATCCATATTGTCACGGTCAGAACCAGAATGAGACACAGCTAAAGGTAAAGTCACAAGCTCATCATCATCAGTCTCACCATGACCGTGGTCATCACAGTCATCATTATCAGATTCAGTAGAGCTAACATTTGCAGTCACAGATTGAGTTATTCAATATGCATGTGTTGCAAATCGAGCAACTCCACTGTGAGTTGTACCTGTAAGTGCTTTATCTTTATGTACAATTGGAATACTCTTTGTTTTTGCATTTTTTTCTCAGACGACTTGCTATTGCCACTGTCTTTCAACACTTTGTTGGCTGTACTACTGAGCCCTTCTGACATAGACAGTCCACAAACCCTTGCTGGGTTTTCTGTATTTTGAGAGTTAGCCTGAAAAGTAGTAGCATTTCGTTCTGCCTCTTCAACAGACTGTAGTGCTTGCTGTTGTTGTTGTACTTTACTTTTTGGGCCACTTCTTTCTGTGCTCTTGAATAAACTTTTTTTATGTTTATTACTTCCTTTGCCCCCGGCTTTTGCTTTACTGTTTTCTGGAGTACTCATAATGCCATTCTGTCACTTGTTCAGGGTAAAAAAGTGGTTATTATTTTTTTTTATTTATTCCACGTGATGTAACAGAATGCCCTGCCCACTGATCAAAAGTCTATACCACACTGAGCAAGCACAGGGAGAAAGATGACAGATGACTGACGTCTTGGGGGGGGGTCTCACAGTATGCAACAAGTGACACTGGTGCATTGACAACTATCTAGCAGATTTTATTTCATACACACACACACACAGAATTGTTTCACATACCACCTATGCTATGGGCAATCCTGCAGGTGCTGCTGCTACCCACACAGATTCAAGGACCCTGCCTGGCCTACCCCTCTCTGACATAGTACTTTTTCTCTTCAAGGATTTTTTCTTTATTGATTCCATGTGATGTAACGGAATGCCCTGCACACTGAGCCAAAGCTTATACCCCACTGAGTGAGCACAGGGAGGAAGATGACAGATGACTGTCTTCTTGGGGGGGGGGTATGCAACAAGTGGCACTGGTACACTAATGATTACCTAGCAGATTTTAACACACACACACACATACACACACACACACACACACACACACAATTATTTCAAACTCCACCTACGCTAAGGGCGATGCTGCAGGTACTGCTGCTACCCACACAGATTAAGGGGCACTACCAGGCCTAACCCTCTCTGACACAGTACTTTCCCTTCAAGGATTTGTTTTATTTATTCCATGTGATGTGATGGAATGCTCTGCCCACTGAGCCAAAGTTTATACACCACTGAGAGAGTACAGGGAGGAAGATGACAGATGACTGACTTCTTGGGGGGGGTCACAAAGTATGCAACAAGTGGCACTGGTGCACTGATGACTATCTGGAAGATTTTATTTCACATACACACACAGAATTATTTCACATACCACCTACACTAAGGGCGATGCTGCAGGCACTGCTGCTACCCACACAGATTCAGGGACACTGCTTAGCCTAACCCTCACTGACACAGTACTTTTTCCTTTCAAGTATTTTTTTTTGTTTCACATGATGTGATGGAATGCCCTGCCTACTGATCCAAAGCTTATACCCTACTGAGAGAGCACATGGAGGAAGATGAAAAATGACTGACTTCTCGGGGGGGTCACACAGTATGTTATAAGTGGCACTGGTGCACTGACAACTATCTGGCAGATTTTATTACACACACACACAAAATTATTTCACATACTACTTACATTAAGGGCGATGCTGCAGGTGCTGGTGCTATCCACACAAATTCAGGGATCCTGCCTGGCCAAACCCTCTCTGACACAATACATTTTCCCTTCAATGATTTTCTTTCTATTTATTCAACGTGATGTGATGGAATGCCCTGCCCACTGAGCCAAAGCTTATACCCCACTGATCGAGCACAGGGAGGGAGATGACAGATGACTGATGTCTTGGGGGGGTCACACAGTATGCAACAAGTGACACTGATGCATTGACGACTATCTAGCAGATTTTATTTCACACACATGCACACACAGTATTATTTCACATTCCACCTATGCTAAGGGCAATGCTGCAGGTGCTGCTGCTACCCACACAGATTCAGGGACCCTGCCTGGCCTAACCCTCTCTGACATGGTACTTTTTCCCTTCAAGGATTTTTTCTTTATTGATTCCATGTGATGTGATGGAATGCCCTGCCCACTAAGCCAATGCTTATACCCCATTGAGTGAGCACAGGGAGGAAGGAAGATGACTGATGACTGTCTTTTTGGGGCAGGGGGATCACACAGTATACAACAAGTGGCACTGGTGTATTGACGACTGTCTATCAGATTTTATTACACACACACAATTATTTCACAGACAACCTACACTAAGGGTGATGCTGCAGGCACTACTGTTACCCACACAGATTCAGGGACACTGCCAGGCTTAACCCTCTCTGACACAGTACTTTCCCTTCAAGGATTATTTTAATTTATTCCATGTGATGTGATGGAATGACCTGCCCACTGAGCCAATGTTTGTACCCCACTGAGAGAGTACAGGGAGGAAGATGATAGATGACAGACTTCTTGGGGGGTCACACAGTATGCAACAAGTGGCACTGGTGTACTGACAACTATCTGGCAGATTTTATTTCACATACACACACAGAATTAATTCACATACCACTTACTCTAAGGCGATGCTGCAGGCACTGCTGCTACCCACACAGATTAAGGGACACTGTCTAGCCTAACCCTCTCTGACACAGTACTTTTTCCCTTCAAGGATTTTTTTTATTTATTCTTTGTGATGTGATGGAATACCCTGCTGACTGAGCTAAAGCTTATACCCAGGGCCCCTGGTGTTCTGCGGCAGAATTTTCTGATTTCTGCGGCAGGGCTCCTTGACTTCTGTGGCAGCATTTTCTGATTTCTGCGACATGATTTATTCATTTCTCTGGCAGAATGCAGCCCTGTCATTGGCTAAATATGATGTTATGTCATCAATGACATCATATGCTGAGCATGGAGGAGGGGCTGCAGGATAAACGAGGTGGGAAAGAAAGTCTGACACTATGAAAAACAGTATATTTATTTGAAAATTCACCAAAAACAATGAATTCTGTGGCACTATATACTGTATATTCTGTGGCATGATACAAATTCTGCAACTGCAGAACCACAGAATTCCAGGGGCCTTGCTTATAGCCCACTGAGCGAGCACACGGAGGAAGATGACAGATGACTGACTTCTGGGGGAGGTCACACAGTATGCTACAAGTGCCACTGGTGCACTGACAACTGTCTGGCAGATTTTATTTTACACACACACACACAGAATTATTTCACACACTACCTACATTAAGAGTGATGCTGCAGGCGCTGGTGCTACCCACACAAATTCAGGGATCCTGCCTGGCCAAACCCTCTCTGACACAATACATTTTTCCTTCAAGGATTTTTTTTTCAATTTATTCCATGTGATGTGATGGAATTCCCTGCCCACTGAGCCAAAGCGAATACCCCATTGGTTGAGCACAGGGAGGAAGATGACAGATGACTGACATCTTGGGGGGTCACACAGTATGCAACAAGTGACACTGGTGCATTGATGACTATCTAGCAGATTTTATTTCACACACATACACACACACACAATTATTTCACATTCCACCTATGCTAAGGGCAATGCTGCAGGTGCTGCTACTACCCACACAGATTCAGGGACCCTGCCTGGCCTAACCGTTGTGATGGCATGCCCTGCCCACTAAGCAAAAGCTTATACCCCACTGAGCGAGCACAGAGAGGGAGGAAGATGACTGATGACTGTCTTCTTGGGGGGAATCACACAGAATGCAACAAGTGGCACTGGTGCACTGATGAATATCTGGCAGATTTTATTTCACATACACACACAGAATTATTTCACATACCACCTACACTAAGGGCAATGCTGCAGGCACTGCTGCTATCCTCACAGATTCAGGGACACTGCCAGGCCTAACCATCTCTGATACAGTACTTTCCCTTCAAGGATTTTTTTTATTTATTCCATGCAATGTGATGGAATGCCCTGCCCACTGAGCCAAAGTTTATACCCCACTGAGAGAGTACAGGGAGGAAGATGACAGATGATGGAGTTCTGGGGGGCACACAGTATGCAACAAGTGGAACTGGTGCCCTGACAACTATCTGGCAGATTTTATTTCACACACACACAGAATTATTTCACACACTGCCTACATTAAGGGCGATGCTGCAGGTGCTGGTGCTACCCACACAAATTCAGGGACACTGCCTAGCCTAACCCTCTCTGACATAGTAATTTTTCCTTCAAAGATTTTTTTTATTTATTGCATGTGATGCAATGGAATGCCCTGCCAACTGAGTCAAAGCTTATACCCCACTGAGCGAGCACATGGAGTAAGATGACAGATGACACACTTCTCGGTGGGGTCACACAGTATGCAACAAATGGCACTTGTGTGTAGACAATTATCTGGCAGATTTTATTACACACACACACACATAATTATTTCACACATCTCCCACATTAAGGGTGATGCTGCAGGCACTGGTGCTACCCACACAAATTCAGGGATCCTGCCTGACCAAACCCTCTCTGACACAGTACATTTTCCCTTCAAGGATTTCTTTTTTTAATTTATTCCATGTGATGTGATGGAATGCCCTGCACACTGAGCCAAAGCTTATGCCCTACAAAGGGAGCCCAGGGAGGAAGATGACAGATGGCTGACTTCTTGGGGGGGGTCACACAGTATGCAACTAATGGCACTGATGACTATCTGGCAGATTTTATTTTACACACACACACACACACACACACACACACACACACACACACACACACCACACACACACACAGGCATGCAAGCACACATACACACAGACTTATTTCACACACCACCTATGCTAAGGGAGATGCTGCAGGTGTTGCTGCTACCCACACAGATTCAGGGGCTCTGCCTCACTAAACTCTCTCTGACACAATACTTTTTCCCTTCAATGTTTTTTTTATTTATTCCATGTGATGTGATGGAATGCCCTGCCCACTGAGCCAAAGTTTATACCCCACTGAGCGAGCACAGGGAATAAGATGGCAGATGACTGACTTCTTCAGGGGTCCACACAGCATGCAACAAGTGGCACTGGTGCACTGATGACTATCTGGCAGATTTTAACACACACACACAATTATTTCACACATCATCTAAGCCAAGGGTGATACTGCAGGAGCTGCTGCTACACACACAGATTCAGGGACCCTGCCTGGCCTAACCCTCACTGACACAATACTTTTTACCCTCAAGGATATTTTTTTATTTATTCCATGTGATGTGATGTGATGTGATGGAATGCCCTACCCACTGAGTCAAAGCTTATACTCCACTGAGCGAGTACAGGGAGGAAGGTGACAGACGACCAAATGCTTGGGGGGGGCAGACAGTATGCAACAAGTGGCACTAGTGCACAGATGACTATCTAGCAGATTTTATTACACACACACACACAATTGTTTTGCACACCATCTATGCTAAGGTTGATGCTGCAGGAGCTGCTGCTACCCACACAGATTCAGGGACCCTGCCTGGCCTTACCCTCTCTGACACAGTACTTTTTCTCTTCAAAGATTTTCTTTTTTATTTATTCCACAGGATATGACAGAATGCCCTGCCCACTGAGCCAAAGCTTATACCCCACTGAGCGAGCACAGGGAGGAAGATGCAGATGACTGACTTCTTTGGGGGTCCACACTAAAGCTCTATGTATGTACATCAGCAGTACACCTTCATCAGTAAGAATGCATCTGATACTGGCAGTATGAATTTCACAGCGTTGAACAGGAAATGCTTTTCCATACATTTACATCAGCCTCTCTATCTTGAGTAAACAGTTGCAGTAAATGTACTACTATGTAAATCACATACTAAATGTAACACTACTTTTGTCTTGAGCATGCTAGTGTCTTGTAGTTAATTTATGTACTTCTCTTAATTAATGTATACTCACTAGTGTTAAAACCTTTCTACAACTGTCATCATGCACCTTCAGCATTTATATTGACTAACGGCACCAGTACCAGTTGAGGTGTAGTGTGGGGCATCGGTAGGTAAGGCCATGCAACTACTAAGTGTGATACGTTGTGTGCAGCTGCAATCAGGGATGTGTATGTTTGGTGTACATGGCCTCAGTTTTGCTGTTGATCTCCACTGAGCATGCAGTACCTAGTCAGGTGGGTGGGGATGTCTCGTAGTACATTTAGACAATTGGTTGTTATTTCTGTCACCTACTGCTGGATGTCTGTCATTGGTTGTGTTGATTTGGTCCACCCCATACTTGCATATGTGTGTGTGTGTCTGTGTGTGTGTGTGTGGTGCTGGGGGGGTGAATTCGGAGTTAGGGTTTTCAACCCTAACAGCGAATTTCCTCACTTTTGTCGCTGTGGAACAGCCCTAACTAATGCATTAAACAGAGTTTTTTGCCTCTAATTTCCTTTCTTTTTGAGAATGATAATGATAAATAGTGAATGTAATGCAGCGGCGGGAGCGCGAGGCCCTTTTGTCTTGTGGCATAGTAACAGGAACAGCAATGCAAACAGAAGCGCTAACAGTGGTGCACATGGTAATGTGGTGAATGAGAACAGAAAGGGTAACACACACAGTGGCGTAGACGGGAATGGTCTGCCACGTGATGTGTTGTCACATAGTAACATGGTGCCTGCAAACAGAAATTTCAATGGGCATGGTGACGCAAAGTGAAACAGAAAGAGAAACAGTACTGTAGACACAAATAGCAAAAAATAACAGAAACATAAGTGCAAATGAAAACACAAATGATAACGCACATGGTGGCACAGATGTCAACGGTAAGTGAAACGGGTACGGAACCGCAAGCGGAAAGGGCAACAGTAACAGTAATGTAAGCGCACAGGCTGGTTTTCCCCAAAACCTGCATAGAGAAAGACAGTGAGTACAAAGAATGTATGCATAATAATGGGTATCGGAGCAGAAAGTGAGGAGTTGGAATACTAAATAGGTTATATCTCAGGAACCATACGACGTAGAAAAAAAATTTTAAAGTCATATGATTTATGACTGTCCTGGCTAGTTTTGTACTTAGCCCCCATTTTTCTGACAAAAAGTCTGTATCTCGCACCGTTTCCAAGATACGGTCCCTGAAAGGCGCGGTGAACGCCGTAATGTTATCCTATGGGAAAAAAGAGAAGTTCAGAGTGCCATAACTTTGCCTCCCTGTAATATGTGTTCACCAAACCACTGAAGGGCACATCTGTGGGCTGTTGGCTGTCTTCCCTCCAAATTTCAGGAAAAAAGACCAAACCGTTATTTTGCAGCAGGGTGCCAAAGGATTCCTGTAATGCGTCAGGTGCGTAATGTTATCCTATGGGAAAAAATGTCAACTTTGGAGTGCCGTAACTTTGCCACCATGTAATATTTTTTCACCAAAGTACTGAAAGGCACATCTGTGAGATGTTGGCTGCATTCCCTCCAAATTGCAGCCCAAAACTCTCAACCGTTCTTTTGCATTGCAGTGCCAAAGAATTGCTATCACTTTTCCACAGACTAGAAAACTACTGTCGCAATTTGCGAAAGCTTTTGCAAAAAAGTTTGACACTTTCATGAGCACAAAAGTAATTTGTGAAAGTACTTTTTCCAGAAATTTGAAAAACATATTTCTGGGGTGTTTTACCTCAAAATAAAGACATGGCTAGCATCCTCAGGGTCCGACTAGGTGAATACAAAAAGAATTAGGTTGCTAGAGGGTCCCAAATTTAAATGCCAACCATTTTTCTGATCACCAACTGAAAACAAAATGGCTGATTTGTGAAAGTAACAGGGCCATTTGCGAAAGCAAAAATGCATTTGCGACACTGTCGAACTTTTTGTTAACTTTTCCCATTGACTTATAATGGGAAATAGTTTTTTAAATAACTTTTGAACCGTTTAATATTTTTTCACCAAATCTTTGAAATGCACATTGGGGACCCTGGCTGCATGTTCCCTGAAGATTTTGGGCTGGTCGCGCAAACCGTGCGACCTGTAAGCGCGACCATAGAATTCCAGAAAAAGCGTAAGCGTGCGCACAGATCATGCTTAATAGCTCTGCAGCCGTGTATCCAACTGATACGAAACTTGGCGAGTCCCAAGGCCTATGGCTCTTGATCTTGTGTTCCAAATTTCAGGCAAATCTGTCAAACGGTTGAAAAGTTATTAAGGTGCAAAATTTTGGAGTTTAACATAGAAATGACTCCTCAACCCTAACTATGGTAGCACTACTGTAGCTACCATAATATATATATATATATATATATATATATATATATATATATTAGTGGCATGGTAGTGCCACCATAGTTAGGTTGAGTACCCCATTTAAGGTTAAATGATAACATTTTGCACCTTAATAACTTTGCCACTGTATGATGGATTTGCCTGAAATTTGGCAGGCACGGAGCAGTAGCATAGATCTTGGGATCTGACAAGTCTTGTACCAATCAGATATATAGTTGCAGAGTTATTAAGCAACATTCCATAGCGCATTTGCACTTTTTTGTGCATTCTTTGCTCATGCCTACAGGTCGCATGGTTTGTGTGCCTGGTTCAAAAACTTCAGGGAACATGCACCCGGGGTTCCCAATGTGTCTTTCAAAGATTTCATGAAAAAATATTAAACGGTTCAAAAGTTATTCAAAAAACAGGTTTCCCATTATAGTCAATGGGAAAAGTTAACAAAAAGTTTGACAGTGTCACAAATGCATTTTTTACTGTCGCAAATTACCCCTGTAGTGTTGTGAGTCAGCCATTTTTCAGTTACTGGTCACAGAAATGCTTGGCATTTAAATTTGGGACTCTCTAGGGACACAATTATTTTTGTGTTCACCTAGTCGAGCCCTGTGGATACTAGCCATGTCTTTTTTCCGGGGTTAAACAACCCTGAAATATGTTTTTCAAATTTTTTTAATCTGTAGTGTCGCAAAGTAGTGTCGCACTTGCGACACTTTCGTGATTTTTTTTTGCGGAAGTGTAGCAAATCATGATACTACTTTGCAACACTATGGCCAAAATAACAGGAATTGTTTGCCACCCTGCTGCACAAGAACGGTTTGGTTTTTTGGGCTGAAATTTGGAGGGAAGAAAGCCAACATCCCACATATGTGCCCTTCAGTGGCTTGGTGAAACAATATTGCAGGGATGCAAAGTTTTGGTACTCCAAAGTTGGAGCTTTTTCCCATAGACTAACATTGTGGAGTCCGCCGCACCTTTTGGAGCCTGTATCTCGGAAACGGTGCGAGATACAGACTTTTCATCAAAATAAATGCTTAGCCTCCCACTAGGAGGCTAAGTACAAAACTAGCCAGTAAAGTCATGAATCATATGAAATTTTAATTTTTTTTCTACGTCGTACGGTGTCTGAGATATAAGCAATTTAGTATTCTAAGTGCTCATTTTCTGATCCGAGTCCCATTATTGTGCATACATTCGCTGCATTTCTCTATGCAGTTGTTGGGGAAAACCAGGGTGTGCATGCCACTTACTGTTACACTTAGCGATTCCACTTGCATTTCCGTACCCATTTGCATTAGCGTTCCCATGAACGCCACCGTGTGCATTACCCTTTGCATTTTCATTTGCTCATGTGTTACTGTTACCATTTGCATCTCCAGTACTGTTTCTGTTTGTGTTTCGATTTGCGTCACCGTGCACATTACCATTTGTGTTTGTGGCTCACCTTCCATTTGCGTTTGTCTTTTGTTTTGCGTCATTTTTGCTGTTACCGTTACCATTTGCATTTCCAATTGCGTTACTGTGACAGTGCACATTACAGTTTGCGTTTCCGTATGCGCTTGTGTTTGCATTTCTGTTTCTGTTTCCTTTGACGTTACTGTTGCTATTACCGTTATCATTTCTGTTTCCAATTGTGGTACCGTGACCATGCGCATTATGGTTTGTGTTTCCGTACGTGCTTGTGTTTGCATTTCCGTTTCTGTTTCCTTTGGCGTTATAGTCGCTATTACCATTTCCATTAGCATTTCCAATTGCGGTAGCGCCACCAAGCGTGTTATGGTTTGGCGCTGCATTTGCTTGCGCTGCCTACTCGCTTCTGTTTTCTTTACTTGATTTACTTGGTGTATTTGGGACAAAAGAAGGCCAAAGTCCATTGATATTGTCCCCCACAATATTTGTGGCACATTAATCCAAAGTCAAGTTATCTTGTAACCATTTGTCAAGCCTTGATTTGAATACAACAAAAGAAGGTGAGTCCACAGGTTCTAGGGTCAGGGAATTCCAAAGCCTAGGAGTCCTTAAAGTGAATACATTTAATTGTTTATTTGTATTTGCTTTTGCTACATTCATTTGTTTATTATGTAATCTGGGAATAATATGTCTACTGCTAAAGTGTAATCCAAATTGCTGCATTAGTTCTGGAGACTGTTGGACTTTATAGAGTAGTAGAAGATCTCCTCTGATTCTCCTTCTCTGTAGTGAATGTAGGCCCGTGATATGCAGTCTTGAGGCATAATTTTTTAAAGCTGGATAGGGAACCATTTTCATTGCTTTTCTCTGGACTTTTTCCAGACCTTGAATATCCTGCAATAAGTATAGGCTCCAAAGCAGGGAACCATAGTCCATATAAGGTCATACATATGTTCTATACAGGAGAACAATACATTCTTCAGATTTTGTAACAAAGGTATGTTTTATGCGCATAAGTAGTTGATTAAAAATGTCTGCTGTTTTGAGACAATGGTCTCTGTAAATTAGATTATTATTAATTAGTATTCCTAAATCCCTTTCACAGGCAGATACTTTCAGAGGAATGTCATTAAGGGTATATGTCTAAAAATGGGTTTGTTGAGCCAAAATGTAAGACTGTGCACTTATCAATGTTAAAGTGCATATCATTGTCTAGTGCCCATGTTTCAATGTGTTTTAAATCATTTATGAGTGAGAGTATATTTGCTAGTGAATCAACCCTCCCTCCCAATTTAGTATCATTGGCAAATTTTAACAAAGAATTTGCATATTTAATCTGCATATCCCCAATGAAAATGTTAAACAATGTGGGCCCAAGCACAGATCCCTGAAGGACCCTACCTGTAACTTGTCTTTCTACAGATAAAGTACTTTGAAATCTAACTTGTTGGCTTCTATTGGTCAACCAGTTGTTTATCCAATTATCTAAAATTGTAGAGAAACCTTCTAGTTGTAATTTAGTAATAAGTTTGTTATGAGAAACTTTCTCAAAAGCCTTACTATAGTCCAGAAGAATTACGTCTTGGGAAAATACTAGAATCGAGACCCTGGCTTATGTTTTTGTAAAAGGCAATTAAGTTTGTAGTACATGACAGGCCTTTTTTGAAGCCATGTTGTGTCATATCACTCAGTCTTAATAGTTCCATTTCTTTTTCAAGAAGTGCCTTAACAATTTTTTCCATGACTTTTGATAGAACAGATGTTTAACTAATAGATCTATAATTTTCTGGATTAGATCGATTTCCCTTTTTAAAGATAGGAACCACAGTAGCCTTACGCCAGTCATTTGGAACCAGACCCTCTTTCAGTGATTTATTGAATATAATAGATAGGGGGAGTGCTAAAGCAGTGGATGCTGCCTGTAGGAATCTAGATTTATTTTATCTGGCCCAGGACTTAAAGTTTTATTAATAGATTTAAGTGCTGTCAATGTGTCATCTAAGGAAATAGTATGATTAAGATTACGAATTACAGTAGTGGAAACTGGGGTTGAAGTTACCTTGGAGGTGAATACTGAACAAAAATAATTGTTAAAGGAGTTGGCAATATCCATATCTGCAGATAATATAGAATTATTGACCATTAGAGGGCCAATTTGCCTAGAACCCTTTTTATCATTAAGGTATGAATATAATGATTTATGACCATCCTTAGAGTGAGCTAACCTGAATTTCAAATTTCATTTAGACAAGAGCATTAGGTTTTTTAATTTATTGACTGCTTGTTAATATTTAAATGCATTATCTTCCGTGTCATTAATATTGACGTTTTTAAGTTTCTTGAAAAGTTGAGCCTTTTCTTAATTGCTTTTTTAATATTTTTTATTAAACCATAGGGGAATCTTGCCCTTGGAATTGTATTTTGTATGATCTGGGACAAATATGCTTTCTAATTCCAGGATAATGTTTTTAAGATAAATCCAAGCCTCCTCATGTGATAGAGGTAAATGTATATCACACCATGCTATACTGTTTAGCTGCTCATTGATAGAATTATAATCAGCTAAATCATAATTCTTAAATAAAGAGAAATTATGAGGTAGCTGATATTTATAGGTCAAAGAAAATGCAATGGCGTGATAATCACTGCCGCCTAGAGGGTCCAATAAGGAAAGACTAGATATGTTATCGGATAAATTAGTAATAACAAGATCCAAAATGTTGTTACCTCTTGTGGGTTCATTAACAAGTTGTTCCATCCCCAAGTCAGCTAATATTGATATAAAACTATTTTCTATGTAAGTTTTACTAGAGCAGATATGCCAATTTATTGAGGGCATATTAAAATCACCCACAATAATAGCATGTCCTTTATCAGCCAGTACTGTGATATCTTTAATCAATGTTTCTGTGTATTCATGATCTGCTGAAGGGGGTCTATAGCAGGTCCCTACAGTAATTTGAGGATACCCTGGGAAGTGAGTATTAACCCAAATAATTTATGTACTTGTATCATATAGAATTTGATTAGAAGGAATGTTGTTTCTTACATAAAATGCAGACCCCTCCACCAATTTGATGTTGGCGATCTTTATGGTGAGTTTATAGCCTGGAATTTCCCTAATCCAGGCAGTGTTAGAGTTCCACCAGATTTCAATAACTGAAACAATGACATAGTTGTGTAATTTACAGCTGGCTTCTAATTCTGCAATTTTAGTTAAGTTTAAAGAATGTGCATTGAAAGATAGAAAGTTACAACATTTTACTGTAGTAGGTTTCATATCAAGAGACCTGGGAACTTTCCCATTTTCCCCCAGGTGAACTAGTTTAAATAATTGTTAATTATGGATAGAAAACGTTTTCCTAACAAAACGCTACCTCGCATGTTAAGATGGAGTCCGTCCCAACAGAACAGTGAACGTGTGTCATTAAAGTTTTCCCAGTGTGTAATACAAAGTGATTCCCTGTTGGTAACACCATTTCCTTAACCACTAATTTAAGGCTTTAATCTTATTGGTTATATCAGGGGTAGCTCTAGCACTGGCATAACCTCGGAAAAGCAGACAATACAATCCTTTTCTACAAGGATATTGTTAAGAGCAGCAAAATCTTTCTTAATATTATCTAAATTAGTCCTGATTATATAATTCGTTCCTACATGTACCAAAATCAAGGGTTTATTGCCTGATTTTTTAAGTTCTTTATTTACAGTTTTAGTAATGTCAGTCACCCTTGCTTCTCTAAAACTAGAACAGGTGCAGTTAAGTTTGTCAGGATTGCATATTGTTTGATCAATATGTTTAATCATGGAATCCCCAATACTAAAATTTGTCTAGCATCTGTGGCTGTGGTTGTTACAGTGGAGCCTATAAGTTCAGGAGAGGAAATTGAGGTAACGTGTTTTGGTGTTAGAAGGCAAATTAGTCATAGAATGTAAGGTAGCTTTTATTGATTTTTTTGAGGGGATGCCAATATTCTCGGAGTTTGTTAGTAATATATTGGGAGACATATTTTGGCTGGGGGCAATGTCTTCAATAGGTAAACTATCAAACCCGTTTTGAACTTGTACTAGGGGGGTAAGCTAAAGATCTGTCCTCCTCTTCTCTTAGTTTTATGATTATGAACAATAGACCAATCATCATCCTGATTAGCCATAAGGGGGCCTTGATCTCCAGAAGGAGAACAGTTTGTTTTACAACTAGTAACTTCATATTTAGATAGAGCATTAGTAGAAAGTAAAGATTCAGACATGTGGTCTATAAATTGCTCAAGAGCTTTAATTTCTGTCTTAATGGTCAATAGTACCTGTCTTCCAAAGATTTCTGCCTGCAGAGTCTGAACTAAGGTGCATTTATTGCAGATGTAATTTTCAATTTGGTTACCCCATCCACACGTATGACAGGAGCTACAGTAGTTGTTTGGGGCTTCCATAGTTATTATAAACACAAAAGTAACTCTGCACTACCTTCTCCTATCTTATTAATATAGGCCTGTTTTCTGGTTTCAGTGGCAGACACAGATAATAGTTGTAAAAGCTCTTATGCACGGTCCTATGCATGCACACTTTAATTACTTATAGATCCAGAAGTGTCTGTGTGGTCCCTGAATACACAATTAAATTCAGTGCTTTAAGCTTACAATTTAAACAAAGTACAGAGTCAAAATGAAACAGTGAGGTATAATAATGAGCAGCCAATTGCTCCATGTTATTATCCCAATTGAGCGTACTGTATATCAAGATAGCGTTATTGTTGCTGTTACTGTTACCATTTGCGTTTACAATTGTGGTACCATGGCCATGCACATTACAGTTTGCATTTCTATACATGCTTGCTTTTCCATTTCTGTTTTCCTTGGCATTATTGTTGCCATTACCGTTACCATTTGCATTTCCAATTGTGGTACTATTTCCGTGCGTGTTACCAGTTGCATTTCCGTACATGCTTCCATTTGAGTCTCCGTTTGCATCACTGTTTGCTTTGGCATCACTTTGTGCTTGCGTTTCTATTACCATTTGAGTTGCCATTTAAGTTTGTGTCACCATGTGCATAACCGTTTGCACCCCGCGCTCCCACCACCACACTCCATTCACTATTTATAGTCCTCATTCTCAAAAAGAAGGGAAATTCATGGCAAAAACTCTGTTTAATGCATCAGTTAGGGTGGTTCCACAGCGACAAAAGTGAGGAAATTCCATGTTAGGGTTGAAAGCCCCCCCTTGCATCCCCCACTCTGCCCCCCAAATCGGCATTGGGGTGTGCGTTGGAGTCATCGATCCTAACTCTCACCCCATTCTCCTATACTTCACCACTTCAGCTTGTTTACACATGGAATGGGATGAGAGTTAGGACCAGGGACACTGGTTTACCAGGATTGAGAAAGGGCATATTCCGTTCTGCACATTGTAAAAAACGATATTGTCACTGGTGTCTGCTAAGCCAAAATCCGGTTTTACCGGTATTTGGTTCTGTGTACTTTATTTAACCATTTTCAACTCTGCTAACATGCAGTTTAGCAATTTTGACCTCCACTATTGCACAGCCATCCATCCTTGTACCAATTTAAAGTTATTTTAGGTACAAGATGTGATGGCAGCAGCAGCACTACAGCCCCCACCCCTCAGGTGTGATGGCAGCACCAATAGCACTATGGACCCCATCCCTCTGGTGTGATGGCAGCAGAAACAGCACTATGTCCTCCCTCCCTCAGGTGTGACAGAAGCAGCAGCACTGCGGCCCTCATCCCTTAGGTGTGATGGCAGCAGTATTACATTCCCCATCCACCAATGGTGATGGCAGAAGCACTACAGCCCCCACCCCTTCGGTGTGATGGCAGTAGCAACAATGCAGTCCACATCCCTCTGGGGTGATGGCAGTAGTGACAGCACTATGATCCCCTTTCTTCAATACCCACACCCTACATGCAAAAGTTACAAATGACTTGATCTTTTTGCTTTTTAGAACTCAGATGTGAATTAATCTGAACCATCACCACTAAGGTGGACTACCTTAGTTTTTCTCTATCTAAAATTTAACTGCCTAAATTGGTTTTCTGCCTGTGACACTGCTGACCAGGGTTAAGGAACAGACTTGACTTGGGTGTTGGAGGGCCAGCTAGTGGGTGAAGACTTGAGTGTCCAATGACCACTCACCTTCTCCTGGGAGGGAGGGTGGGTTTACGGCTCAGCATTTGCTGGCCCCTGGTGGAGGCCAGAGGCACGACAGCATATCGGCCCTCACTGCGGGAGGGAGAGTGACGATGTTGGCTTGTGCTTTAACATCATGTGGCCTGTCATGCTCCTAAGAAAATGGGAAAACACCCACTGGCCAACTGAAGGATGGCTGCTGGTCTCTCCATAAGCTGAAAGCCCCAGACATGTGTCCATTCTGACCCCTGCCATGCCCAGGATACACAGGAAGCTCTTTGGGGCAATTCTCCTCCCCTAGCAGCCTCCCACAGGGTTAGGGGCCCAGGCATTCAATGAAGGGTTACTTTGGGTTACCTGGTAGCACAGCAGTAAGGGGCAGTGCATGGTGGTTGGGACTCAGCAGCAGTGCTAGGGGGCCTTGGCAGGCCTGAAGGAGTGGATGGCCAGGGGGTAGGAGGAGCAAAAAAAAATGCTTGAATTTGCTTGTTTGAAATGAAGTGTTTTCACCTAAAAAATCCACAAGTGGACCTTCAAATGGATTCATGCATCTTCTAGACATGTGGATACTTTTCTTTTGCTTGGTGTCCATGAGAAGGTTGTCCCCCAGTTTTCATGTCTGAGCTCAGATGTGAATTGAGCACCACTCTGCCCACCAGCATCATACAGCCCCTGGGGTCTTGCCTTCTGTACGTCACTGAATGTGCTTTCAAAATCCACTGGCAAATATAAGTACACTTAAATACTTAACATTTGCTTTTTGTTGAAGCAGTCTATCACAAAACGTTTTGTTATCACAGAGACTGAAACAGCAGGTGGGAGAAAAGGTGCAAATGGTCCAATTCACCTAAATGTGGTGCTAACTGTGAAGTCTTTTCATAGGTAGTAAGGCAGTTTTTTTCTTGTGAACATACTTCCATTCGGACTAGTTTTCATTCAAACAACTGAGGATTTTGGATGGCCCTGCTGATTATAAACTTGAATAAGCTAGTTGGTAACAGTTATCCTGCATTTAGCAATCTACAACCTAGATACTCATATGCAAAGAATACAATAAAAACCTGGCTAAAATCTAAAAGCAAACTTATAAAACACATAAAATGTATCTGAAGATTTATCTTTACCCATACAAAATCATTGCAGCCCAAGTAAAACTCAAGTAAATTACATAGTACTCTGACTACTATTCTATGATGTAGTAAACATATATTGGTATTTTTTTTATATTCTCTGTAAATCAGGTAAGGCCCACTAGACATAACTGCCTGTTTTCAGGAGTGACCTAGAAGCACTGGGGAGTGACTTGCTTGGAGTCACACAGTATGCAAGTGGAGGCTGTGGGAATCAAGCCTGAGTCTACTGGATGTACCCAGTTCAACCACTGTTTGTTACTCTAACCACTAAGCTATACTGCCAGCCATAATAACACCCATATATAACGTTTTAATATATGATTTTAATAATAGTGCACAGTACCCACAGTGCAAATTATGAACATGAAACACTTTACAACATTTTACTAAAACTGAACTATTTGCCACTCCATCTGCTTATTTTTTCATACACCAAAGTCGGTGAATAGTTGACAGAGCACTGTAAATAGCTTTTGATCAGGCTTCATTATTCTACATCCAGAAACAGATAAAATTTGTTTATTCTGGATTTATTTAACATTAATTTTCTGTGGCTCAATAAATAAAATCTAGCACTGTATAAGGCAGATGTTTTTACATTTTCGAAGAGGCAACACATCTTATCTGTTTAGGATTCATGTTAGAAACAGAAGTTTTTCTTCATATTTAAAACATATTCAAGTGTCAGTGTATCCGTTTAGTAGTTTATGCTGACTAATTTATGCTGTAGAAAACAGTAAAGGATTTGTTGTGAAGCACTCCGGATCTATAGAAGAACTCCCGCAATTTCCCAGCAAGTTTTGCAAAAAATCTCTGCAATTTCAGGTTACTTTTCCTGCAATTTTCCAGTGGATCTGCCCATGTGTGCTGATACTTGTATTTTTATTGTATCATAGTGTAATATAAATAGTAAAAGACACTTAGGCACATACTACATGAAAACTGTTTTTTCAGGAAGGAAAGCAGTCCTCAGGTGATGGAGATGTTGGTGGGAAGCATGGGTGGTTAAACTGAATGGCTGGTTACAACAAAGCAGTGCTGGAAATTTCATTACTGACTCTATTCACAGCAAAGCAGAAAGAATGTGAAGCACAGCAGCATTCATTATAAGATGCAAAAATCTGGGTCGGCCTGCTGGTGCTGCGGTAGCACTACTGCTTGTAATGCCAGTGACCCAGGGTCAGAAGTGAACTCGGGTTGCTGGAGGTCTGGCCAGGGGAGTAGGATCGAGCACCCGGGGGACTGCTCTCCTCCTCCAGGGAGGGTGGGCTGCAGGTCCTGCTGCTTTACCACCACCTGTGTTACCACTGGTGGTGGTGCAATGGTACTGCAGAATGATCAGGAGGGAGGACACTAGCTAGGATCTGGAGCAGTAGCATGTCCCTATGTGACATACCTCCTTGGATCTCCTCTAGTGCTGGTGCCCTCAGGGACAGAGAACAGAAAACCAGGAACAATCACCCCACATCAGCCACTGGCAGAAGGGACCCAGGTGCCCCAGACTTCATAACCAGGCTCCATGAGGGACCCACTGAGCTGCCTGACACACATTAAGGGAGTGTGGAAGGGTGACCTGGGGTCCCCTCCCTTACCGCCTGGGGGGTTACAACCCAGGCAGGATAGAGGCAGGCCCACAGGAGCTCCTGAGCATTACCTGATGTGAAACTAGGGGATACCTAGCCTAGGGATCTCTGAAAAGTGGAGACTGATGCTGTGAGAAGGGGTCATAGAAAGAAAAAATACAAAAAATTTTAAATGATGCTGAAATCTTAGAGATTCTGTAGAGTGACATGCAATTTCCGTGATGCACAGGTACAAGAATTCAAAATCCGCAAACCAAGCAGGATTCCATGATTGCTACTGGTGTTACTGGTAAAAATGGAAAACCAGGGTCCTGGTTTGGGACCAACGACTCCACACATCCCATTGCTGGTTGAGGGGTGGGGTGGGGGTGCAAGGGGGCTTTCAACCATAACATCAATTTCCTCACTTTTGTTGCTGTGAAACAACCCTAACTGATGCATTAAACATAGTTTTTGCCATGAATATATATAACTATATATATATAGATACTGTATATATATAAAATTCTTCTTTCAGTTTTGTACAGTCAGCTTCTTCTTCCTCTGTTTTCCAAGGGGCCAAAAGTCTAAGAAGTAATTAAAATGCAAGTTTGACAAGCATACAGAATCTGCAACATGGAGCAGCCTACAGAAGCTGCTGCTCCTTCTCACTCCTGATTACTCTACATAGGTCTAAGGTGGGCCACATGGGTTGCTAGTGCAGCAATCCAACCACGTGCCACCTTAGAGAGATGGACAGCTGGGTCATGCAGTGAGGAACCAGAGTCTTGTCTCTGGTCCCTCCTGTGGGTTCCTCCTGCTCTGGCACTTCTTGTGCTGTATTTCCCATGATACAATGGCCATCTGAACCAATCCGAACAGTAGAAAGTGTTTGGAAGACGTTCATTTACGAACACTTCAGCATGTTCAGGTCGGTTCATATTTTGACTGAACCGGGTTCACCCATCCCTACTTTTCTGCCATCATGCCAGTGACTTCCACCAGTGCCTTTTCAAACTCCTCTCCATGTGCTGGAGGTTTGTAGATCATACCAGTTCCTATAGTGGCTCTGTTCCCCATCACCAGGGTGACCCACAGTACCTCTGCCCCCCTGTATTTCCTGTATCTTCATCACATTTATGCTTTCCTTCACATAACGTACCATACCCCTCCTTTGCTTCCAACCCTGTCCTTCCTGAACAGAAAATAGCCTGGTATGGTCATGTCCCGGTCATATTTTTCAGCGTACTGTGACTCTGTAATGGCCACAATAGCCAGGTCAGCCTCTGCATGATGACCTCTAGGTCCATATTGGTGCAAGCTTGAATCATAGTTTTAATTTATTTTGAACGGGCAAGTATATATTATGAATTTCAGCATCTTTTCTGTTTACACTAACAGAAAACTAAGGTAAATCCCACTGAATAGCCCAAAGGAGGGGCAAAACATTGGGGTATGTGAAAAGAACATTTCTATGACTCAGTCAAAAGAGAACTATGATGTTGCATATTTTATAAAGCATCTGAAACAACCCCCACCAACACTTTCGGTAATGGCCACATATCCAGGTTCGGCCTCTGCCATTATGGCCCCTAGGTCTGGAACCTCATTTTTCTAGACTTCTAGCGGTCACACACATGGCCTTCCATATTTTGTCACAATTCTGCTTGTTACCTCCCTTTTTTCCATTTTACCCTCCCTCCTTCTCCCCTCTCTTTAATTTTCCTATTCCCATCTCCCTTTATTTCTACCATCCAGCTTCCTTTATTAATTTGCACCCTGTGGGATTCCTTTCCCCCTCGGGTTCTCCCTTCTGTCTACTTCAACTTGTGTGTGTGTTGGGGGGCAGTTTCTTGCTCCTCGATTTCTTCTGCCACCCACCTTGGCTAGTTTAAATGTTTACGAAAGTAACATTTAAACCGTCCACTGAGCACTGTGGTTCCCCTCCCAGATGGATGCAGGCCATCTGCATTGTATAGGCCCTTATCCCTCCAGGTGGACCCCCAATCCCCAATGTAACTGAACCCCTCCTGTTTGCGCCATTCCTTCAACCATGAGTTGAAGCTCCTGGTGCACAGATTCCTCTCCTTCCCCATGTCAGAAACAGGCAGCATCTCAACAAAAACCACTGAGTCCGCTACATGACTAGCCCAGCCCAGACTAATTTCTAAACACAGCTTAGCTAAGCTATTAAAGAGACAGGCGCAGATGGTGACTAGGGCACACACACACACACACACACACACACACACACCTACTGACTCCTACTGACGACAGGACACCAGCCTGACAGTGGGCATGAAGGAGCCCAGGAAGACATTATAGTAAACCCCAATTTGTGTGTGTGTGTGTGTGTGTGTCGGGGGGTTACACATAGTATTACTGTTTTATTTTTGGAATGAAAAAAACCTCGACTACAGACTGTATCCACCCTGATTCGGTTCTCTATTTGCAAGCTCTTCTGTTTTGATTTAATTATATACAAAACTCATCCTGTACAGCCTGGTCTTATTTGATGTTTCAGATTACTCTGAGCAGACTGATTAGTATCACTGCTTGTATTGGCAGAACACTTGCTTATAAACTGGAATTTAGTTCACTTGTTTGCAGGCCCCTGTGTTTTGTGTGTATTTGTTATTCATTTTTAATCCCCCATTTACAGCCTGTTCCTGACTGGTGTTCTATACCCCTCTCATTTGGCTTCCTCCACTTGTGCAACTGACTCCCTGATTTCCTGCTCTTCAAGCAGCCATTTCCCACCTTTAAAAATGGTGCTTCTCCCAAAATGAATGCCAACACGGCCTCACCTTTGGTCCTCCTCCATGTTCCAGTCATCCTCTGTGGGCTTCTAAGCTCACAGCTCACCCACTCCATCTCTCTCTGTCTTACTCCCTGTCACACTCTCACCCTGTTTACACTGTCTCCCCTTCTGTCGCACTCTGTCATCCTCTCTGCCTCACTGTCTCCTTCACTACTATACTGTCTCTCCCTCCTTATTGATTTATCTTCCTCTCCATCTCACTCTGTCTTCCTCCTTCTCACACGATCTATCCTCTGTATTGCTCTGTCTCCCTCTGCATCTTACTCTGTCTCCCTCCATCTCTGCCCTACCTCCCCTCCTCCCTCTCAGTCTGTCTCTTTCTCTCTCTGTCTTCCTCTTGCACTGCATTCTCTCTCTCTCTCTCTCTTCCTTTCATACTGCCTCTCCTAAGTATTGCTCTGTCCCCTCCCTTTCTTCTTCTCACACTGCCTCCCATGATCCCTATTGTTCTGTTTCCACCACTATCTCACTGTCTCCCTTCCTCTCATTTACTCTGCTTCCCTCTCACACTGTCCCTTTCACGCTGCCTTCCCCTCCATATTGCTCTTCCTTCCTTCCTTCCTTGCTTCCTTCCTTCCTTCCTTCCTTTCCCATGAGCAATGCTGCCCATTTTTACTGGTGGCCCAGGAACATATAAAAATAATCTGTGCCCCCCAGCCATGGTCTCTTTCTGTCTTCCTCCCTCTCACATTGTTTTCCCTCCCTCTCTCTAACACTGTCTCCCGCTTCATCTCTGTCTGTCTTCTTCTGCCTGTCTTTTTGTCCTTTTCTCTCACGCTGTGTTTTTTTCACTCCCTTCCTCCCTTTTACACTGACTCCCTCTCTGTATCACTGTCTCTCGCCCTCACATTCTGTCTCACTCAGTCATTCACTTGGATGCATATTTTTTTAAGAAGTGACTGACTGTAAGGAAAGTGCAGTAATCCCCCAAATAGACAATGGTCCTATTTAAAAGTCATCTGAGGTATAGCCTTGTGGGGTTGTTCACATCTTAAGCCTGATTCCATCTACCAGACCAGTGAAGCCATTGGGAGTGTTGCGAGGCAGCTGGTTCTGATTTAGAGAGAGGATGCGTGGGTTAGAAACATGTAAAAACATATACTGTACAGTGACAGCAGAAAAGATCAAAGGTCCATCTAGTCCGCCTGAAGATCTCTGTCTGCCCCAGAACCAAGTTCCAATATAGAGTTTTATCCCTTCTGGTCCACTACCTGCTTACCTTCACACCACCACCATTCTGAGGAATCACAGACTTCTCACTCTGTCCCAGTCATGCTTGAAACCATTCATAGTCTTGTCACCAGCCACCTTCACTAGCATACTGTTCCATGGCTCCATCACACCTACCACAAAATGGAACTTCCTAACTTCCCTCTTAACCTCCCCCCAGTTCTACTCATCACATCCTCGAGTCCTTGACTCTGTACACCTGCTAAATAGCTCTCCATGTTCACCTTGTTTATTCCCATCAAGAACTTGAAGGTCTCTCTTATATTCCCCATCTATCACCTGGTCTCCAGTGAGTACATGTTCAGTGTCTTAAGATGATTTTCATAAGCTCTGCCCCACTGGTCCTGCATCACCCCAATACAGCACTTGTGTTATCATTAATATTATAAGTATTATTATTATTATTATTTCAGTAGACCTCCAATACAGTAACAATTTGTATAGCACCTGAACTTGTTACAGCATTGGTGGTGACCACATGACTTCCTCTGGGTTTCACCCATAAGTATGCAGGGCTAGGGATCCAGTTCACAGGGAGCTTGGGACCTTAGAGAACAAGGCAAGGTCATGTGACCTGGTACACTGCGTAACAGTTTTCTAGATAGACAGTGCCCCCAAGGCCTGTTCTGAGATCAGTTTCTCTTTCCCATTTCCTTTTCCAGCTTAATTTGATTTGGGATCACTTTTTGTAAGACACATCTAACCGTAGCCTTGCATAGAGCTGCCAGCATTACCTAGTGGTTAGGGCACAGGGTTGTGGCACAGAATATTTGTGTTTGAATTCCCAATTCCCTAAGCCCCTTGTTTTCCACCCTGATTTTGGTCTATATGCATATTAGTTCCTTTTAACCTTAAAATTCACAGAAATGGTTATCCGTGGCCATGGGTGTTACCAATAGTTAGTCTACACGAGAGGGAGTTAAATGCAAAAAAATATAGCTGCTCACTCTTGGAAACTGATTGCAGAGCATGCCTTGTGGGCCAAATCTCTGCTGAGTGATAATGGTGACCATGGCTCCCCATGCCATATGATCCTCTGATGCTCAAGGCCTGCCCCTCCCCCTGACACCTTCAGATTTACTCAGGCACCTTCGCCACTGGTAGCAACAGGGGAATCCCCTGTGAAAAGATATATCAGACCTCTAGCTATGGCGGTCCTTGGTTGTTTGGTGGCAGACAACTGAGAACAGCAGAGTGAGTCATTCTGGAAGGCAGTGGATATAGAAGGACGTGAAGGAGTAAGGTATCTGGGGAACTGAGTGGAGCAAAAAAAGTCAGATCAGAAGAGTTCTCCCAGGGGGGGAATGGGTGCTATTTTGCTTCACTGCTGCATTCTCTAGTGTTTCTCACTCCTTTCATTCTATCTTATGTTCTCTGTCTATCTGTTGTCATGCCTCTCTCTGTTTCTGTTTCTCTTTCTCTCTCTCTGTGAAACCTCAAGCACTGCACTAATACAGGATGCAAGATTGACTTCCTCTCCTTCCTTTCTTCACACTCTCTGTGGTTTTTCAGCTTTTCAAAGTAGCTCACCATTTACACAATTCAGTTTACAGTCTTTCCTCACCACACCATTGCATGTAGTATCTTCAAAACTTGACCGCCTTCTAATGAGAACAGATCTGCACTCTTGCATACACACGTGGAGCGTGGAAGACTTTACAGTACTCCAGAGAAATCAATCTGTACAGCTTTCTTGGCAAAAACTAAGTCAAGGTTTCACAGTGGACCCCTCACAGCTGTGGCAAGGACAGGCAGAGGAAGCAGGTAGGTGCTGAATGAAAGCTCTTTTTTTTCTAATTATCGGTATGTGGGCACTTAGGCACGCCATCTCATGACATGGCTAGGCACACAAACAGTAAGCTGAAACCTGAAGGCCGTGTAGTTAGAGCTGCTGGCACATTGATTTTGTATAGAAAAAAACACCAAGAAATGTTTTATGGCTTTTTTCATCATAACAATTAAATATTTCCTATAAAGGCAGAGCTTACCAGGACTGATAGAAACCAACAACCAGAGGCTATATCAAAGAAACTGAACACATTTAATTCCTCTTAGCACAGTACTATAACAATAGTTAGGAGTCAACAGTGCATAAATGACCTTAACAACTGGGTTTTTGCAGCTCGCTAGAATAGATATTAGCTGTGTATAAGTCTCTGTGCCGATTCTGTTTATTATAACTTGGCCAGGCTGGAGACTAACAGAGTCAGCTGTGTGTAAATCCCCTTGCAAGGATTCTGTTTGTTGTAACTGTTCAGCTTTGCTGCTGCAATGTCCCCCCAGACCCTCTTTGAATCTAGCCAATTTACCTAAACGCAGCTGTCTTTAAGTATTTAAATCTTAAAAACTAAACAATATCTGGACAGGATTGGGATACTGGAGGAGTTAACTGTGTGTGTAAATCCCCTTGTCCAGATTATCTTTGTCATATACCTGGTTAGGCTAGGGATACTGGGGGATTTAGCTGCTTATAAATCCCCTTATTCTGATTATGTTTGTTATGTACCTGTTAGGAGAGGAATACTGGAGGTGTCAGCTGCGTATAAATCTTTGTGTACTGATTCTGCTTATTATGTACCTGGTTAGGACAGAGATACCAGAGAGTCAGCTATAGTATACACAATACAGTATAAAGCCCCTTGAACAGGTTCTGTTTTTTCAGGTACCTGGTAAGGATATAAACACTGGGGGTGTGAGCTGTGTGTAATTCCCTTGTATGGATTCTGTTTACTATAAATGCTCAACTTTGCTGCTGTAAAGTACTCCAAGACCCTCTTGGAAACTATAAGAGGCACATTACTTAAATGAGGTTATCTTTGATTGCACAATCCTAAGAACTAAACTGTATCTGGATAGGATATGGATACTAGAGGAGTCAGTCATGAGTGTAAGTATTCTTGTCCAGATTCTGGTTGTATATCTGGCTAGGATATACAATAGATGCAGTATGGGGGAGTTAGATGTGTATAAATCTCCTTGTACTGATTCTGTTTGTATATCTGGCTAGGATATACAACAGATGCAGTATGGGGGAGTTAGATGTGCATAAATCTCCTTGTACTGATTCTGTTTGTTGTGTATCTGGCTAGGAGAGGGGTACTAGGGAACTTATCTAAGTATAAATCTCCTTGTACTGATTATGTCTGTTATGTAGCTGGTTAGACTAGGGATACTGGGATATTAAGCTATGTATAAACCTGTTTGTACTGATTCTGTTTGCTATGTATCTGGCTAGGACAGTGATACTTGGGGAGGGAAGAATTCTGTATAACTCCTCTTGCACTGAATGATTTGTTATGTAGCTGGTTGGGAATAAAGCTGCTAGGTGAGTCTTGTGTGTGTGTAAATCCCCTTGTCCTGATTCCATTGTGTACAAGGTTAGGACAGGGATACTGGGGATGTTGGCTCTGTATAAATGATCTGATACAGGTTCTGCAAATAGTCTTTCAAGGATTGTGTTTATTGCTGGCCCCGTGGTGTGGAGGGTTGAGGTGACACATGCATCACTTCCTGCCATTCCGGTGACCCGAGTTCGGGAATAGACTTGAATCATTCAGAGGCTGGCTGTGAGAGGGAGGACTAAACATCTGCAAGATTGCTCTCTCCCCTTGGGGAGGGGGGATTTGCATGGCTCACAGTTGGGCTGCTATGCCGTGGTGGCTGGGAAGCAGCCATGAGATGCCACATGCAGGGAGGGGAACCCACGTTTCAGACATCTGGGTGTCTCTGCAGAGGCGGACCTTGCCTGCTGCACCCACTGCATGTCCATGGGGGCCCAGGGGGAAAAACCAGGAGGAAAATCCTCAGATACAGGATGATAACTGACCCCTCACAGAGCCCACACTAGTGACTGGGCACCCCTCACAGTCCTGTGGCAGAGGACAATGGTGGAAAGGTAAGTCCTGGAGAAACCAGGTGAGGGGGCTATGGTTACTGGTCAGAAGGGGGCAGCTGGGAAGAAGGAGCATGAAAAATAATACTAAAAAAAAGTATGTATTGGCTGGATACTGGAGAAGTTGGCTTGTATAAGTTGCCTTGTACTGAGTCTATTTGTTATGTACCTGATTTGGATAGGAATACTGGGGGAGTCACCTGTCTGTAAATTCTATTCTATGGATTCTGTTTGTCTTATACCATGTTAAGATAGAAATACTGGGGGAGTCAGCTGTGTATAAATCCCCTTATACTGAATCTGTTTGTTATGTATCTGGCTAGGATAGCGATACTGGGGACTCAGCTGTGTATAACTCTCCCTAGTACTGATTCTGTTTGTTATGTACCTGGTTACACTAAGGATACTGGGGGACTTAGCTGTGTATAACTCCCCCTTGTATTAATTCTGTTTGTTAGATACCTGGTTAGGCTAGGGTTACTTGGGGGGGGAGGGGTTGGCTGTATAACTTTTCCTGTATAGAATCGTTATGCAGATGGTTAGGACAGGGCTACTGGTGTAGCCAGGTGTGTGTAAATTAGAGCAAGTCTGGTTGTACCAGTGAATCAAACAGGTTGAACTTTGTGTGTTCAATTCTGGCGGACTTGCACAAACATTTGGACCAGCAGAATAGCTTTGAGGTTAGGATAATGAGCTGTGAATGAGCTCGGTACATCCAGCAGACCTGGATTTGATTCCCACATCCTCCGCTTGCATTCTGTATGACCCTGAGCAAGTCTCTTAACCACCCCAGTGCTCCCAGGTTGCTCTTGAAAACAGGCATGTGTGCCTAGTGGGCCTTACGTGGTTACCAAAGAACAAAAAACAAAAGAAAAGAAAACTTTTAGTTGGAATGGTATGGACCAGCCAAACAGGTGAACTAAAGATCTTTTGAGATCACTAGGTTACCAGAGAAGCAGTCACATATTGTGCAGCCTCATTTTGTTGTCTGCTTGGTTGCAGCGAGAGAGCTCACTGGTGCACTGGTTGTCGGGACTGGTAGCTAGACATATATCACTCATTACCATAGCTAGATTAGCCAAGCTTTGAGTTAAAAAATGGAACATGACAAGTATCTTATCATATAAAACAAAAGACAGGATTTTTTTCTGCAGGAAGCTGAAACTGAATGAGAGGAAAACTAATGTAATGTTATTTGGGACATCTCAGAGACTGGCATGAGCTGGAGGAGACCTAGTCATCATGGGAAGCAGTGGGGTTGAAATCTCAAGGGTTCAATTATTCAAGTATCTTGCTGTATACCTTGATCCAGCGCTGAGTCTTGTGGGTCACCTGGACAAAATCAGTAAAAAAATATATCAGAAATTGGGCTTTTTGTATCACAACATCAGTGCTTTAACTGATGAAGCATGTCTTGCAGTAGCTAAACAGATACTGCTGCCTGTAGTGGATTATGGAGCAGTTCTGTTTTGAATCAGGGTGCTTCATTTAAGCAATAAGGCATAACAGGGTGTGGTATATCATGGGATATCATCACGCCTCGGGTGGTTGGGCATGAGGCCGCAGGCCGAGTGCATCCAATGACCTAAGAAGTGACGATATCCCATGACATACCACACCCTGGAGTGCCTTACTGCTGTTATGAACTGGCCAAAAAGTTTTATTGGTAATAAATAAAAAAAATCTGTTGAAACCTTTGAAAGTGCATTTTTGGGGGTGTTGGAGGTGTATGTTTTAAGAAAATAGTTCTTGAGGGCTCTGGACAGCAGGTGGTGCTGTTGTAAGGAGGTGCAGCTGTTAACTGTGTGTTGTTCTGCTAGGAGTACTCCCGAATGTACTGTGTTTGATTTGGTTCTGCTGGTCTGGGACTTGATTTGGCTGTGCTGCCTGGTCTGGGACTGGGTGAAGCAAGTGTAGAATTTGTGTTTTTTTTATCTAATCTTTTGAAATGCAATCGGAATGGGAAAAACGCAGGCTGCTACTTCCGGTTTGCCGGTGGCAATCGGTCTGGAGAAACAGTAAGTCACCTGCAGTTGTTTTTTTGGAAGGGGAGAGTAAGTTAACAGGTGAAAGGGTAAAGTGCTAAAATGCTTCCAATAGTCCTGAGAAAAAAAAAAACATTGTGTGGCAGTTTTGGGGTCATGTGGCCACTGACAGTCATTAAAAGATGTTGATCATTGTGGTAGTGTTGTGCCACTTGTGTGGACAGAGCAGGTAGTTTTCTGAGCGCTGTTATCAGCGGCAGTTTTTTTTATGTACTCTGGCAATTTCTGTGAGGATTTCATGTGGCTTAGTTTCTTTTTTGGTTAAGGTGACTGTCTTGAGGTCTGACTTGCTGATGACCACAGCAGGTGTTGTCTTTGGGTTTTGTGTAGTGGAGTGAGAGTGATGGGAAACATTGCAGTCGGAGGAGTTCTTTGGCAGTGAGGAGGCTGGTGGCCGGAGATTTTCGGAAGCCATGATGATGTAGCCCGATATCATCACAGATTCAAAAACCTCTCTGCCAATCAGCTTTATATATTTATGATGTCCAGTTCATAATTATTAATAAATACCAGCTCACATTAAACAGTATTTGCAGGTTCGGACTGAGGGACCCAATAACAACTCATGACTGTTTACTGTTTAAGAAAATCGATATTTTGCCCCCTGCACAGTGAATTTTGTACATAGCAGCAGTGTTCACTTATACACTCTACCATAATTCTTTGCCTCCCTGTCTTTTTGATAAGTTTATTAGACATAATGGCACCTACTCAACTAGTCAAAAACCGGATGCACTTTTTTATCCAGCTGTGCCAAAGTTAGCTATGACTCAACGATCTTTCACATGGTATACTTGGACACTCTTGAATAGCTCATCTTCTATTATTAAAACTGCCCAAGCTGTAAAGCACTTTAAAATTTTAATGACTGACTCTTGTCATAAGAATAATTTATGTACCTGTGCTACTCATTGTTGATGCTGTTTGAGTAAGTTTATTGTCTTTGTTGATGTACTGTTTTTTACTTGTCAGGTGTGACTGAAAAAGGGCTATGCCCAGTCATCTCCTGGTTAAAATAAAAAAAAAATTAAATGAAATGAAATCTAATCTTGACATCACTGAAAAGGTGCATTTTACTGAGTGTCTCTGTATCAGCCTGAGCTGTGCACCAGGCCCATTGGGACAGGTGGTGAAGTGTGGACATGACAGAGGGAGACTAATGGACAGTGGACTGGAGTAAAGTGGGCCTATCTGGTCTGGCAGCATGACAGTGTCAAGTACTAGTTGGCATTTTTTTTTTTGCAATGTAAAAAAAGAAAAAACAAAAACAACCATTTTGCTACAAGAAGATTTGCTAGTTGCTCTGTGTTTCATGTAGAGTAGTGTGGTACTAAAGTAAAGGGAGGGGCACAGAACCTAGGCAGTATGCAACAAGGAAGTAGGTGTCAGCTGGCAGTGCCCACTACCAGCTGGTATGTTTTTTTTTAAATAATAAGAAAATACCTTTTTGCTACAGGAGGATTTGCTTTGTGTTTCAAGCTGAGATGTGCAACTGGACCCTTAAGTCAGGGGGGAGGGGGGGGGTAAGTGAATCTTTGTACTGTGGGAAATGTTTATAAGTATTCTGCTGTCTAGCACTAATTGCAAATATTTAATTTATTGGCAAAGCTGGCTGAATACTATAAATCCAGCACTTATAGAAACATAAGTGTTATCAGCAGAAAATGACCCTGTGACCCATGGAGTCTGCCCCACCCTATCTACCTACTACTGTTTTTGTGAGGGCCCTAATGCCCTATCACCTCCATATTTATCCCTCCCCTTTTGCTACTGTCTTCACCAGCCCCACGTGCCTATTCCTTGGGCAGTCTATTCGGGATCCTTTACTACCTTTCCATGAATAAATGTTTTCTGACATCATTCTTAATCCACCCACTCCCTCCACCCCCACCAGTTTCACTGATCTCCCCCAGGTGCCTGTGTTCCCATTCAGAAGAAACAATTCTCCACTGCCTACTGTTAATCATGTGGAGGGATCTGTATGTGTCTATCATGCCCCCCCCCCCATCTTGCCTTTAGCATGTATATCAATCAATCAATCTTTATTTATCCAGGTGAAACACAATTGAAACAACTCATTTACAAGGTGGACCTGAGTCAGGTACAAAGCAAGTACAGCACAAAATGAAAACAGTATGAACACAAGGCAATCTGAGACAGAGTGCAAGGAAACAGGTTATACATAAGCCAGTATGATATACATTTAGGTAGTCAATTCTAGAGGAAAGGGCTCTGCAAGGAGGCAACCATTTATAATACAGAACATAAAGAAAAAAAAAGAGAACTATATTATACATTTTTTTACACAATATACATTTCATTCAAGCTAGATGAGTGTCATATGAGGAGGAAAATTAGGCTGAAGGAGACAGCAAGGTACAAGAGTAGAAGGTTATTAGAGGAGACAGTTGCAAGTTTCCTTGAAAGTCTGCACAAAAAAGATTTTTAAAGAAGGTCAACTTCACAGGAAGCACAAGTTTCTATGTTTTTTGCACATTCTTCCAAAGAACAGGGAGAGAGTGACTTATAGCCATTCTACCAAATCGCATTCTAACCTTGGGGATAAGAACAGAGGTATACGAAAGACTTCTTAGGAGGTAGTTCCTGCAGAGCAGACAGGAAGGCAGTCAGAAATATATTGTGGGAGCATATTAGAGATGGCTCTGAAGGTCCAGAGGGCTGCATTTCTGTGATGTCTGAAACTAAGAGAGCTCCATCCGATCATAGTATAAAGGGAGCAGTGGTGGGTGGAATACGATGCTCCAGTTATGAACCTAATTGCCCAATGGTAGAGTGTCAGGTTTCACTAGAGCTGTACTTGGGCCTTTTCCATACAGTATGTCAGTATAGTCCAATAGCGGCAAGAAGGTAGTTTGCACGAAACAAGTTTTGGCCTTCTGTGTAAGTAAATGCTTGATTCTGAAGAATATTCCAAGTCTCTGCTTTAGCTTTTTTGATAGTTCCTCAATATGTTCCATATATGACAGCCTATTGTCAACCCACACCCCCAAGTATTTATATTTCGATGTGAATTCCAGAGGCTCAAATAGAAGTGTCAAAATCTGAGGGGTAGTACTTGAGGTGCTATGTTTGGGTGCAATAGCTGAAGGGGCATAAAGCATAGCCTTAGTTTTTTTTGCATTTAACAGGAGTTTTAAATGCAGACACCATAACCTCTCCATGTAAGTCTTATCCTGTTGGCCACTGATCACTCTAGTCATCTTCTGATCATTCAGGATAACAATACTGGAGGAGCTGGCTGTACATAACCCCCCTGTATGGATTCCATTTGTTAGGTACCTGGTTAGAATAGGGATACTGCGGAAGCCAGCAGGGTATATATTACCTTGCACTGAATCAGTTTGTTATGTACCGGGCGAGAATAGTGGCGGAGTATGCTGTGTATAAATCCCCATGTTCTCATTCAATGTGTTATGTACCTGGTAAGGAGACAGACTGGGAGAGCCAATTAGGTATAAATCCCCTTGTATGGATTCTGTTTCCTACACAACTGGGAAGATGGGATGGGCATCTAGGCCTTTTTCTGCCATCAGAGCCTATGTTTCTACGTACATTCAGACCTGTTTAATCCATGCCTCATTAGTCTGTATGTCTGACTTTCCGAATGAGAAACAATGCAAAGGGATTTTTTCTCAGGTTAACGACCTCTTTAATACATAAACCTGAGATTTCGAATCTGTTTTCATATTCTCTTTAACCAGGCTGACTAATTCACCTTGTTTGTGACCTCCTTAATCTATTTCTAGTGAGATCAGGTGAATGTGCTAACAGGTCTTAATAGAGTGTGAATTGGCAGTGTTCTTAATCCCCACTAATTCTCTAACATGTTACCTTGGCTAAATGAAACACTTCCCTTAACTGCCCGAGTGTATTCTCCTGCTGCTGCCAGTTTAGGTTCTTTTCAATTCAGCTTCAGTTCCCAAACATTAAAGTGGCAAGCAGTTTTAAAATTTTGAAAGTGCTATGGATTTTACTTTGTGAAGCTCGGTCCCCGACCCCCGTTTTGCTCCCCTGTTTAAAGCCCCATTCAACTCTGCTCCTGTTGTTATGTCACTTTAGTGAAGCCCAGTTCCCATCCTGCATTCGGCTCCTGTCCTTTAATTTGCTCCGTGATCCTGTTTCTACTGCTTCATTGCCAAGAAACACTTTCAGACCCCTCGTACTTCTCCCCAGTCAATCTGTGTAGAGCCCCTCATTCCACTCCATGGTCAAGCGATGTACAGCCCCATTTGATCCTGTTTCTGCCTTCCTCACCATGAAACCCTGCTGACCCCTTGTTTTGCACCCCATTCAAGCTGTGTGAGAATCCCGGTTCCCGTTCCATATTCCGCTCTCCTCCTTTCAGCTTTCTGAAATGATTTTATTGATTTATGTTCTGTTTAGTGAGTAGAGCTACGCGATCCTGTTTCTACCCCTCTTTGCCATGAAACACTGCCTGACCCCTCGTTCTGCTCCCCCAGTCTTATGTATGTATGTTGTTGTGCCCTTTAGAGAAGCTTGATCTGCTGTATTGTTCACAAAAAGTGGCAAGCTGTTTTAAACTTTGGGTCCCAAAGTCACAGTTCCCGATCCGCGTTCAGCTCCCCGATCCTGTTTCTGCACAGTTCCCGACCTGCATTCAGCTCCCCGATTCTGTTTCTGCACAGTTCCCAATATGCGTTCAGCTCCCCGATCCTGTTTCTGCACAGTTCCCAATACGCATACAGCTCCCCAATCCTGTTTCAGCCTTCCTTGCCAAGAAATGCTGCCTGACCCCTCATTCTACTCCACAGTCAATGCTGTGGATTTTATTTATTTTTTAAATCAGCTTTTTAAAAAAAATCAATCCAGTGCAAAGTAGTTTTCAAAGTTTTAGAAGTTGCTGCTTATGTGCACCTAAGATCAAGAAGAGCTGTCTAATGCTGTAGATTTTTTTTATTATTACCTGCACTGTACTGTGTTCTAAATTGATTGGTTTTCTACAGTAATAAATCTTTAAAAAAAATCTGTCATCTGGTTATTGTTTGGTTACTACGTAGATTTTTATTATGTAACAAATTTGGCAAACACAAATGCTTATGGATTAACCAGGTCTGACTGTACGTGGAAAGGAATGGGATACATGGGGATTCAGCTGTGTATAAATCTTGTACTGATTCTGTTTGTTGCATTACGTGCCTGGTTAGTGTACGGATACTGTAGGAGTTGATTGTATAACTCCCCTTGTAACGTGTCTAACATTTCCTAATAACAGGCCATTTTTCTTATACAGAACTTATCTAATTTCTTTCTAACTTTTCACCCCTGTTCTATTCTCCTGCTACCGTTACCTACCCAGTGTGAACCTCCATCGATCCCTGCTATCTTTTTACCACTCCTTCTCTTGGCCCCCCTCATCTCTTCTTCCCCAGTAATCATGAAGGTGTGCATAGAGTCCCTCACCGCACATATTTTGTTAGAACAGTTTCAATTAATTTTTGATTAATCTTTAGTCCCATACTGCCCAGCCTGATTAGTGTGAATACTTCCACACTGGCACACAGCGGATGCTGCATCAAGTCTGTGCCACAATTGTGCTGAACTGATTTTCACTATAACCTTTTATTTGTATAATCTTCAAGAATGAATCCAAACCTTTGTATCATTGCATTTCTTACTATGTATGCTACTTGACATATATAAGTACTGTATTTATGTATTTGAACTAAGAGAAATATTTCATTCCTGGACTCTGTAAAAAGATCCCATATACGGACTAAGATGGTAACCATAATGTTTTGTCCATAGCAGACCTTATCTTTCCTTTTAATCATTTTTGTAACTTTTTTTTTTACACTTTCTTTGATTGATTACAATCCCTTCATGTTGTACATCTTTTCTTTATAATAAAATCACACTGTCGTGTTAAATGTTGTAGTATAAAGGGTACTAGTTATTCATTTGTTTGTTTACTGAGTAAGCGCTCTGGTCCAATGTACCATTTTCAGGCATGACCCGGGCCATGACGATGGTATATAGGTAATACAGGCAGTACAATTACACAGCTTAAGATGGTACAGAAAACAGGACAATTGGAATACAAATAAAGTGCAAGTGCAAAGTACACAATGTTTCAAGCAGGCGACCATAAATGTTCAGCACAGTACAACAGGATCCATTTGGCAAAGGTACAGCAATTTAAGGGACTCACAACACAGTAGTTCACTTGGTGGGGCAGCTACACATGGTGTCCACCAACAAAACTGCTTTATAGTGAGATTTGAAGGTTAGGTGTGAGTCTTGAGAGTGGAGGTAGGTAGGTAGATTGTTTCATAGTTTGGAAGTAGCGAAGGAAAAGGCTTTGCTGCCCAGGTAGGCAAATACTTAGGGAACTTCAAATGGTGGGACGGTGGAGTGCTGGAGGTTGCAGGAATTGGTTTTCTGCTTGTGAAGAGGGGGGATGAAAGGGGACAGGTTTCTGCTTCTGATGGCATTATCTATGGTGTATACAAGGAAGTAATTGTTTTGGCCTGTAGTGGGAGCCAGCCCAAGGCCAGGTATAGGGAGCAATGGTGGATGGAATAGGGCGCCATTAGTGCAAACCTACAGATGTTATTGTAGGTGGTATTGAGCCTTGCAAGCAGTTGTGAGGAGGTATGTGTATATATGGAGGCACAGACTGTAGTCTAATAGGGGAAGGAGGTTGCCTTGGGCTATAGCAATCAGTACCTCAGGGGTCAGGTAGTGATTTAGCCAGAAACACCCCCCCAGTTTCTGGTTGACATGCTGCATGGTGGAACATGTGCATGGAGAAGTTTAAGGAGGAGTCGAGGGTGACACCCAAGTACTTCAAGCAAGGCACATTTTTTGGGGGGGCATCCAGAGATAGTGCAGTTAGGTTGGATTGAGTTTTGGACAGCCTAGAGATATTGGATTTAAGATCCCAGGAGCATGGCCTTAGTTTTGCACAAGTTTACTAGGAGTCTATTTCTCAGGAACCATTTGTGGGCTGCTCCATTGCTTAGTGTTAGGTTGGTGGACAGACAAGTCAGTTACTTGGCGCTGTGGAGCAATACTCGGTTGTCTGCATATAGTATGGCTTCATATGAGAGGCTATCTGCTGGTATGTAGTTTATGAATAGGGAAAAGAGGAGTAGATCCAGGATGGTGCCCTGGGGCACACCAGTGGACACAGCCATGGCCATGGAGGGGCCCTCCAACTCTGTTTGGGATCACCTAGTGAGGCAACTCTGAAACCATGTAGTCATCCCCACCTAGCAGCTGAGATTCAAAAACTTGACATGTAGCAAGTTGTGATCAACCAGGTTGAAGGCCTCAGGTATGTTACATGTGCCACTCATGCCCCCTAACAAAGACCCTATCTGGATGAAGCTGGGTATTTTACTGAGCTGCGTCTCTTTGGAGCTGTTTGCTCACAGTAAACCTCTGAAGCAATTCATTTGTGCTTCCAGACTTCTGTTTCATTTTGTGAATGCAAATCTTCTTTTTCTTGTTATTGTATGTGCTTGGTTAGCATAAGAATACTGGGGGAGTTGTCTGTGTGCAAATCTCTTTGTACTGATTCTGTATTTTATGTACCTGGCTAGGCTAAAGGATACTGTAGGAGATGAATGTATTACTCCCCTTGTACTGAGTCGGGGAATCATAGGGGGAAGGAAGGGAAGGAAGAGATAGCACCGTAGATCAAGAGGGTCTACAGCAAAAATGAAGGTAGAAAAAAAAATAAACAAATAGGGCAGACTGGGTGAGTCAAACAGGCCCTTATCTGCAGTCAGAGTCTGTGTTTCTATGAGACATTTGTTAAAGAAGCATAGAATGTGTCAGCAGAAAAAAAAACAGAGGTCAATTCAGTCTGCCCATTTACCTGTCTAGCTTCCTGGGAAGCCTAATGTGGGACTGGATTTAGAGATATGATAGCAGTAGGGATTGATCATCACCCCATTCCCCAGGTATCCCTTCCCCTCTTCTGCATGTGGGACCCACTGCTCCCTTGTATCTGTCCCACCCAAGTCTAAACCCTGACACAGTCTTGGCTTCAACCACCTCTCTGGGCAGTTTATTCCATTTGTCCATCTCTCGCTCTATGAAGAACTTCCTCACATCCCTGCTGAATCTCCACCCCCCACCCAGTCTCCATTCATGTCATCTAGTTACTGTGCTCTTGTTCCTTGTGAACAATTCCTTACAATCCACCCTGGTGATTACTCACAAGAACTTGATCATCTCACTCACATCCCCTATTTCCCTGCTGGCTTCCAGATACACATGTTATGGGCTGCCAGTAATAGCCAAACCTTACATGACATCCCCTGCTTCTTCCTCTGGATCATCTTTGTAGCCCTCTGTTGTATTGTCTCTATGTCTTTCTTGAGGTGTGGACACCAGAATATCACTTAGTACTCCAGTTGTGGCCCTACCAGGGACCTCTACATGGGCAGTATCACCTCCTTCCTCCCACTATCTAATCACCTTCCTATGCATCCCAACATCATGCTTGCCTTCCCATATGTTTTGCTGCACTGTGCAGTGAACTTGAGGTTATCACTAATAATGACCCCCCGGGTCTCTCTTCTCAGCTGTCTGCACCACCCTCACTCCTCCCATCCAGTAGTCTGTTCCTTGGTTCTTTCTACCAATATGTGTCAATCTGCACTTTTTTGCATTGAACCTTAGACGCCATAATCTGAACCACTTTCCCAAATCTTTCATGTCTCTTTTCATTTCTCTAACTCTCCTCGGTGTCCACTTTGCCACAGATCTTAGTGTCCCCCTCCCCCGGGTCGTGCCTGAAAATAGGCAGGATTTGTCTAGTGCACTTACCCGGTCAACAAAAGCTAAATAAAATAAAAATTATCAGCAAATAGGCACACCTTATTCTGTTTTCTCTCTCCTACACCATGAATGACAATATTGAAGAGCACTAGTCCCAGAACTGATCTCTGTGGTACCCCATGCATGACTCCCAAGGGCTCTGTGTATGCTCCATTGATGACTACCATCTGCATCCTACACTCCAGTCAGTTCCCTGTCTGCCTGATAAGTTAGTTTATCCCTTACTTCCAGGTCTCTCTTTTTGAGGCCTCCAAGCACCCTGTCTTCTGATACCAGTCCTAACTACTGTACTCTCACCCCTTCCCTTTGTCTTCCACCGCACACTCCACTAGTAGCCCCGCTCCTTCACGGTGACTACTGAGCCAGTGGTGGCGCTACACCAAGGCATGTGCCCAGTAAAAACTGTTGTCCCCCCAGTTTGTGCCCCTGTGATGTGCCACCTGACTGCCTCCCACTGCATTTGCAGTCACCTATTCTTCCCTTATAGTGTGGTGTCCTGTTATGCATTTTTTAACGTAGCAAGCAACCAGCCTGCCCCAGTAACAGTTGTAGTTTTTGCAATTTGCAGTACATCTGTGCTCCCCCACTGCCAGCTGAGCAGCGAGCACATTTTCAGTTTTAATGCTTAGACACTCTGGCTACAGTAACAGTGTAGCAAATCCTATTATCGCAAATCAGTGGCTCAGGAGTAGCCTACCCATGACACTATCCATGATGATGGCATGCATTGCACTGACGCCCTGATGATCAGACCCACCATATTGCTTCCCACCAAACGTAACTGTCTCCCATCCAAGAGCTGTGACCTACAACATCCCGGTGTCATGCTTTGTCATGTGTGCTGTCTGTGCACTGTGCAGCCTCAGTCTGTCTGACTCGGAAAGTAGGAAATGGTAGTAAATTGCATTGTGATCTGGAATGACAGCAGCTATTTGTTCTGTTGCTTTTCATTTATTCTTTAATTAAATTTCCTGTGTGCTGCCTGCTGCTGTGTGATGCTGCCTGCCTGTCCCATGTATTCCACCTGCCTGCTTTGGGGTCTGGTCCTTGCCTCCCTGCCTCTCTCCAGAGTTTTATTAGACCCTTCTGCTCACTTTGTTGAACCTCGTTCAGGGTGTCAGACCTCAGTTCCTCAGTGAAGTGAGTAATAACTACTTAAATAAGTCTCCTCCAGGCTGGCTGTCTCATTTTGTGTTGTGTGACTGCTGCCGCTGCTGCCACTGCTGCTGATGCTATAGATAGTAGACAGACAGTCATGATGTATGTAGGAGAGGAGAAGAAAGGCAGCTCCTACTAGGTAGTAACAACTGCAATGTAATTTAAAACATACAGGAAGCTCACTCCAGGTTAGAAAGGCAAAAAAAAAGACTCCAGTACCAAAACAGTTTAATTGCACATGCTGTGAGTGCGAGCCAAAGGAAGCTTGTTGTTGTGGGTTGTATTATGAGCCATGCTTACTGACCATGTGCACATCTAGAGTGCATGCCTGCTCCTGCTGTCTGCATGCTGCTGCCAAATCAGATCACAGTTGGGCTCCTGATATAACTTCCACTAACCCATACCTGACCCCAGCTCAAGCTGCTCTCGGTTCTGCTAAGTCAGTGAGTCTTGGTGTCTAGTGCATGCATGTAGCCTGCCCTGCTCTGACTGTGGAGAACACACAAAAAGAAGAAAGGCAGAAAGTGCAGTGCTGCAGACAGTTGTGATTGCAGGGGATGCTGACCACAAAACATCCAGAGTAATATGCACACTTTCTATAGGTGCCTCGGCCTGTGAGCATTCAAAGTGGACTTTAGTGCATTTTATTTCATTTGAATTTTGGTAACCAGGTAGGACCACTGAGACAGAATGTCCCTTTTTCGCGGGGACCGGGGGAAGGGTAAAAAGGGAGGTACAGAGTAACAACACATATCAGCAACAGATAAGTGCACAGTAGCACTTTTACAGTAGTTGGTAGAATACAATAAATATTCAAGATACAATATGCAAGTACAGCATTTATGAAATTATACAGAATAGGTAAGTACAGAGGTATCGATTTCCAATAAATGATCAAGGTGCAAGGACATAGGTTTTTATAGCTAACAGTCATATAAAATCATAGGTAATACATAACACTCGAGCTTGGTCCAATAGGATAGAAGGCGATGTTAGAGAGATGAAGACAGTAAGGAGAGACACAGCGATATTGAGGGGTTACGAGAGAGAGGGGAGGGGAAGAAAGGGGGGATAGAGGGGATTAGGTTGAAGGAGGAGGTTTTTAATGGCAGTTGCCATTGCAGATAGGTGGTGAGAAGACAGATTCCTTATACTGTTGTTTGAATATGGGGAGAGACTTGCATGTGAGTAGTGACTGTGGGAGGTTGTTCCATTTTTGTGATGCCATAAAGGGGAATGATCTTCTGCCTATGGCTAATCGAGTTTAAGGTAAACTTAAGATAGGTAGATGGGAGGATCTAAGGGTCCTATTGGTGGTTTCTAGTGTGAGAAGATTAGATAGGTTGGGTGGTGGGGTCAGGTGGATGAGTTTGAAGGTGGCACAGACCACCGGGAAGTTTATCTTGGCTTTGAAGGATCCTGCAATGAGGGTTGCTGAGGTAATGGTCCTCCTTGCATGGTTGGAGAGGTAGAGAGTGGTGCGATAAAGGAGGACAGTTTTTTGATTAGTTATCTTAACTGCATTAGTTGCATGCATATCGAAGGATAAGTGCTTGTCCAGAGTCAATCCCAGGTATTTGAAAGAGGCAACCCCTTTCAGCAGTATGCCTAAGGAGGATTTGATAGTCAGAGGAGTCAGGGAAGTATCAAAGGAGGTATGATGAAACAACATGGATTTTTTTTTATTTGGTGTTCAGGACCAACAGGTTATTCTTAAACCAGTTTTTGAGGATGTGGAAGTCATTTTCCAGTTCAGTGTTTATACAATTGACATCTCTGGAGGATATGTATAATATGGCATTATTGGCATGGAGCTGAATGGATGCCCCTCTACAATTTTGCAGCATATCATGTCATGTCATTGGAGAAGCAATCATTGTCTCTTGTGTAAGATTTTTCCGTGCAGTCCATTCTCTAATTGAAATGGAACTCCCTCAAAGTACTTAACATCCCCTCCCAACTAAACAACACCTTCCTCATTAATCACTTACCCATCTTCTATGACAAGCATTTGTCAATGCCGAACGTTCGCTTGCAGGTATTTGCAGTGGTATTTGGCACTTGAACATGGCTTGAAAAATCAGTGACAAAGAAGTACAAGCATTTGTCAGTGCCGAATGTTGCTTGCTTCTATGTGCTGTTTAGGTATTTGGAAGTCATTGGAGTGCAAATATTGAAAATTCGCGAACTTACGAGCGTGCATAGGAACTGTGCAACGCATGCTCGTAAAACAGTCATTTTTAGGAATTTTTTCACCAACTTTTCAACATAGCCATTTTAAGACCTCTGCTCATCAACAGTGTCACTGTGATTTTCTTAATGTGTCCCATACATTGATTTTGCACACCGACTGCGCCATTGTGCGCTACATGGGCAGAAACATGTTTTGGGCAGGATGTGAAAAATGACAGCTGTACTGCTCATGAGGAGGTGTGGTAAAATGGCAATGTTGAAAATCTGGAGTGAAAATATTGAAAATTAGAACCTTACGAAAGGAGCGAGGAACCCGCAACGCACGCCTCAGAAACAGTCATTTTTAGGAATTTTTACTAAATTTTCAAATATAGCCATTTTAAGACCTCTGCTAATGAACAGTGTCACTGTGATTTTCTTAATGTGTCCTATACATTGATTTCAAGACACCGACTGCACCATTGTGCTACATGAGCGGAAACATGTTTTGGGCAGGATGAAAATGACAGCTGTACTGCTCATAAGAAGGTGTGGTAAAATGGCAATGTTGGAAAATCTGGAGTGAAAATATTGAAAATTAAGAACTTACGAACGGCATGAGGAACCGCCAACGACACCATAAAACAGTCATTTTAGAATTTTTCCCCAAATTTTCAAAATAGGCTTTTGAGAGCCCACCTTATGAACGCTGGCACTGTCATTTAGTTAATTGCCTGAAAGGTGATTTTGTGCAGTGACTGCAAAAATCACCCTTCGGGCCTGAATAACGCCATGACAGTGACAGAAATCATGAGAAGAGGTCCCAAAACCCCCATGTTGAAAATTTGGTGCAAAAATTCAAAAAAATGCCTAAGATATGCAACAAAGTTGAAAAAAACCCATCTAGCCCATTATACAGCTTACCGGCATTTCCTCAGTTCGCGGTCGGCTTTGAAGAGTGCAGACGTGTTCCCGGTCCAGCGATGATCGTCCCGCCATGCCTGGAGGTGGGCATGGGGTGAGGGGGGTGGGAGGCAGGTGTCCGGGTGGTGGATGCGGGTTGTGGAGGGGGCGGAGACGCGTGGGACCTTTTTAATTTACAGGGTTTTTTTTAAATTGACAATGCGGGACATTTGCCACGCTTAGGGGGGCTCCCAGCATGGCAGATGGATGGCTGGGCTACGGAGCCGACGGGGATTGGGTAACCTCCGGGCAGATGATGCGGATGTTTGCCACGCTGGGTGGGCCCAGCGTGGCAGCAGGAAAGCTGTTTGGGGAGGTCAAGTCAAGTCAATGGAGGATTGGGCACCCCGCCGAAGACGCATAGGACGCTTTGCCATGCTGGGCTCCAGCGTGGCACCAAAGATTTTGGGCGGACGCACAGCACACAGCGGTGGTTTTCTTTGAAGAGAAGACCACCGCTGTCATACACAGCACCGCATCGATTAGTGCAGGACTGCCATGCCTGCTTAACGGAGCAGGGGATTGCACAGGACAAGCACACCTCCAAAATGTCCCATTCTCCCAAGACATTCATTGCGCATGCGCGCAAGAGAACGTAAAAAGGAGTCCCAGAATAAGGACTGTGGTCCACCCATAGAACAATGTCTTTGATACTCAAGATCATTTAACTGTCAATGTCTGCATCCTGCTCAGCCACTGAGTTATTTTTTCAATGGAATGATTTGGCTGGGCTCTCATCTTTGAACAGTAAGTCAGCTAACTCAGAACAACTTTTCTTTTTTATGATTTTTGGTGGGAGAGGGTGGCTGCCTATCTCCAAATATACTAAGCACATTTTTCTAAGTAAATTGCGTCAGCTGCATAAATGTTCTCAATTCTTGGAATGATTTTGAAGGCTTGATGTCTACGCAAATACCAAACCTATGAAAATAATCTTTTTAAAGCTGTCATTTCCAGCTTTAAAGGAAACACCCATAACCCCCAAATTAGGCTTTTACGACCAAAAATAATGATTTATTCACTTGTGTTGCTTAATATTTGTGCCAGTGTACAAGCTATAATGTTAACTCCCTCAATGCTGTATGGCACCATTTTGCATTTTCAGCATGGCACCTCTAAATGTATCACTTTATACAGTGTGCAGTGCCATGCTGAGAATATGAAATGGTGTTGCACAGTTCTGGGGGCTTTTACATTACATCTGGCATATTGGAACACATATTAAGCAACACAGATGATTAAAAACATTTTTTTTTTGCAGTTAATTTATTTATTATTAAGTTTTATCCATTACATATAGTACATTTTACAAAATCGGATATGGATAATATTTCACATTGTATACTAGGTAATAAAAATGATAGTATGTAAAGCATAATGAGTTATCAAGTTACCAGTATACTGATTCACATACTTGATACCCTAATAGGGGGTTTGTATGATTACATATTCCAGTATTTTTTTTTCTCTGTATGTACTATAATGTAATTTCTAGTAATAAAAAAGAAAAGAAAAAGAAAACAAGAGAAATTTCTCTTGATGAAATTTATTATCTACACTAAACCTAAGAGCTGCATAGAAAGTTGGTTATACCTCTACATCTGTGCTAGAGGTATATCTAACATAAAACGTTATATAATGTTTATATCGTATGAGTTTGAAGAAAATTTAAATAGTCCTGCCAACACAAATAAAACTCATTAAGTCGGTCTGTTATCAAACATGAAATTCTTTCCAGAGATGCGATGTAGGTCAAATTATTAAAAATATCTTTGAGAGTAGGTATGAATTGAGTTTTCCATTGGATTAAAATCAGTCTCTTAATTTGCATAAATAAGATCTGCAGCCATCTATGTTGGTAATTTGATACGGTTAAACCTTGGAATACAACCTTCCCATAGAAAGTTTCCTATAACTTTGTCAATATTTCCAATAGGGAGGGAGATATCTTGAGAGGGATGCAGGCAAACAGATATAGAATTTTAGGTGTGATATTCATCTTAATTACAGCTATCTTGCCAAGAAAAGATAATTTCAGATTTTTCCATCTATCTAAATCTGCTTTAATATTAATGAGTAATGGACGTAAATTGTTTTCTCATATCTTATCAAAGTCAGTTGACACTTTAATCCCTAAGTAGGTAATGTAACGTAGGGGTCCCGAAAGCCCAAATGTATATTCATGGTAAGTGTACAGTATTTATTCAGTGGTAATACCTCAGATTTTGATAGTTAATTGTAAGTCCAGAAAGTCTAGAAAACAAATTAAAGATGTTTTTAGTGGTTCTCAGATATTTTAGATTTTCTAGCAAAATTAGCATATCATCAGCATATGACAATGTTGTATATTGCGTATGACCAATATTAATACCCTTAATGTCATTGTTCTGTCTGAGAAAAGTAGCTAGAGTTTCCAAAGCTAAGATAAAAGAGATGGTGAGACAGGGCATCCTTGTCTGGTACCCCTTTCTAGCCTAAATGACTGTGACAATGTAGAATTAGTAAGTACCCTAGCATGAGGTTTAGTATAAAGAAGCTTAATCCAAGAACAAAATTGGTTACTAAAACCAAAGCGGGACAATACCAGAAAGAGAAAATTCCAGCCCAGAGAATCGAAAGCTTTTTCAAAATCTATAGCAATAGCTGCCGCAGGAGAACTGAGAGACTTGGTTTTGTAAATAAGATTCATTAGAGAACGTAAATTACCAGAGCCCATCCTCCCTTTAACAAAACCCACTTGAGATTTATGAATTAACTTCGGAATGTATGGTTCTATACGATTTGCCAAAATTTTAGCAAAGATCTTGCCATCTGTGTTAAGTAAAGATATTGGACTGTAATTAGCCGGATTGGTAGCGTCTTTATCTTTTTTTGGAAGGGTTGTAATTATTGCATCTGTCATGGTATATGGTAGATGACCTAACAGAGAAGATTCATGAAATACTTTGCATAATAAAGGACATAGTTGTTCCTAACAAAGCTTGTAAAACTTTCGTGAGGAAGCGTCTATACCGAACGTCCAGATTTAAGAGAATGAACAGTCTTTTATCTCTTCTACAGTAAGCGGTGTGTCTAGAGACTGTGTTATCTCCTCAGAGACAAGGAGTGCTATTTTATCCAAGAAGGAAGAAATGTCTGAAGTTGATGGTGAATGAGATAAAGAATAAAGTTTTTTATAAAAAGATGTCATTATCTGATTGATAGCAGACTCATTAGTTTGAATTTTCCCTGTATCGTCTTTTAAGCTGGCTATGTGACGTTCCGTCTGTTGCATTCTAAGTCAGTAGGCGAGAATTTTGCTTCCTTTCTCACCACCTTCCCAGAATTTTTGTTTTATTCTAAGTAAAGCAATCTTTGTTTTTCTGGATATTAGCTCATTGATTTGTATTCTTAATTGCAAAATTTCATAATGCAGGTTCGAGGAAGGGTCAGGATGAGAAATACTAGAATATAATCTTTGCTTTGTTTCCAACAGCTTTTCAAGATTATTAATTTGTTGTTCTCTGAGTTTCCGCCTATGGGCCGCATAGCTAATTATTTTACCCCGTAGTGAGCTTTAAGCGCTTCCCATATAGTACCCATGGAAGTATCTTTTGGGTCATTAATATGTATAAATTCTTCTATTTGTGTTTTAATCTAAGGTAAAATTCAGATCCTACAATAAGGGATCTAGTCTCCACGCAAAAGATTTTGTGGGGGGGGGGCCCCAGGTAAATAAGAGCTTAACTGGTGCATGATCCGATATGATTAAAGGGAGAATGTTGATGTCAATTGTATTTGCAGTTATTGTAGGAGAGGTTAACCAATAATCTATTCTGCTATAAGTCTGGTGACGTGAGGAATAAAATGTATATTCTCTATCTCTAGGGTGGAGGGTTCTCCAAATATCGGATAGGCCCAAATCCCGCATTAATTGAGCAATAGTAATTAAACTTTTAGGGTGGCAATCTAATGAGCCATTGCTCCTATCCATGTACGCATCTAAGGTAAAGTTAAAGTCCCCTCCAAATAATATTGGGGAATTGTTCATATTTGAAGTAATTAATATTTGGGTCAAATTCTGGAAAAATTGAGGGTCGTCTGAGTTTGGTGCATAGATATTGACTATAGTTAATGGCCCTGATGGGGTATTAAATGTTATGATAAGCCATCTGCCATCCATGTCTTTCTGGATGTTAGAGGGCGTCCATCTCAGTTTTTTATGTATCGGTATGGCAACACCTCTTTTTTTAGTAGTAGCCGACGCTGCAAACACCTGACCGACCCAATCACTTTTTAATCTGTCATTGTCTGCATCTAACAATTTAGTTTCTTGCAATAACGCAATTTGTACTTTGTGTTTCTTAAGATGATTCAGAACTTGTTTGCGTTTATTCGGTGCATTAAGTCCCTTGACATTCCAAGTACATAATGCTAAATTGGCCATTGTATAATTAAATTATTAACCTTCTGTATAGTAAATATAATATCAAGGGACAATAATGCAGATTAATATACGGCAATGACTTGCAGGTCGAATTGTAATGAGTTTTATATATTATCATGGTGTGTCAGGCATTTTTAATATTAATAAACTGGCAAGATATTTCCTCTCTATCTGAAGTTTTTCTATGCAGCTCTTTCTAACTTTGTAATTCTAACAATATTAAACATCAAACACATAATAATAAAGTAAGATTATCATCTAAGATATACAGAGTGGATAAGGTCGGTCTAAGTAGGGAAAAAAAAAGACCAAGACCACCTCCCTGTAATCAAGGACGTAGCTTATCAATCAGGAAGAAGGGAGATCCCAATTAAAAGTAAAGGAGAAAAAGGGAATTATCCAATCTTCCTTAATACAGTAACTCAACCAATGTTGGTCAAACAATGTCTAAATGATATTATTTATAATAACCCTTTAAGTAGGGTTGTAAATGTTATATGATTAAACTCCGCTAAAGTTAAAAATATTAGTTTCCACTAACCTAACTGAATCTAGCATCACCTCTGGTAAGGAGAGAAGTAAGGCAAAAAAAAAATATTAAGCCCATTTATATATTTATAAAACATTTGAATTAACTTCAAGAGGTTGCTAATATATACAAATAAGATATATTATGTTCACATCGCATAATCAATAAATTCTAAGATTCAATCTGTCCAGTATGCAGTAGCTGTTGTTGCACCTTTATGATATATTATCTCTCCTCTGTGTCTGGCAAAGAAAAATACCCAATATACTTGTTAAAAAAAAAAAAAAAGGAACAAAGGGGTCCTAATGTAGGCAAAAATTCTGTGGATCCTTTAACTGTGACTGAGCAAGTTACAGGATAACATTATATAGCTGTCTTTTGTGTTAATTAGTGCTAAATACTGCAACTTTGTGACAGCCTTCTTATAAACTATTTGGTTATCAGATAAATGTATTGCTCCACCTTATGGGTACATCCTGTAAAATTAGAGCGAAATAAAACAAATTTAAGTTTTAAAGTACAGTATTATAGATAAGATCCCCAACACAATCGTGATTTTCACAAAAAATTTCTATTTGGTATGACTGTTCCACCTCAATCCAAATAAAGAAAATGTCAGTACACCCATCCTAACATAGATCCCCATGATCGCAATGCTGTTACTGACAGAGATTAATTACGAGGCTCTATTTGAAATGTTTCTTTTCATTACTGTGATACATCTCTAAATTATGCCTATCATAGTGCCGAATTTTGAGTCCCGACACAGCCACTTACAACCTCATTACGTTTTGAGGCTTCCGATTGGTCTTGTAACTCCGTCTTTTATTTAATCTTTCGAAGTGAAGAAACTGTTCCAATGCAATAGATCAGGATTCCCGACTATTATGCTTATAGCAGCATCCAAATATAAGGCAGTGTATTAAACTTGCATCGTGGTGTTCATCTTAAATGTTTAATAGGAGAGGTGTCACCTTTGTATTTGCTCTTGCCTTGGCATTTTTTCTTTGGCGGTTCGGTGATTTTAACTGGAGATTTCTCCTCGCAGCCTGCCCACGAAGTCTCTATTTGTTCACAGTCAGTCTCTTCCCTTATTGAGGTACCCGACTCTGTCTCTGTGCCATCACAATGGGAAGGTAAATTTTGTAGCACAGCATATTTATTCTGTACTGTGACATTAATAAAAGTGAGTGTTTCAGAATCAGATTTGGAGGTATTCTTATTTGAAGACTCGTAGCTGCAATTACTCATTGTTGTTATGGCTAGTTGAGAGTTGGGTCCTTTTTGCACAGGGTTAGACTGCACCATCAATGGATTATCAGAAAAAAACGGAGAATGATCCATTGCATTGTGAGTATCTGCATTATTTGTTAAATCCAGGTCAGTATTCTCGGAGGCAGTAGCTGCAGATGGGGCTTGTTGGTTCTTGGTTTCACTGTTGTCGGATGATGAGTAGTTGTTCAGGAACAACATGAGAGAGTCAGGGTTATAAAAATCTTTTATTGAATTTCCTAGACATAATCGCATGTTTGCTGGGTACCTTAGATTGAAGTGGATTCCCATCTGGTGCATTAACCGTCTGGCGGCAGGGTATGCCCTCCGCTTCAGAGACAGTTCTCTTGAGAAATCCCGATATATATATATATATTTTGATCTTGCCATTTAAGTTGACCAATTTCACGTGCTTTCTACAGAATTAGCTCTACGCTGGTGTAATTAAGGAATTTTACAATTATAGGTCTCGGTTTTAGATCTGCAGAGGGCCTAGGGCCTAATGTTCGGTGACTGCGTTCTATAATTAGTTCTTTGCCGGATTGGAGGTGCAGTATATGCGGTAGCTCTTGTTGTAGGAAAGCTGTAGTATTTTTAGCTTCCACTCCTTCGGGAAAACCAAATATACGTAGATTGTTTCTTCGGGTTCTATTTTCTAGATCTTCAGTTTTTAATTGCAGTTCTTTAATCACACGGTCTTGAGATCTAATAGTTGTTTGTAGATCCTGTATAGATTTTTCATTAAGACGAGCTTTATTCTCAGTGAAGGCCAGCCTGGAATCAATACCTTTCATCGTTTGTGTATTATAATGTGTAGCAGATTTTAAATCATTCATATCCATAGACAACTTGTTAAACATTCCTTCTATTTTCTCCAGTGGATCTGGTTGCTTGTCAGAGTAGGCCATTATGGAGCCTTGCAGGATCTCACCAAGTTCTCCAAAATTATACAGGATTGTAGATGTATCTTGACAAAAATATTCTTGATAGCAGTAGTATCACTCCTTACTTTGTTCTCTTGAGTTAGATGTTATTTATGGCCTTAGATAACAGAGGATGATGTTAGATTCAGTCTGTCAGTGAGGAGCTCTGAAATTAAGCCTCCATCTTGTTCGGTGTCAGGCCATGCCCCCATTAAAAACATTTTTGAAATATGGAAACACAGAAACATAAAAGTTGATGGCAGATAAGGACCGCAAGGCCCATCCAGTCTGCCCATTTCTTTTTCTACCTTATAAATGTGCCATCGGCATTTGCTCGGTCAGTGGCCTATCTATTCATAGTCATTTGTATGGCTCCCTTATGCCTATCCCATGCCTGTTTGAAACCCTGCACTGTATTCATAGCCACCACTTCTTGTGGTAAGCCATTCCATGCATCCACCACCTTTTCTGTGAAAAAGAATTTCCTCACATTCCCCCTTAATCAGCCCCCCTCTAATCTCATGCTGTGTCCTCTTGTCCTGATATTTTTCTTATATTTAAACATGTTAGACTCTTTCACCTTGTTAATGCCCTTAAGGTGTTTGAATGCCTCGATCATATCACCTCTCTCCTCTTTTGCTCAAGGGTATACATATTGAGCTCTGTTAATCTGTCCTCATATGTCTTCTGATGCAGTCCCTGCACCATTTTGGTTACCCTTCTCTGGACTGCCTCAATTTGGTTAATGTCCTGTGAAGGTGTGGCCTCCAATACTGCACACAGTACTCAGATGGGGCCTAACTAGTGTCTTGTAAAGAGGGATGATTACCTCCCTCTTACGACTTGTGATACCCCTACTAATACACCCTAACACCCCCCTAGCCTTACCTACTGCTTTAGAGGTCTGCTTGGATGATTTCAGGTCATCAGTGATGATGATGATGTCCAAGTCTCTTTCTTCCTTTGTGACTGCTAGCAACTCCCCTCCCAGCCTATAGGTGGCTTCAGGATTTCTCTTCCCTATGTGCATGATTTTGCACTTCTTTGCATTAAATCCAGTTGCCACTCTTCTGACCATTTTGCTAGTTTATCCAGATCTCTTCTCATTCTGCCCACCCCATCTGGATCATCTACTCTGTTGCAGATCTTGGTGTCATCTGCAAACAGACAAGCCTTACCCTCTAGTCCATCTGCAAGGTCACTAATGAAGATGTTGAAGAGGACTGGCCCAGGACTGATCCTCGCGGTACCCCACTTGTGACTTGCATCTCTTCTAACTGCATACCATTTACCACCACTCTCTGTTTTCTGCCCATCAACCAGTTTGCCCACCCAGTTGACCAACTTCTGACCCACCCAAGCCTACCCAGCTTATTTATCAATCTTCTATGTGGAACAGTGTCAAAAGCTTTGCTGAAGTCAAGGTAGGCGACATCAACTGCTCCCCCTTGGTCCACCACTCTGGTTACCCAGTCAAAGAAATCTATGAGATTAGTTTGACAGGACCTTCCTTTTGTAAACCCATGCTGTCCTTTATCCTGTGCCCCAATGGATTCCAGGTGTTGCACTATCCTTTCCTTAAGGAGTGCCTCCATAATCTTGCCCACTACTGAGGTAAGACTGACTGGTCTGTAGTTCCTTGCCTCCTCCCTGCTACCACTCTTGTGGAGCGGGATCACATGAGCCCTTCTCCAGTCTTCTGGGACCTCTCCTGTGCTCAGAGACTCACTAAACAGTTCTGCTAATGGCTCTGCTAGTTCCACCTTTATCTCCTTAAGTACCCTGGGATGTATGCCATCAGGTCCCATTGCCTTATCCACTCTGAGCTTAGCAAGCTCTTGTAGGACCCTTTCTTTTGTAAAGGGAGTAGTGCTCACCTCCCTCCCCCCTGCGTCCATGATGCTGAGCTGTGGGCCCTGCCCTACCTTCTCTTCAGTAAATACTGAGCAAAAGTATCTATTTAGGATAGATGCCTTTACAGGGTCCTCCTCCTCACATGCTCCCTTTTCTCCATTAAGCTTAGCAATACCCCTCTGGACTTTCTCCTTTCACTAATATATCTATAGAAAGTCTTGTCACCTTTTTACTGTTCGTGCTAGTGTTTCCTCAGTTTGGGACTTTGCCTGCCTTACTGCCTTCCTGCTTCCCTTAGGGCAGTTTGGTATGCCTCCTATCTTTATCCCTTGTGTTCCCTTACATTTCCTGAAGGCCAGCCTTTTGGCTCTGACCTTTTCTGCTACTGTATTTGAGAATCAAAGTGGTTTCCTTCTTCTTTGCACTTCCTTTTCTGTCTAACACAATGGGATGTTGCTTCAAGTGTTGCATCCTTAATGCTTGCCCACTTTGCCTGTATCCCCTCACCTGTGTTTCTTTTTGCCAGGGCTAGCTTAACTCTATTGGCCATCTTATCAAAGTCAGCTCCTCTGAAGTCCCATATTTTTGCCTTGGAATGGGAGGATTTAGATGTAGTAGCCAAATTGAACCATACCATGTGATGGTCACTGGCCCCCAGGTGACCTTCTACCTGGAGATCTGTGATCCCTTCCCTGTTAGCCAGTACTAGATCTAGGATAGCCCTGTCTCTTGTGGGTTGCTGTACCAGTTGTTTGAGGCCCTCCCCCTGCAGGGAATCCATTATGTGTCTTGTTCTGGCAGATGTTCCTGCTGGCATTGACCATTCTGGGGCTTTGGGGCTTAAAAGCTCAGTCAGGGGGCTGTGGTTTGGGGGGTAGGGTGCTGAGGGGGACAGGTGTTCTCCCTCAGAGGGGAACAGTCAGCACTAAGGGCTCCACACCCAAATGTAGAGCTGGTCCTATTCTGAACACTGTATGCAAAATCATTTTTACTGACTGTTTACTGTAGTATAGTAGGTTGTTACTGGCTTATTCTACTGACTGCCAAGCTGACATTTGCTTTAATCAGAAATATCAGAATCCTATGCAGCTGACATTAGAACAGGGCTGTTGTAGTGAGAGATTATCTCTACTGTTCTCCCAGGAGGACAGCAGGACCAGCATACAAAAGATCAGAAATTATAAAAACTCTTAACATGCACTTCAAGCTATTGAATCTCCCACTGCTGTAGCCCTGCTCTGATTCAGCTGCAAGGGTTTCTGGGATTTCTGGTTACAGCAAATGTTAGCTTGGAAGCCAGCAGAATCAGCCTGATAAAATCTACTGTACTGCAGTAAGCAAAAATGTTTTTTTCACAAAATGAAAATTGTAGCCACTTAGTAATGATCGTTTCCCTTTAAAATACTGTAAACATTAAGCTCTTTGCACAATATACTGCTTCAGAAATCACCTATCAAAGTCACTTTGGGAGTTACACAGAAACATAGAAGTTGGTGGCAGATAAGGACCGCAAGGCCCATCCAGTCTGACCATTTCTTTTTCTACCTTATGAATGTGCCATCAGCCTTTGCTCTGTCAATGGCCTATCTATTCATACTCACCTGTATTGCTCTCTTATGCCTATCCCATGCCTGTTTGAAGCCCTGCACTGTATTCATATCCACCACTTCTTGAGGTAGGCCATTCCATGAATCCACCACCCTTTCTGTAAAAAGAACTTTCTCACATTACCCCTTAATCGGCCTCCCTCTAATCTCATGCTGTGTCTTCTTGTTCTACTATTTTTCTTATATTGAAACATGTTAGACTCTTTCACCTTGTTAATGCCTTTAAGGTGTTTGAATGTTTCAATCATATCGAAAAAGGCACAGTTTACTCAGGAGGATCTGCTTATCAATACTTATTTAATTATATATTTTTTTTATTTGGTGGGCCAGCCCATCGATGCAGCGGTAGTGCTACTGTTTGTGGCACTGATGGCCTGGGTTCTGGAGCAAACATGGGGCATCAGAGGGCTGACTGGGGGAGGAGGATTGAGCATCTAAAGGATATCTCTACCCCTTCAGGGGAAGTGTGTGCCAAGCCCTATGAATGCCTGGCCCCTAGTGACAGCTAGGAGTACAGCAGTTAGGCTGTCACAGTGTTCGGGGGGGTGTCATGGCAACACTGCACACCATGCCTCTTGGGGAGTAAACCAGGAAACTCCCAGCTGGCAGGATGATGCTGGACACTTGTAGGCCCTGCAGACAGCCCAAACTGGATCCCTTTGATGGCGACGGGCTGTTGGAGAACCCAGCTAGGGGTGGGGTGGGGGACAAACCCTAAGGGAAGATGCTGGAGGTAAGTCCCAATGGAGGTCTGAGTGATGGGGCTGGGGTGTCTGAGGATGGAGGTCACCTGGGAAGGAGGAAGGAGGAAGAAAACAGGTACACAAAAGATATACAAAAAAAATAAAATAAAATTGGTAACTGGGAAAGTCATGCTGATGCAATCTGGGGGAAAGGAAATGGGAGCAACAGTTCAAGCAGTTAAGACTACAAGACAATAATGATATTTACAAACACAACGTGGTAACAGAAAGCTACCAAATGACAACAGTGGAAGGGCAGTGACTCGTACAATGAGATTAAAATGTAATGGCTAGTGGACGGATGACAACTCAGACATTCAACAATATTGCAATATAATGGCTAGCACTAGAAGAGGAAATCAGATTATATCAGGTGCCATCTAAGAGAGGACAGGAGCAGGCAGGAGAGAAGTGGTTTCACAGAAGCACCTTAAAGGAAAGGTTAGAAGGGGCTAGCCTAATGGAAGTGGGAAGACAGTTCCAGACAAAGGCAGCCCAGCTGAAAAGGCGGCCTGACCAGTGGATGTAGAGCAACTGTGAATGATGAAGGAGTGACAACGAGAGTTAGAGGAGTAAAGGGAATATGTAGAGGGAACTGAAGGAGAGTCCAGGTCAGAGATGTAGGAGTGGAGGGATGTAAATAAGAACTTGGGGAGAAAGAAAGCACAATGTGATAGCACGGGAAAGATAAGGAGGGGGAGAAAGAGAAGTCACATAGGAGGCATTGGGGCCTCTGTCAGGTCAGCAAAGGTAAAAATTGAGCCAACTACTGAATGTAGGCAGAAAAATACACAGAAATCAGGAGTCTCAGCAACTTGCAGGAAAATTCCACACTCTGATAGTTAGCTCAAAACAATTTCATGAAGATGAAGTTACTCTAAGGGTCCAATCCATGAAGTCCTACATGCACTCAATATGGGTGTGTAGGTCTTGCATGTACTACAGAGACTCCCCCTGTGCCAATGTGGGGCCTCTACAGCTGCAATGAATCAGTGCTTTGCTTCCTCTGCACCCAGTTGAGTACAAGCATGTACATGCTCCTTGACCTGACTGTGAAGGGCAGAAAATGGGACAAACTCACTCTATGCAGCAACACAGAAACAGAAACAGTTGGCAGAAAAGGACCTCTTGGCCTACCCTATCTGCCCCCCAAAAAAAAAAACAAAAAAAACAAGGGAGGGGATTGTGAATCCAGAATCATGAAAGACGCCAAGTAACCCATTCTGCTGCTCAATAGGTGTATAGACTCTACCACTCAGAAGGCTTCCGTAGTGGTTATGCACCCCAAGAAATCAGTGTAGGATTGGTTGGTCTGGCTGGTAATCACTTTACCCTTGCCCCAGGATTCCATATTGGGGTTGGTGGCATTAGTTTACAAGGAGGGTTATGACAACACTGTATCTATTACCAACACTGAACATGGGATATGGCATTTGTTGCCAAATCTCACAATCCCTCAGTCTGACTGCCTTGTATAGGCTGGAGAATCCAGTAGGGTTGAGATTTGCGCATCCTATTGGACACCTAATCCCCAACCCAGCTCCACTTCCCCTGCTGCCACCCTGATCTCATACAGAGCTCCACACTTCACCATTCTCTCAACACTGGCCACATTGCCGATGATGGCATGCTTGATTTTCTTCCTGCACACAACATGCAGTAATATCTAGATCATGGCTTTACATGAGGGGCTTGGGCTTGCCCTGAGTACTGAAACTGTGTTATAGTGCATAATAGGGTGTTGCACTGTCAAAGGTGACAGCCTTGTTTTGTCTTTTTTTAATTTTTAGTAACCAGGTAAGGCCCATCAGGCACAATTGCCTGTTTTCAGGAGTGACCTGGGATGGTTAAGTGACTTGCTCACGGTCACAGTATGCAAGTGGAGGTTGTGGGAATCAAACCAGGTCTGCTGGAGGTACCAAGCTCATTTACAGCTCATTACTCTAATCTTCAGGCTATACTGCCAGCCTGTTAAAGAACTGCCATCCATCAAACAAGACATTGAACTAAGGTCACTTCTAGCATCTGGTGGCTGTTCCTGTGGAGGATGAAGATTCCATGGAACATTTTTGAAAAGGGAAGGGGTTATCCCTGGTTTCCTGGTCAAAATATGCTCTTGTAATGAATTCTAACTCTTCTAGTGAAATAACATTGCCATTGGCAAAAAAATGTTACTTTATCTCTTAGCTCCCAGCAAATTCCTGACTCAAAGTAAAACTGCTTATGCAGTTATCATTTGGCAAGGGGGTGCAACTAATTCACTGGACAATTACTGATCTATTTTGTTACTGCCAATAATTGGCAAGATGCAGGAAAAACATTTGCATGACCAGAATGTAGGATATTTAGAAAAACAAAAGGTTCTTACAACAGCACAGCATGGCTTTAGGAGAGACTGCAGCACTGTGCTTGTCCTAGTTAGGTTCATGAATGACTTGCGCTTGAATATGGAGCAAGGTACATTCACTGGTGCAGTCTTTATGGACCTGACCAAGGCTTTTGATGGGGCTGACCACTACCTCCTAAAGACTACGCTCACACATTTGGGTTTTGGGCAGTCCGTAGTAAATTAGCTTACCAATTATTTGGCAGATCAGAAACAAATAGTAAAGGCAAATGGAGTTAGCTCATCCATCTGTTTGTTGAAGTATTGAGTACCACAAGGGTCCATTTTAGGACCTTTGTTGCTTTCTGTTTCAATGACTAGATTGCCAACAATATGTAAAGGCACAAAAGTAATACTGTATGCAAATGACGTGGTATTGAATACAGCCTCAAAGGATATGAATGTGCTACAAAAGATTCTTGAAACTGAATTAGGATGATGGTAGGTTGGTTTAGGGACAGTAATCTTGTACTGAATAAGAAAAGACAAAGAGTATGTTGTTTTGAATGGCACAGAACTACAAAATAAACATAAGTAGCTTTAAAATAAATATAAATAGAACAATAAGTCTGGAAGTTGTTGATGACTAACAGTGTCAGTGGCTCAGTAGGTAGCACACTCGCCTCTGAGACTGAGAGATCAGAGGGCTATGGGTTCAGTTCCCACATCTGGCACGTGGGTTAATATCCCAGTATTGGCACTGTAGTGCAGCATGAGAGGGATGCTGCACTTCTGAGGTGCCGTCTTTCAGATGAGACGATAAACCGAGGTCCCAGCTGCTTGGATTGATGGTAGTTCAGGTGGATGTTAAAGATCCCATGGCACTTATCGAAAAGAACAGGGGAATTTTTTATTAAGACTGGAAAGTAAAACATATACACAATAGTGTTACAGCACATAAATCATAATGGAAAAACAAGGATAAACATAAATAAGTATTACAGCATACACTCAAACAAAAATCAGTTTTTAAGAGTCCCAAAAAAACAATAAATACTAAAAGATTAGGGGGAAGTAATATGAAAACTCAAAAAGTAAAACATATACAAAATAGTGATACAGCTCACAAAATCATATTGCAAAACAAGAGAAACATAAATAAGTATTATAGCATACATTCGGGCAAATTTTAGTGTTATTAAAGTCCCATAAATCAAAATAAAAGATGGACTTTCCCAATAGGACACAAAATTAGAGTAAAGAAGAGTTCAAATAATAAATCGGCATTTATAATTGCCCAGTCTGTTATAATTCCTAGATCATTAGTATAAAGAAGTCATATGTTCCATATTCAGTAAAAACACACTATTTATTTATTTATTGAAAATGTTTCACCAGGAAAGGCACACTGATCAAAAAGATGCTCGTCTCACAGTACAACCTGGGGGGAGGGGTTACAGAGGAGGCAGGTATGCATACAACAGTTGAATACAGAAGCAGAACAATACAGATAATGTACATATGTAGGTGGAATTACATTTGAACTTTGTTACATACATTTGAACTTGTTACATAGGGAGAACAGTACATTACATGACCTTCAAAGACAAGGTATACATGTCATGGGTAGACAACAATCTTAATACATGATTACTTAAGTGCCAGTAACAGAACTTGTGCTGAGCGAGATGCACCAAGTTGACAGTAGGAGTTGGAGAGTGGAGATAGGCGTAGGAAGGAGGACTAATAGAACCTAGGTGTTAGGGGTGGATTAGGTGGGGGTGGGGGGGAAGCAGAGGGGAGTTAGTAGCTGTGAGTAAGGCTCAAGAGAGTAGGTTAGGTAGGAATGGGGGAGGGAAGCGAGATATTAGGAGTGAAAAGAATGAATTAGAAAGAGAGTGAAAGTGTGAGAGTATAAGTGCGTAGGGCGGAGTATAAGCCAGACAATTAGGCTAAGGCCAAGCCGCTGGTCAGGCACTAAGAGGGAACGGGGGTGGAGAAGCTATCAGGGGGGTAGGGGCATTTGCAATTTGGAGCAAAGAAGTTAGTGAGGGCAGAGGATAGGGAGAGTTTGGATGAAGAAAGGTGGATCTAGGCTGGTAGGCAGTTCCAGAGTTTAGGGAAGAGGTAAGAGAAGGCCGACTGGCCGGCTGTGGTCCTTCGGTGAGGGATGGCTAGTAGCCTAGCATCAGTAGACCTGAGGGTGTGGGTAGGGGTGGGTGGGGAAGATAGGGAGGATTCGATGTAGGACGGGAGGGAGCCGAGCCAGAAGTTGGACGCAAATTTGACGCTATGAATCAGGCGCTGATTACACAGGGATGGCAGGGCCAGGGAACGGTATAGCTCGCAGTGATGTGAGCGGTAGGGGGCATCAAGGGCAAAGTGGCAGAAAGCATTAAAGAGGGGGGTCGAGTCTGGTTAGGGTGGTCTTAGAGACGGAGCTGTAAGTGACATCACAGTAGTCGAAGGAGGGAAGAATCATTTTCTGGACTAGTTCACATCTTACAGGTAGCGTGAGACTAGTACAGTTTCTATAGCGGGCACCAAGTTTAGGGCGCAGTTTTGAAATGATGGCATCCACGTGTGTGGAAAAGGAGAGGTGGTGGTCAAGCCAAACCCCTAGATACCTGAAGGAGGGCACTTTGTCGAGGATGGTGTTATTTAGGGTATGGAAGATCAGCGGGCAGGTGAGTTTGTATAGGCGCTCTCTAGTACTGAAAGACATAGAGACCATTTTCTTGGCATTTAGGGAGAGTTGGTTGGTATTGAACCAATGTTGGATTTTATTGAAATCGGTTTGAAGTTTGGTGGTGAGTTCTTCGTGGGTCCGACCGGATGTAAAGAGGACCGTGTCGTCTGCATACATGTGGATTGTGGTAGCAGAGCAAGAGTTAGGCAAATCATTTAGAAGGATGGAGAAGAGGATGGGACCAAGAACTGAGCCTTGGGGAATGCCAGTAGTGATGGGGGGGGGTGTGGTCAACTATTTTAGTGGATTGGGTTCTATTTAGTAGGTAAGCACTGAACCAGTTTGTGGCAGACACTGCTAACCCAGCCCCCGTTAGGTAGGATAGGAGGAGGGAATGGGATACCATCTTGAAGGCTTTTGCAAGGTCAATGAAAATAGAGGCGGTGATTAGCCCTTTATCCACTCCAGTGAGAATGGAGTCCGTGAGTCTAAGTAGTGAGGAGGTGGTAGAGTGGTGTTTTCTGAAGCTGGACTGAAATGGGGTGAAGAAGTTAGTTTCTGAGAGGAAGTGGGAGAGTTGGGATAGCACTAGGTGTTCCTGGAGTTTGGCGAGGGTGGGGAGTAGGGAGATGGGATGGTAGTTTGAAGTGGAGGTAGGATCACCACCTTTTGGAAGGGGTAGGACAGTGGCATGCTTCTATTCGGAGGGGAGTGACTCGGTGTTGAAAGAAAGATTTAGTAGGGCCGTGAGGGGAATAGCGATGGTGGGGGCAGATAAGAAGAGGTGTTTGTTATCAAGACCATCCGGGGATTTGCCCTTGATTGGGTTGAGGGAGAGGAGGGCATCTAGAGTTTCGGTGGGGGAGATGGGTTTAAAGGAAAAGAGGTGCCTATCAGACGGTAGGGGGATAGATGTCTGGAGGGCAGGTGTGGATGCAGGAGGTAGGGAATCAAGGAGGGCCCTGGCACAAGTAGTGAAATAGGAATTATATTCAGAGGCTACCTTCAGGGGGTCGGAGAGGAGAGTCCCTTGGGCGAGGAGGAGAGGTGGGGGGCTTGCTGTTTGGGGGGAGAAAAGGGAGTTAATGACTTTCCAGAATTTAGAAGGTCTCCCAAGATTTGCATTGAGGGTGTTGTTAAAATATTCAGCCTTAGCTAAGTGGATGGCCTTAGTGCACTTATTGTGTAGCATGCTGTAGGTGATATAGTTGCTTGGGAGGAGCGTTGATTTGTAGTTTCGCCAGGCCTTGTCACGGACTTGTTGGCAAGCTATCAGTTCAGGGGATATCCAGGGTAGGTGAGACCCACGGACTTGATCCCAGTGCAGGGGGGCGTGTTTGTCCCAAGCAGAGAGGAAGGTGTTGCAAAAGTGCATGAGGGCTGAGTCCATGTTAGAGCAGCTTGAGCTCGAGACCCAGTTAGAAGGAGATAGATCTTCCAAGAGGGGAGAGAGGTTGAGTGATTTGTAAGACCGTTGGAATATAAATTTGGGAGGGGATTTGATTCTGTGGATTTTGCAGACCATGTAGATTAGGTGGTGGTCACTAATGGAATCAGGGAGGAGGCCAGAACTGATGACGCAGTGTGGGTGGGATGTAAGCGCCCAGTCTAGGAGGGTGCTTACATCCCACCCACACTAAGGTATCTACACCTCAAGATGTGCAATAGTCATAACCAGACCACTGATTCCCATCTAGATTTGAAAAGAAGAGGTGGTATCATACTCAAATAATTAAACCGTAAATTCTTAATGGCAGTATCCACCATATGGAACAATTCCTCAGCTGTAAAATGACGTTGCTAAATAGTGAGCTGACAGCGCACATACCAAATATAAAATTTTAAACAAACCAGAAATAACCACATTGTAACCCTATCATGTTTAGTCCATAAATAAGGCAATATTCCCACACATAATATTTCTAAGGAGAGCTGGAAAAATGGAGATATTGGCCATTTACGTTGTACTGTTTTCCAAAACTCCAAAATAAATGGATATTCCAAAAATAAATGTTCCATGGTTTCAATTATGTGCGGACAGGTTTCTCTTGGACAGTATCAGTCAGAAATCTGTTTATGTTTCAAATTTCCTCTAACGTTAAGTTTACCATAAAGCGATAACCATAAAACATCCCACATGTGACGTGGGATTCGTGGAGATGTCAACATAGTACCAATTAACAAGCATTGTTGGGAGAGTAAATATCAAAAGGGGCCATATCTTGAAAATATCTATGGATTATAAATGTATGCAATTCTTTTCTACGAAACTGAATAAATGAACCTTTTGAAATAGCCCATAATTTAAGTTTCCCAAAACGTACTCTCATAGAGGGAGAAAGATTAACTATAGGCCGTTGTCTTGGGATTGGAGCATGCTCTGGCCAAGGAGAAACCATATCCCCCACAGAATCTAGAAGCCACGGTATCCAGTTTTTGAGCATACCAGCAATGACAGGCCTCAGATTAGTATAAAGGAACATAGTAAAAAAGAAAATAATAGGTTGGATCATATTTAAACCCTCCTGTTTTCGATCTCGAAGAAGTAAACTACGTTTTATAGGGTTTAGTCTATTACCCCAAACACATGAATAAAAACAACTATAAATCTGTGTTTCCAAACTCAAAGGGAGAGTAAAAACTGAACTTAAGTACAAAAACAGAGGTAACAAGAAAGTTTGAACCATAAAAACCTGCTTCAATTTAGATAACCGCCACGTATTCCAAATATTTACTTTAGCTTGGGCTTCTTGTAATTTAAACTTCCAATTTATAGAGTACAAGTCACCTGCCCCAAAATGAAGGCCCAGAATTGTACAAGTATCCCGAACAACTGGTATCCCTATTACAGTTGTAGCTGAAATGTCTAAAACTTGAAGAGGTATGCAGTTACATTTGCAATAATTTATTGCAGCTCCAGTATACAAAGAAAAATCCTGTAAAACCTGCTCTAAACAGTATGCAGAAGGCACATCACTTACAATAAAACATATATCATCTGCTTAAGCTATACATTTAATTTCGGGAACGCTACTGGAAAAGGAAACACCATGTATGACAGATGAGGTATGTACAGTTCTAATCAAAGGATCCAACATGAATAAATACAAAAGCGCACTCAAGGGACAACCTTGATGAACACCTCATAATACAACTAACTTTTTACCCAACCAACCATTACAATATGCCTGGGCAGTAGCCTGAGCATAACTCGTCTGCAACCAATGGATAAAAATGTGTAGAATTCCATAGGATTCCAGGCAATCCCATAAATATGAATGCCTCACATTGTCGAAGGCCTTAGCCTGATCCAAACTAAATATTAGACCTGTAAGTTCCCTGGAGGCTGCTTTTTGCATAATCTCACGTAGAAGAATTTAATTATCAGTGATGTTCCTATCAGGAATTGAACAAGTTTGTGAAGGGTGTAGAAGAAAATCAGCTTTTATTAATAAACAATTGTTCAAGATTTTAGCCAAAATTTTAAAATCAGTATTTAACAACATAATAGGTCTCCAATTCAGCAGCTCTTCCCTGTCCCCTTTTTTATATAAAAAAATCACCAAACCTTCATTCATACTATAAGGCAAAATGCCCGTAAGTAGAGCATCATTCAAAACCATAGTAAATTCCGATAATAAAATAGAAAAGATTAATTTATACAACTCATACGGAATCCCATCCGTACCTGGAGCTGTTCATGATTTAGTTTGAGAAAAAGCCGTAGTTACCTCTAGAGAGGTAATGTCAGTTACCAACATTTGTTTTCCATGAACAGATAATTGGGGCAAAGTACACTGAGCCAACCAAGGTATATGTGAAACTACAGGGCCCTCAGGAGAACTAAACAAGTGTTGGATATGGAACTCAACCGCAGAAAGAACGTCTTTCTGAATCGTGCACCTCTGCCCATGTTGATTTTTAACAACAGACATGTATTTTTGCTGCCTCTGGTAAGCACAAAACTGAGAAGCATTCATAAAGGCTTTACCCCCTTGAATTCCGAAACAACATTCATTGTCCAACGATTTAGCTTGATCAAATTGTGTTCTGTTAATTTTTTCCCAAAGTGTATGTAAAGTAGGGGGAATGGAAACATTCCCTTGTGCTGCTTGAAACTGTGCATCTAAAAATTGTTCACTAGAAAAGGCATATTCATCAGATTTATGCCTACCATTAATTTTGCCTATACAAGAAAAATAAAGTTTAATATCTTGTTTTGTATCAATCCACCAGTCTCGATACGTATCATATAGGGAAAAAAACAAAATCCTAGCTTTCAGTAATGTTAAGAAACCATCTTCAACAGTAGGAATAAACAACAATTCTAAATTTAGTCTCCAGTATCCTGGGCCATGATGCAAATTGTTATGGCTGGAAACTGTGACCTCTATAATGGTATGATCAGATGGCGCTACAGGTGTAGTTTTAGTGTGTATGACATTCAAAGAATCAGATAGGAACCAAAAATCAATGCAGGTTGCTTTAGTACCCTGAAAAAATGTCTTATCAGGTGTATCCTGTAAGGCCATGACATCTATTAAACCTGATTGTACCAATAAGTCATTAAGGCAATGCGCATCACAAAAGATCTTGTTTGTGTGAAGGCTGCGATCTGTCTTATATCTGCTACAATTAAAATCTCCACCCATAAAGACATGTCTTGCCATAAACAAGTATGGCAAAATTAATTTAAAAATCCCAATTCTATCAGATTTCATCTGTGGGGCATACACATTTATAAAACGACCCTGTAAACCATTAACCTCCAAATCCAATAACAAAACACTCTCAGGAAAAAGATCCACCAGGCGAGATAGTTTAGCCATAGGATTATTCACTGCAATGACAACACCACTGCATACCTCTTCACCAAAGCACCAATATGTAATTCCCCACCGCCACCCAGCCGTAGCCTTATTCATGTCATCCCGTGTATGTAAGTGGGTGTCCTGTAGGAATACCACACCGTCGTCACCTTTTTCAAACAGGGAATAAATCAATAACCTTTTTCTCTCTGATAGAATGCTATTAACATTCAGAGAGGCCACAGAAAGATTATAGAACCCAGGCATACATAGTAATAGACAGAAAAAAGCACCGATGAGAAAATGCCCAAATTAAAAAAAATGGTATAAACGAAAACCCATAAGGAATTGATTTCTTCTTACTAGTTTTCCACATCCCCAATTTATTTCTTTTGTTCTTTAACAGTATCAGGATGATCCAGGGGTTGGTCAACATCAGAAGCACCTTCTGGTTGTGATGATAGCACTGAAGCTGAATCAGACTCAGTGCCAGTGTCATCCGGAAGTACCTGATAGTTATTCTGTAAGACCAAGGGTTCAGTATCAGTCATAGTTTTCCCTACACTCTGCGTTCGGAGGCTACGGCATCTAGTGGAAACCACAGTAAAATCCCCTGCAGGAGGCAAAGGTGGGGGCATAGAATCTGACAAAGTAGAGGGTACCATAGTGGATGCCACAGGGGGCAAAGAAACAGGCATAGGTACCGGATCTACTGCTGCTATCTTGGCTACAGCCAAATCCTGCACTTCGTTAGGCTCCTGCACCTCATGAGGTTGTGACTGAGCCCTCCCTGGGGGGGGGGGGAAGCCTCTGTCTCAATGCAACCTTAACCGCAGTATTAATATAGAAATTATTTATGCAAAAATCCCCATTAGATTTATTTTGAGCCGCAAAAGGGCAATCTACATAAGCAAGAGCATCTTCACAAAGGGAACATTTTACCAGATGATGACAAGCAGTAAAAACATGCCCCACTTCACCACACTGCACACACTTAACAATGTCACAAGTCCTACTAAGGTGCCTAGGAGAACAACATTTATAACAAAAATGCAGTGGTTGTCCTGGGTAGAATATAAATCCTTTATCCCGACCCAGGTAAAAACAGCTCGGTAAATGCTACAAACCATCATCCATCTGGAGCAGATTAATCTTATACCTCCAGCTCCCATTCCAAAAACCTTCAGTATCCAGGATAGGCTCCAGATTACCCTGAATCATACATTTCTGTTCCAACCAATAGGTAATGTCTTCGACATTTGCCCCTCATTCCTGAACAAAACAGTTATTACTTTAAAAGATTGTTTTGTAAGTGGAATGACCTGAAAATGAAACCAAGCCAGATTAGTTTTAAGCAAAGCATATTTCATCCAGAAACGATTCAATAAACCAGGGGTACGAAAGCTAATGTCATATGTATTGTCCCCTTGGGAATGTATAAGTGCATAAACTTCACTGGGAGAAAAACCCAACAATTGTTTAATCAAGACTTTGCCGACATGGAATCGATCTGGCATATCATCAGTAGATCCCAGAAACTGTAAACGAACCACATTCCGCCGTTTAGCCAATGCCACAGGTTTTTTAAACAAACTAGCAAAGGTAGCAGAAGGTACAGTGAAACCAGTCGGTTCCTTTTCAGGAGTAGTAACAGATTCATCCATTCCCATATCATTACCCATAGCTTGAACATCATCTAGCTGCGAGTTAGTAAGAGGGGAAAAATAAATCTGTCCATCAGAGGGAGCAGAGTCCAGAAGTACAAGGTCTGTGTTATGTGAGGAATCAGGGTTAACCACAAACGGAGGGGCTCGAGAAGCAGGAAGCGATATATCCTATAACATTATGTCAGCAGGTATGAAATCTTGTCGGGAGGGTAAAATCTCTAGTAGAGTATCTGTAGGTATCGCAGACTCACCCACCCCAGAAACCCCAGGGATCGGAATGTCAGGATCAGCAACCCAGATCCTTGATTCTGTCCTAATCCAGCCTGCATCCTGCAAAGCCTGTTGTGGGGACCAAGTATCTCCTGAAGGAGAAGTCTGGGGTGGTGGCAGTTTAATACAAGGAGCAGCAGAAAAGCATTTTAACACTTTGCTAGTGTTACCTGGAGGTCACGAGGGGGAGTCCAATTCAGGCTGTTTCCATTTCTTTTCCTCCTCCACATAAAGTTGCGCTTGGCGGTAGTCAGCTAAAGCAAGTTCTAAAACTCAGCGCTTACAGTCCAGCTGGTTAGAGACATCCATTGATGTAGGAAATGACTGATCCTCAGGTACTGTAGCACGAACACCATCCATGTGACTCACAACTTGAGATGCAGGCTCTGCCCTGTGATCTGGGCCCTCACCCGTTTCAGTATTACCTATGACTCCTGCATCATTAGTCAGGGATGACTCCTGCAAGGGTATAGGTACGTTAAGCTGGCCATCCCGCAGATGCATTCCAGCCATACCATCCCTTCCGCTTGCAGAATCTAGCAATGGCATAGCAGCCATCCGAACTCCACTACTCTCAGCTGCCATCTGGACAGAGGCTCACTCCATCGGCTCCACAGCGCCCACAGCCAACAGAGTAGAGAAATTTCCCCAGTGCCCTGGCCAAATTTCCCTCATTCACTAAACATACCACCAACAGCTTAATCTGGTTCAAAGTCATTTGGCATTCATCTGTAACCCCCTTCCCCTGGGTCATGCTTGAAAATAGGCAGGATTTGTCTAGTGCACTTACCCGGTCAACAAAAACTAAATAAATAAATAAACTTCAAATATCTAGAAGTTGATTTGAACTCAGAATTAACATACAAGTCACATTACTCACATTACAACACAGTTTAATAAAACTCTTAGGGCACTATGGCCCCCATATTCAGAGCTGGATGATAGCACCACACAGCCAGTAGTGCTGTGTGGCACATGGCTCACTGTTGGCTCTGAGCTATATTTGGACAGTGTACTGGGATAGAGATCTCTAACTGTCTAACTTTGGGGCCATGCCAGTGCAATGCAAAGTGACTATGCACTCTGCTGACACAGTCCAAGGCTGAATATGGCCCATGGGAGAGCCTGTTCGAGGTAGCGCTGCCCAAAATGGGATAGCTACAGGGTTCCTGTTAGCCATATTCAGCTAGGGCATGCAAACAAAACAATTGGACAAGCAAGGAGCTAAGGGGCAATTTGCATTATCATTATGGGATCATTTGCATGTGGTACAGCAGCCCTTTAGTGCACATGCTGGGCTTAGGTCGAAAGCACATTGCTGGTGTCTAGTGGAGCCCCCTTCCCCAGTTGCCCATGTTTGTAACTCATACTGATTTCCTTGGTAGTCTAGTGAATCCCCTACCCCCTTACTGAGTTCCAGCCCCCACACACTCACTGAGGATCTCTGCCTCGCCCCCCACCCTGGTCACCACTTACTGGTGTGACGGCAAATGACTGGTGACTGACACAGCCCTCTGCTCACCACCTCAGTGGGTCACCATCTGACAGCCGCAGAGCATGATTGTGAGTACTGTACTCATGGTCGCACTCTGTGACTATCAGATGGAGGTAGCCTGAGGAGGTGAACTAAGGGATGTGCCAGTCACCAGTCATTTGTTGTCATACCAGTAAGTGGTGACTAGGGTGAAGGGGTGAGAGGCAGGGGTCCTCAATGGATGAGTGGGTGGGGGATGGAATTTGGTTGGGGATAGGGGGTCCAATAGACTACCAGGGAAATATGTAAGATTTACAGACTTGGGCCATTGGGGGGAGGGTCTCCACTAGACTACCACAGAAATCAGTATGAGTTACACATATGGGCAATTGGGTGTCCACTAGACAGCAGAGGTGTGCTGTTTGTTCACAGAACAGATGCAGGGGAAGGTGCAACCAGAGTGCCAGAGTAAGGCCAGCGTTTCTGGGGCAGTAAACAGCACCGTGCTTGTGGCTGTTTAGCATCACCAAAACTTGAAAATGTACCACTGTGCTCTTTATGCATGATGGATCCCTCATTTGCATTGGTGCAGCGGTATATGTTGAACTATAGTGTTGCAAGAATAGTGTGGTACTCCAGGGGCCTCTAAAGATGCCCTGCTCAGAGCGCCAGCACTATTCATGGTTAGCATGGCACTGGTCAGGTTAATGCAATGCTAGCCTTTTAAATATGGGAGCCATTCTGCCTTAAAAGATTATCTTACTGATGAGACAATAAGAGCAATTGCCTAGAGTAGTCTGCTCGCACTAAATGAGTATGGGAATGTTACGCGGGGAAGGATCTCACAGAAAATACTAAAAAAAAAGACTTGTATAATTCAATTTGTTGGCTTCCCTTAAGGGCAAAAAACTAACAGAAACATAGAAACATAGAATTTGATGGCAGATAAGGACCGCTTGGCCCACCTAGTCTGCCCATTTTCCTACCTAACGGATAAGCTGCAGATCCTAGTTAACCAACAGCCTACTTCCTCCTACCCCCCCTACAATTGCCTTATGTCTGTCCCATGCATCCTTGAATTCCCACCCTGTTTTTGACTCTACGACCTCCTCAGAAAGGCTGTTCCATGTATCCACAACCCTCTCTGTGAAGAAATACTTCCTCACATTACCTCTGAGCCGTCCCCCCTCTATCTTCAAATTGTGGCCCCTTCTGTTTGCACATCTCTTTTTCTGAAAGATGCTACTCTCTTGGACTTTGTTGATTCCTTGAGGTATTTGAAAGTTTCTATCATGTCCCCCTCTCCTCCTTTCCTCAAGGCTATACATCTTTAGTTCCTTTAGTCTTTCTTCATATGTCTTCTGATGCAGACCCTGCATCATTTTGGTTGCTCTCCTCTGGACAGCCTTCACCCTGTCTATGTCTTTGTGGAGATAGGGTCTCCAGAACTGTACACAGTACTCCAGATGTGGTCTTACCAACTGTCTGTACAGAGGGCCAACAACTTCCTGTTTTCTACTGGTGATGCCTCTCCCTATGCATCCCAGTATCCCCCCAGCCCTCCTTACCGCCTTCTCACATTGCTGGCCCACCTTTAGGTCATCTGTTATGACTACTCCCAGATCCCTTTCCATTTGTGTTGTTGTCAGTATCTCACCCCCCCCCCTTGTGTACTCTTCCCCTGGGTTTTTGTTTCCCAGATGCATTACTTTGCACTTCTTTGCATTGAATCTAAGCTGCCATACATTTGATCCTCCAAACTTGACAAGTCCCTTCTCATCCTTTCCACCCCACCTTGTGTATCAACCCTGTTGCAGATCTTTGTGTCATCTGCAAAGAGACAAACTTTCCCTTCTAGTCCCTCTGCAATGTCACTTATAAAGACATTAAAAAGGACCTGCCCCAGTACTGAACCCTGCGGTACCCCACTAGTAACCCTCCTTTCTTCATTGTGGACTCCATTTACTATTACCAGCTGTGTCCTGTTGTCCAACCAGTGTTTTAATCGGGCTACCACCCTAGGACCCACTCCCAGGCTGGCTAATTTGTTTATTAATCTTTTGTGCAGGACTGTGTCAAATGCCTTGCTAAAGTCTAGGTAGGCCATGTCCACAGCCCCTCCCTGGTCTACTGCTTTGGTCACCCAGTCAAAGAAATCAATTAGATTTGTCTGACATGACCTTCCCACTGTAAATCTATGCTGCCTTGGGTCCTGTGCCCCTCTGGCCTCTAGGTACTCAACAAATCCTTCCTTCAGAAGTGATTCCATCATTTTCCCTACCACTGAGGTCAAACTGACAGGTCTGTAGTTTCCTGCCTCTGTCTTGCTCCCACTTTTGTGAAGGAGAATCACATCCGCCCTCCTCTAGTCCTCAGGTACCACCCCATCCTCCCATGATTTATTAAAAAGGGTAGTCAGTGGTGTTACTAGTTCTTCCCTTAGTTCTTTTAAAATTCTGGGGTGAATCCCATCAGGCCCAATTGCTTTATCCACCTTCAGTTTTAAGAGTTCTTTCAGAACTCTTTCTTCTGTGAAAGGACTAATATCACCCCCCCATCCAGAGTGCTTCTATTGATCAGATTAGGTATTTCCCCCTGCTTTTCCATTGTGAATACTGAGCAGAAGTATTTGTTCAGTATTCCTGCTTTTTCACTGTCGCTTTCTGCCCAACCACCTTCCTCTTTGTTCAGCCTCAGTATCCCTGCCTTAGTCTTTCTTCGCTCCCTAATGTACCTAGAAAAGGTTTTATCCCCCTTCTTAACTGAGTTGGCTATCTTTTCCTCGGTTTGGGCCTTTGCTATTCTGACTGCCTTACCCACTTCCTTCTGCTTTAACTGATACAGTTCTTTGTCCTGCTCCTTCTGTGTTTCCTTATACTTCCTGAATGCTATCTTTTTCCCTTACCTTCCCCGCCACTTCTTTTGAGAACCATAGTGTTTTTTTCTTTTATTTTGATTTGTTTATTTGCTTCACACAAAGACTTGTTGCCTCTGTGATGGTGGTTTTGATGTTTCCCCATTGTTGCTCCACCCCACCTTCTTGACTGTTTGCTAGTGCTTTTCTGAGGCACTCTCCCATTTTGTCAAAATTAGCCCTCCTGAAGTCCAGTACTTTCACTTTTGTGTGGCTTGACTTTACAGTTAAGTTGATCGTGAACTACACTGTTTGGTAGTCGCTTGTTCCCAGATGGCTACCCACTTCAAGATCAAAGATCCTCTCTCCATCCCCATTTGAGAGTCCCAGGTCTAAGATTGCTCTCTCCCGAGTGGGTTCCAAAACTAGCTGTCTGAGGTATGCCCCCTGTAGGGCATCAAGAATGGACCTGCTCTTGGATGTGGCTGCAGCAAAGGTGCTCCAGTCAACATCTGGCATATTCAGGTCCCCCATCAGCAATATCTCCCCTTTCTCTGCCATCCCAAGGATGCCTACTATCATTTCATTGTCCATTTCCTCCCCATGAGATGGGGGGTTTGTATATAACCCCTGTGTGGATTGTGGAGCCATTTCCAGTCTCCAGGGTGACCCACAGTGCCTCCTCTCCTCCCTGTTTACCCTTTAATTCTGTTGCTTTTATCCCTTCCCTTACATAGAGAGCTACTCCTCCTCCTCTTCTTCCCTCCCTGTCCCTCCTGTAGATTGTATACCCTGGTATGTTGACATCTCAGTCATGGTTCTCTGTGTACCATATTTCTGTGACTGCCACAATATCCAGGCATCCCTTGTCCATCAAGGCCACCATTCCAGGAAGCTTTTTACCTAGACTACGGGCATTGGTACTCATTACCCTCCATTTTTTATAGCTTTATTTCTTTTTGCTCCATCCTGTCCCTACTGCCTTTGTCATTTTCTCCATTTACCCTAGCCCTTCTCCCTATCAACCAATGTGTACAGTATGAAAAATTGAAGTGGTTACCCTGAAAAAAAGGATGCTCTCAGTTTAGAGACAATGGCCCACACATTGCTTAAGGAAGGACCTTTGTCCAATATTATTAAAATACAAAACAGTAAGAAATGTTTAAGACCCTTTAATGCATTGAATTATTGATATTACCCCTGTTGAGAACCACAATGGGCTAACATTCATTTGCCTTTATTGTATCTCAAACCTGGAACAATATACCAACAGAAATCAAACAGGACAGAACACAGAAACATAGAATTTGATGGCAGATAAGGACCACTTGGCCTACCTAGTCTGCCCATGTCCCTACCTAATGCATAAACATAGAAACATAGAATTTGACGGCAGATAAGGACTGCTTGGCCCACCCAGTCTGCCCATTTCCCTGCCTACTGGATAAGCTGCAGATCCTAGTTAACCAGCAGCCTACTTCTTCCTACCCTCACCCCATAGAATTGCCTTATGACTGTCCCATGCATGCTTGAATTACACCACTGTTTTTGACTCCACGACCTCCTACGGAAGGCCGCTCCATGCAACCACAACCCTCTCTGTGAAAAAATACTTCCTTAAATTACCTCTGAGCCCCTCCCTCTATCTTCAAATTGCCCTTTGTTCTTGCACTTCTTTTTGAAAGATGCTACCTCTTGGACTTTGTTGATTCCTTGAGGTACTTGAAAGTTTCTATCATGTCCCCTCTCCCTCCTTTCCTCGAGGCTATACATATTAAGCTCCTGAAGTCTCTTCTTATGTCTTCCGGTGCAGACCCTCGCCATTTTAGTTGCCCTCCTCTGGACAGCTTCCATCTTGTCTATGTCTTTCTGAAGACTGGTCTCCAGAACTGCATGCAGTACTCCGATGGGGGTCTCATCAGCTGTCTGTACAGAGGGATAATAACTTCCTGTTTTCTACTGGTGATGCCTCTCCCTATGCATCCCAGTATCCCCCCAGCCCTCCTTGCTGCCCTCTCACATTGCTTGCCCACCATTAGGTCATCTGATATGACTACCCCCAAGTCCTTTTCCATTTTTGTTGTTGTTAGTATCTCACCCCCCATTGTGTACTCTTCCCCTGGGTTTTTGTTTCCCAGGTGCATTACCTTGCACTTCTTAGCATTGAATCTAAGCTGCCATACATTTGACCATTCCTCTAACCTTGCCAAGTCCATTCTCATCCTTTCCATCCCACCTTGTGCATCAACTTTGTTGCAGATCTTTGTGTCATCTGCAAAGAGACACACTTTTCCTTCCAGTCCCTCTGCAATGTCGCTTATAAAGACATTGAAGAGGACCGGTCCTAATACTGAACCCTGCGGTACCCCACTAGTAACCCCCCTTTCTTCAGAATGGACTCCATTTACTATTACTCTCTGTGTCCTATTCTCCAGCCAATTCTTTACCCAGGCTGTCATTTTGGGACCCACTCCCAGGCTAGCTAACTTGTATATTAATCTTTTGTGTGGGACTGTGTCAAATGCCTTGCTAAAGTCTAGGTAGGCCATGTCCACAGCCCCTCCCTGATCTACTACTTTGGTCACCCAGTCAAAAAAATCTGTCAGATTTGTCTGGCATGACCTTCCTGCTGTGAATCCATGCTGCCTTGGGTCCTGTGCCCTCTGGCCTCTAGATACTCGACAATTCTTTCCTTCAGAAGTGATTCCATCATTTTCCCTACCACTGAGGTTAAACTAACAGGTCTGTAGTTTCCTGCTTCTGCCTTGCTCCCACTTTTGTGAAGGGGAATCACATCTGCCCTCCTCCAGTCCTCGGGTACCACCCAATCCTCACATGATTTGTTAAACAGGGTAGTCAGTGGTGTCACTAATTTTACCCTTAGTTCTTTTAGAATTCTGGGATGAATCCCATCAGGCCCCATTGCTTTGTCCACCTACAGTTTTGAGAGTTCTTTCAGAACCCTTTCTTCTGTAAATGGGCTGGTATCAACTTCTGTATCCAGAGTGTTTGTTTTAGGTACCTCCCCCTCTTCCTTTGTAAATACTGAGCAAAAATATTTGTTTAGTATCTCTGCCATTTCACAGTCACCCTCAGCCCACTCTCCCCCCCTTATTAAGCCTCACTATCCCTCCCTTGGTCTTCCTTTGCTCCCTGATGTACCTATAAAAGGTTTTATCCCCCTTCTTAACTGAGTTGGCTATCTTTTCCTCGGTTTGGGCCTTTGCTGTTCTGACTGCCTTCCTAGCTTCCTTTTGCTTTAACTGATACAGTTCTCTGTCCTGCTCCTTCTGTGATTCCTTGTACTTCCTGAATGCTTTCTTTTTCTCTTGAACCTTCACTGCCACTTCCTTTGAGAACCATAATGGTTTCTTACATCGTTTCGTTTTGTTTATTTGCTTCACACAAAGGCTTGTTACCTCTGTGATGGCAGTTTTTATTATTCCCCATTGCTCTTCCTGCCCATTTGCTAGTGCATTCTTTAGGCACTCACCCATTTTGGCAAAGTCAGCCCTCCTAAAGTCCAGTACCTTTGCCTTTGTATGGCTTGACTCTATTGCTGTGTTTATTGTGAATCATTCTGTTCGATGGTCGCTAGTTCCCAGATGGCTACCAACTTCTACATCTGTGATCCTCTCTTTATCTCCATTTGAGAGAACCAGGTCTAAGATTGCACCTCTCGAGTGGGCTCCAATACTAGTTGTCTAAGGCATGCCCCCTGTAGGGCATCTAGAATAACCCCACTCTTTGAAATGGCTGCTGCAACTGCACTCCAGTTAACATCTGGCATATTCAGATCACCCATCGGCAATATCTCCCCTTTTTCTGCCATAAGCTGCATATCCTAGTTAACCAACAGCCTACTTTCTCCTACCACCCACTAGAATTGTCTTAAGTCTGTCCCATGCATTCTTGAATTCCCACACTGTTTTTGACTCTACAACCTCCTCAGGAAGGCTGTTCCATGCATCTGCAACCCTCTATGTGAAGAAATACTTCCTCATATTACCTCTGAGCTGTCCCCCCTCTGTCATCAAATTGTGTCCCTTTGTTTTTGCACATCTCTTTTTCTGAAAGATGCTACCCTCTTGGACTTTGTTGAGTCCCTTGACGTATTTGAAAGTTTCTATCATGTCCCCCTCTCCCTCCTTTCCTCGAGGCTATACATCTCAAGCTCCTTTAGTCTTTCTTCACAGGTCTTCTGTGCAGACCCTGTACCATTTTGGTTGCCCTCTTCTGGACAACCTCCACCCTGTCTATGTCTTTGTGGAGATGGGGTCTCCAGAACTGTACACAGTACTCCAGATGTGGTCTTACCAACTGTCTGTACAGAGGGCCAACAACTTCCTGTTTTCTACTGGTGAAGCCTCTCCCTATGCATCCCAGTATCCCCCCAGCCCTCCTTACTGCCTTCTCACATTGCTGGCCCACCTTAAGGTCGTCTGATATGACTACTCCCAGATCCCTTTCCATTTTTGCTGTTGTCAGCATCTCATCCCCCATTGTGTACTCTTCCTCTGGGTTTTTGTTTCCCTGGTGCATAACTTTGCACTTCTTTGCATTGAATCTAAGCTGCCATACATTTGACCATTCCTCCAACCTTGCCAAGTCCCTTTTCATCCTTTCCACCCCACCTTGCATATCAACCCTGTTGCAGATCTTTGTGTCATCTGCAAAGAGACATACTTTCCCTTCCAGTCCCTCCGCTCTCACAGTTCAGTTTTTTAATGTTTTATTTTTATTAATAGCATGCTTGGTATGTTGCTGTAAATTACAAATATAGTTAATGTCATTAATGAGGATGTTTGCACTACATAACAGAATGTCTTGTCATCAATATCTGGGTCATGCCTGTAAAATGATCATGTGACACAGGGCACTCACCTGGTTACCAAATGTTGTATAAGTAAACACAGTTTCTAATTCCATTAGCAGCATGTGGGTATTGTTGAGTGAATAATGACTGCTGTGTTGGTCTGTGTGAAGTTACTTGCACAACTGGTATCTAACTCATTGCTGTGTAAATCTTTTTGGGATAGAGTGTGCATAAAAAGCCCTCTGTAAAACCAAATTAGACTCTACTATGGGCTAAACATGTGCAGCACACTAACAGCATTCACTCACCAGGTGGCAATTTGACAAGTCATACAGTGATGGGCTAAAAAGAAAGATAGCAGCATGTGCACCCATTAGATTGCAGACAGTGGTCTCAGCAGACCTCCAAAATGTTTTTATAAAGTGGACATTCATGAACAATGCCCATAACATTTTTGAAATCCCATGAAAAGCTCTTATAAATAAAACATTGGGCTTTTATACAGCTGGCAACAACCCAGATATATTGATGACTAAGTCTGCCCTATATTGCTACTACATTGACACTATTTTTAGAACCTTGTGATGTCACCATGAAGTAACTTTGTAGTTAGGTAAGCTTCACCTTCATTTATTTAATTATTTAATTAGTTTTTGTTGAGCGGGTGAGTGCACTAGACAAATTCTGCCTATTTTCAGGCACAACCGGGGGAAGGGGATACAGATGAATACCAACTGACTTTGAACCAGATTAAGCTGTAGGTGGTATTTTAGTGAATGGGGGGAAATTTGGCCAGGGAACTGAGGAAATTCCCCTACTCTTTTTGAGAAGTGCCGTGGGATCTTTAACATCCACCTGAACTACCACCAGGACAGGCAGATGGGACCTCGGTTAAACGTCTCATCCCGAAAGACGGCACCTCAGGAGTGCGGCACCCCAGCCTCATGCTGCACTGACAGTACAGAGGTCTAACAATGATAGCAGTGCAGTGTCACTATAGGCAGAGTTGAGCATCAAAATCATTGGCTTGCCGCCAGTTACACATCAGCCCCTTACCCCATCTGAAAGAACTTTTCATGGGGTTTTAGAGGAAAATTCCTGATACTGCAAAAATGGCAGCACTTGCTGCAAACAATGCCTGATTAGGGCTTTTAGCATTAACAGTGCACCAGTTACAAATTGTAATATTACTAAAATTAATGACAGTCTCTAACTTTAGGTCTCAAACTATGCCAAGCAAGGGGATGGGACAAGGTGGGGGGGGATTGGAAGGGGGAGGGGCAGCTGCAAGGTAAGGGTGTTAGCGGCACATTCAAGCGGACTTAATAGACCAGGTAGCCTATTTCTGCTGGCAAATTTGTATGTTTGTCTGCTTATGTCCCTGTTCTACACTTCTATTGTTGGCACAATGCATTTATGTTCTTCTATAGAACTCTGAGGTTGTTTGGGACATAAACTACATCATACAGTTCTAAAATGGTACTTACCACTAGACTGTAAGGAGAAACGCTCTCTAAAGTTATTAAAAGACTAGTATAAATGGAACAATAGTGGAATTTTAACCAGTACCTAAAAACAGCTTCTCTTGGGAAAAATGACTTGCAGGTTCAGCACAGTTCTCCTTCAAACCAAACAACATGTAATTAAATAGTTTTGCAAATGTATATATCCTAGTACAACTTGCTCATTTTAAATTTTGTTGTAGAAGCCATTTGGTAAGACAGCAAAGCATTTTGCCTTCCCAGGACAAAGCTCAAGGTACTGCGTGAAGGGGTGGGGTGCAGGAAGGGCAAGTCACTGTGGGATGAGGAAGGCTGGGGAGTGACAACTTGAGGAAACTATCAGAAAACTGAAAATAAAAAAAGATTTGTGTGTCTGTATGTTTTGGATTTCCTCCAGAAAATGAGACCAGTGACATCCCGCATTCCTGTATTTTGTAGTAACTTTACATTTACCTTCATTGTGTTACAGCCATGCGTGAGTCTGCAGTCATTATCATTGTGTTCTTAGAACAATGCCCTATTGTGTACATTAACCAACTACAACTCTATTATCAATCAGTCAATCAAAACTTTAAAGAACTCAGAGCACTGTACAATACACAGTTAGCATATATAAAATCAATTTTAAAATACATTACACAGCACAAATACAAGAGTTACAAATTATAAAATTACTAAAATCACTGACAGTCTCTAACTTTATGTCTCAGACTATGCCAAGCTAAAAGGTTGCTCAAATAGAAATGTCTTGAGTTCCCTCTTATAGGCTTCCACCCAAGGGACCTTTCTAAGATAAACCGGAAACGAATTCCACAGGACAGGCGCGGCTACGTCCTGTGGATTAAAGGATGCGCCTACATATATTTTCAACTAAAGTTTTTTATTGGAATGTTTCATTAGGTATGATACTTACTCTTTAACATCTGAGTTGTAATTTAGTTTCCCTGAAGTGGTACTGTAGGAGATGGCACTTGTTCTTCTTATGAATCTTGCAGCCCACACTAAAGGTAGTTAAATCTTCTAATGGTAATGTGTTGGTGGGGGTTGTTTCAGATGCTTTATAAAATATGCTACACCATAGGTCTCTTTTGACTGATTCATAGAAATGTTCTTTTCACATACCCCGATGTTTCACCCCTACTTTGGGCTCTTCAGTGGGATTTACCTTAGTTCTCTCTTAGTATTAAGACAAAAGATGCTGAAATTAATAATATATACTTGTTGTTCACAATAAGTTAAAACTATGATTCAATCACCCAGCCCGGTGGTGCTGAGGGTTGAGGCACTGGACGCCACACCTCATTCCACACTGGTGACCCAGGTTTGGGAACAAGCCCAGGACATCGGGGGTTGGCAGGGAAGGACTGGGATCAAGCATCCGAAGACTGCTTTCCCAACCCTGGGGGAATGGGTGGGTTACATACCGCACTCTGGTGGTCCCTGGGGATGCCTGGTGGTACTGCGGATGCATGGATGTATGAATGGGGGGGAGCATGGCAGACGTCAAGACTTTCGTGCATGGATGTCATTGTACATCCATGCTCCTATCGGGGAGAAAACGGAAAAAGGCTGGGCGCGACCGAGCAGCTTGATGTCCGCACCCTGCAGTGCAGGGAGGACCATCATGGAATCGCACTGGGGGGGCTCGGTGCTGGTCCAGCTGGCAGGGATCAGGAAAAACCCTCCAGAGGATCGGTGATGGCTGTGCCGGAACCCCCATCATGTGAGTGAGCCTGCTGCTCTCCTGCGGGCAGGGCCAGTGACTGGATGCCCCCGCCGGTAAGGCACTGCAACAAGGAGAAATAAAGCTTTGATAAAAAAAAAAAAAACTGTGATTCAAGCTTGCACCAATATGGACCTAGAGGTCTTCATGGCAGAGGCTGACCTGGCTATTGTGGCCATTACAGAGTCATAGTGCACTGAAAACTATGACTGGAACATGGCCATACTAGGCTATACTGTGTTCAGGAAGGACAGGGAGAGAAGAAAAGGAGAGGGTGTAGTGGTTTATGTGAGGGAAAGCATAATGCAAAGGAGATACAGGAAATACAAGAAGCAGGGTACTGTGGGTCACCCTGGAGATAGGGAACGGAGTTACTATTCACACTGGCATGATCTACAGATCTCCAGCACAGAGGGAGGAATTACAGATAAGGCACTGGTGGAAGCCATGATGGCAGAAAAAGGGGAGGTGCTGCTGGTTGGGGATTTAAATCTGCTGGATGTAGAGTGAGCCTCTCAGCTGCAGCTTCAGCTAGAAGCAGGGACATCCTTGACTCCCTGCAGGGGGCATTCCTTAGAAAACTAATTAGGGAGCCCACTCATGATAAGGCAATACTGGACCTGGTGCTCACTGAGAGGGACAGTGTTGCACATGTCAGGATGGGAGGCCATCAGCCCAAAAGTGATACCAGACAATCTAAAAGCTGAAAATAGGAGTCCAAAAATTTCAGATTGCTATTGTAAGCTTCAGCTTTATTTTAAAGCTCACAGAAGTGAAAAGATCATGGCGGATTCATAGCAGACTCCAAAATTAATGTGATAAAAGGGTACAAAATTCCATAATCAGTCCTTCACTGCTCTTGCCCTAGTCCCAACACTTCTACTCTAGCTGAGTCTTCGTCAGGGGGTGTGCCAAAACAGAGACATCACTAACTTTTAAGTGTGGCTAGTGATGATGTCATAAAGATCTGATTGGACCTTTAACAATATAGCTGCTTACATTTTAGCAAACACCCCACTGTGATAAGTTTCAATTATAAAATAGTGCAAAAATGATAAACATTACAGACAATTACATCCCTTAGTGCTTGCATTAGCTAGGTATATACCTGTACATACATACAAATACAGTTAATCCTGGATGAATTTACAGAGCAACCAGCACCCAAAAAGTGAATTGCATCAAAGTGCTAAACCTATTATAGATCAAAACTATCAAGTTTAGGTACAGTATCATAAATCTCAGTAGCTGCTTAACTAGAAGTGCTGCAGATGAAAAGGAAGAAAAAAAACTATTCCTCAGCAAAAGGTAGTTCCTGTCTGAACTCAGAATAAATATTGCTAAATGCAACAAGCAGTTTGAAGTAGTTGCTGGTCCAAAATATGCTGCATAAATAAGGATAATTTAATTATGGGGGGGGGAGAGAACTAAGGAAGGTTCTGGGAGTTGTGCCACACAATCACCCTGTCACACTTTTTGCTCCTGAATGGACTTGAAATGACAGGGATCCACAGGGCAGTCGAACCTAGCAAATTTTGGCAGGAAAAGGTAGAAGCTAAATGGATAGGAGACAAAAAAGAGATAATCAATATATACTATTATTGATATTATGCATTACTGAATATAACTAAAAATGACTTTTAATCCTGCATATAATATGTATCAGTTTAAGATGGGGGAAGAAGGGGCGTGGCAAAAGGAGTTATGGCAGCAGGTACAAACTGACAGTGATTTTCATGACACAAAATACTAAGATGTATGGACATGAAACACATTATTGCAAGAGAGATTTCCTGCTGGTGACTATACAAAATGGTTTTCTGTCCCAATCATCATTGAGGCCTCATGGTTTTATGTTGTTAAGCTTATAAATCCAATTACTTTCCTTCTGCAATAATATTTTAAGCCTGTCACCACCCCTCCTACATGGTGGTACAATTTCAATGCCCAAAAATGTAGTATAGAAACATAGACTTTGACGGAAGATAAGGACCGCTTGGCCCACCCAGTCTGCCCATTCTCCTACCTACTGGATAAGCTGCAGATCCTAGTTAACCAACAGCCTACTTCCTCCTACCTCCCACCAGAATTGCCTTTGTCTGTCCCATGCATTTTTGAATTCCTCCACTGTTTTTGACCTCCATAACCTCCTTAGGGAGCCCATTCCATGAATCCACCACTCTCTCTGTGAAAGAATACTTCTTCACGTTGCCCCTGAGCCATCCCCCCTCTATCTTCAAATTGTGCCCCCTTGTTCTTGCACATCTCTTTTTCTGAAAGATGCTTCCCTCCAGGACTTTGTTTATTCCCTTGCATCAGACCCATGTTTCTCAAAGAAGTGGTTATCCACCAGTGTGTCAAGTTTACAACTGACAATAGATTGTGTATGTTCTTGGATCCGTGTTTTGATGGTGTGCACTGTTCTGCAGACATACAGCAAATCACATGTGCATCACAGCATGTAAACAACAAAATTAGTGTTGCAACTAATAAATTCATTGATATTTATTGGTGCACAGTTCCCTCTGGGGTGATGGAACTGATTTCCAGTCTGTGCATAACTTCATATGTTGCAGTTATGACATTGTTTTTTCTGATAGCCAGTTTCTGTTCTGTACTGGTACTAACTCCTATCGACTATGAACTACTATGTTATGTAAGCTGAGCACTTTGTGAAAGGTGATCCTATAGTTTGTGCCCACTGCCCATGCCACCTCAGTATCTACCAATAAAATGGGCCAATTAAGGCAAATAATATTCCCCACTTTACCCGCAATGTCATTGTATTCAGTGACAAACATCACTGGAACAAATTCCATTTTCATTTGTTTTTCTTTTTCTACCAGCAAAGATTTTCTGTCACATTGTCTCTTTCTAATGCCTGCTCTAGAATTTCTTTGGTAGAGCCCATTTGGAGGAATCTATTCTCAAGTTCTTTAGCCTGCTTTTATTTATGTCTCCTAAGTGCTACAATTTCTCCTCAGCCTGAAAAAATCGGCTATAGGGAATAGATTTTTGAGAGATCAAGGATGTGCACTACTGGCTTCCAGAACCGAATTTGTGGTCCATTTTTTTTGTAACATTTTGTATATATTTTCCCAGCATGACTAGTTAACATGATGTCCAACAAAATCAAGACCAGCCTTACTTGCTGTGCATGTAAAACGAAGTTGAGATTGTTCACATGTAACTAGTCCATGACTGCAGCTATTTCTGATTTGGGCCCACCCCACACACACATAGCATCACCAATTAACCTTAGCCAAACCTTAAAGGAGTACCGCAGTCAACAATTGCAATAACATATGTTTTGCAGAGCGTTTTAAGTGTTTAGTTCTGAAGTGTCCTTGCTATTAGGATACTAGTTTGATGGCCTCTCCTACTAGTTTGATGGCCTCTGAGGTTCTCCATATTACCATGGTTTATTGCCCTTCTTTTTCCTACAATGCCTCCTGTCCCATATGACAGTGATGCATCCGGGACCATAAGCCCTGTTCACATGGCCAATTCTGAGCCATTGTTTGTGGTGCACAGTGGCCAGATCAGTGCAGCTGTGCACTTCTGAACTCCACCGTTTTGCATTTTGGGTTTTGTTTCATTGTGGCTGTGATCTCTCCTTTCTTGGGATCACATAGTGGTGCAGGAATTTCGTGCCATTCTGCTCAGCTGTGTGAACAACTGGCACCACCCACAATGTCATGACAGGCTTTTGGCAGAAAGCTGGTGGATGGGTCTTCAGACCCAAGTTCAGCTAAAGGTTGCTTTTTGTAGTTTAAACACAGCTGAACTTGGGCAAGTATTTCCTTTTGCAAACTGAGTGTTAAAAATTGCAGAAAACATGGTCTCAGAGTTGAGTGTGACCCTGGACATGCACGTATGCATATGCATACATGCATGCAACTTTTAGCCCTCGGTTTACAAAAAGAGATACTTGCCCGAGTTCAGCTGTGTTTAAACTACAAAAGGCAACCTTTAGCTGAACACGGGTCAGAAGATCCATCCACCAGCCTTCTGGTGCAGCAGTGCAATTTCTATGTCACCCCAACTCCACCACCCCCACCCACTGCAACCCTCCTCAAAATGATGAAACTTCTCTGAGAGCATCTACAGTGCTCCAGAGCCATGCCATCTGAATGCTGCTCCCCAGCATTTAGGAAAGAATGGCCACACTGTTAACACAGTGATGATTTAAATTCTCGCTGTGTGAATGAGGCAATAGAATTTATTTATTTTATTTATGAATTTTGTCGACCAGGTAGGTCCACTGAAACTAGAAGTCCCTTTTTCACGGGCGACTGGGGGGTAGAATACAGATGGTAACTAGCTGAAATTGAAGATTAAGCTGTTGGTGGTATTTTTTAGTGAATGGGGGAAATTTGGCCAGGACACCAAGGAAATTCCCCTACTCTTTTTCAACAAGTGCCATGGAATCTTTAACATCCACCTGAACAACCACCAGAACAGGCAGACAGGACCTCTGTTTAATGTCAGTGTCAGAGGCTCAGCAGGTAGCACACTCACCTCTGAGGCTGGGAGATCAGAAGGCTGTGAGTTCTATCCCCATACCAGGCACTTGGGTTAAATCCCAATACTGACAATGTAGTGTGGCATGAGGTGGGGTGCTGCACTCCAGAGGTGCCGTCTTTCAGATGAGATGTTAAACCGAGGTCCCATCTGCCTATTCTGGCGGTAGTTCAAGTGGAAGTTAAAGATCCCATGGCACTTTTTGAAAAGAGTAAGAGAATTTCCCCAGTGCCCTGGCCAAATTTCCCCCCATTTACAAAAAAATACCACCAAAAGCTTAATCTGGTTCAAGGTCAGCTGGCATTCATCTGTATTCCCCTCCCCGGGTCGTGCCTAAAAATAGGCAGAATCTGTCTAGTGCACTTACCCAGTCAACAAAAACTAACTAAATAAACAAATAAAATAATGTCTCATCCAAAAGACAGCACCTCAGGAGTGCAGCATCCCCCTCATGATGCACTACAGTGTCAGTATCAGCCTTTAGGATTTACCCCAAGTGCTTGGTGTGGGGCTAGAACCCACAGTCTTTCAATCTTCTGGTCTTAGAGACAAGTGTGCAACCTGCTGAGCCACTGACACTGCAGATAGAGTCAACAAGCACTGGTTTACAGTCAGTTTTACAGCAGTAAAGGCTACATTTACAGCTTAGCAACTACTTGAGGTCTGGCTGAGTGGGTATTCTGTAAGAAAACAGCTAGAGCCTTTACTAGTTAAAGCACTGATGACCTGGAGTGTTTTGTGTGCTTTTTATGTTTGCTTGCACGCATGAGCAAGAAACATAGTGCCATCATCCGAGTTTTCGAAGGTGTGGCAGCCCTCTTCCAATTCAGTCAGTGTGTTTGCAGGTGTGGTCACAGTTCTCCAATCCCTGCTGGAGCTGTCCATGACAGCTCCAAAATGCAGTGGAGTACAGTTGAAAGGGGGAGCTACGCTTCAGTGGGCAGCGATCAGATATCGTCTGCTCATGCGCGCTTCCCCTACACACACACACACAGGCAGGCACACTGCGTGCTTGCCCCCCTAAGGCGCGACACTGTGTACCCACGGGGTGCCTTAACTCGTCACCGGCTGTGCTGTGCCCCAGCAGAGTTATATATGCCACGCTGGGTGCCCACCCCAGTGAGGTCAAGACATTGTATAGCCGACGTGGGCACCTTAATCTCCGTCGGCTCCACTGTCCCCCACCCAGTACAGGGTGCCATGCTGGGAGCCCCCAGCCTGGCAACAGATGCTATTGCTGATGGGTGCCCAATGCCCCATCGACCCATGCCTCCCGCCCCCACCAGCCATCCTTGTGCCACGCTGGGAGCCTCATCCCAGCGTGGCAAACATCCCACGCTGTCATGTAAATTAAAAACCTGCAAATAAAAAACTGTCCCTTGGCGCTTCTCCTGCCCCTCCCACAACCCCCACCCACCCACTGGCACCCTGCCTCCCACACCCCACCCCATACTTACTCTCCAGACTTGGCGCGACGATCTTCCGTGGACTGGGAACATATGCACTCTTCAAAGCCGACTGAACTGAGGAAATGCCGTAAGCTGTATAATGTAATGAATATGTTTTTTCAACTTTGCTGCATATCTCAGCCATTTTTTGGAATTTTTGCACCAAATTTTCAACATGGGTTTTTTGGGACCCCTTCTCATGAATGATCTCACTGTCACAGTGTTCATTGGGCCCAAAGGGTGATTTAGCAGTCACTGCGTGAAATCACCTTTTGGAACCAAGTAATGAAACGACACTGCCACTGTTCATAAGGTGGACTCTCAAAAAGCTTATGTTGAAAATTTGGTGGAAAAATTCCTAAAAATGACTGTTTTACAACCGTGCCTTGCGCAGTTCCTATGCATGCTCGTAAGTTCGTGAATTTTCAATATTTTCACTCCAGATTTTCAACATTGCCATTTTACCACACCTCCTTATGAGCAGAATAGCTGTCATTTTTCACATCTAGCCCAAAATGTGTTTCTGCCCATGTAGCGCACAATGGCACAGTCGGTGTGTGAAATCAATGTATGGGACACATTAAGAAAATCACAGTATACTATTAATGAGCAGAGGTCTTAAAATGGCTATGTAGAAAATTTGGTGAAAATATTCTTAAAAATGACTGTTTTATGAGCGCGCGTTGCGCAGTTCCTACACACGCTCATAAGTTTGCGAATTTTCAATATTTTCACTCCAGATTTTCAACATTGCCATTTTATTACACTTCCTTATGAGCAGTACAGCTGTCATTTTTCACATCTTGCCCAAAATGTGTTTCCGCCCATGTAGCGCACAATGGCGCAGTCAGTGTGTGAAATCAATGTATGGGACACACTAAGAAAATCACAGTCACACTGTTCATGAGCAGAGGTCTTAAAATGGCTATGTTGAAAATTTGGTGACAAAAGTCCATAAAATGACTGTGTTACGAGTGAGCATTGTGCAGTTTCCACGCACCCTCGTAAGTTCATGACTTTGTAATATTTTCAGTCCAGATTTGCAACATTGCCATTTTTTACACTTCCCTATGAACAGTACAGCTGTCATTTTTCACATCCTGTTCGGAATGTGTTTTTTGCACCTGTGGTGCTAAATGCTGTAGTCACTATGCATAAGCAGCTTTCGGCTAACAAACTGATATTACCACTGTTCATAAGATGGGGGTCACAAAAAAAACATGTTGAAAATTTGGAGTGAAAATACCAATGAATGCCTGAGGCGTTAGGGTTTCCAACCATAATGCCCCACCCTGTAGAGAATGACAGGCATCAGGGGTGTGACTTGGGATTCTTGCCTGTAATGCTTATACCATTCCACATCCTGCAGCCAGTGAGAGGCATTGAAGTATGCCTTGGACTCTTCGGCCCCAAAGTTCACCCCATTCTCCTATACCACACCCATCTCACCGTATTTCCTGATGGAATGGGGTGCGCATAAGGGCCAAAGACCCCAAGGCACACTGTGACACTTGTCAGTGTCTGCAGGGTAGGGTGTGGTGAAATGACGTGGCCGTTATGCCTGATGACCCAAAGGCACACCCCAATGCCTGTCACTCTCTGCAGGGTGGTGGTGGGGTTGACTTCAGTTCAGTACTTCACTGCCATTTCTATTATGCAGCTCTGTAACTTCTACACTACCAATGCCAATGGCAGCAAGCAAACATTCGGCATTGACAAATGCTTGTTATGACTGGGTGTAGTTTGATGACATTAAACGCTTTAAAATCAGAACATTTACACCTGCTGGCTAGACCTAGACTAACAGATAGAAGTTAAAACTGTTGAATTAGTTATTTAGCTGAGGCCAGAACGTTAGGCTCCTAATTTCGGATTACTGCTTCTGTACTTTCCCTCAATGAGCCAGTGGTGCCAGATGCATCACTCTTACATGAGACAGGAGACATTGTAGGGCAAAGAAGAGCAATGAACCATACCAACATGGAGATCCCCACGAGCCATAAAACGAGTAGGCAACTTTAGAAAACAACTCATAATAGCAAACAAAGGCAAGGACACACCAGGACTAAACACACACATCAAAACTCTCGGCACAACATATATGTTTGTAAATTTCGACTGTAGTACTCCTTTGATGTTGTTACTAATAGGGTTGGTCTCAGGGTTGAGTATGCAATGCTCTTCCCAAATTCCCAGGAAGAGGTTGGCATAACTCGAAGCCATAGCTGCATCCATGGCTGTCCCACATGTTTAGAAGTAAAACTCTCCCTCAAAATTAAACATTTTATGTTCAAGAATGAACAGCAGTGCTTCAATAATGAAATCAGTGGGTATTTACTCTTTATCTAGATGTCTCTCCAAAATTACTTGTAAACTGCCACACCCTGGTGGTGTCTGATAGACGTGTAGATTTTCTCTATGTCTATCCCCAACTAACATCATGTGCTCTTCCACTGAAATGTTTCAAATTTCCAAAGTAAATCAGCCGTATCTTTTTAATAGGAAGGTAGTGACAGGACACACTGTTGCAAAAGAAGTCCACAAATTTACCAACATTTTCTGTAAGGGATCCCACCTGATACAATAGGTCACCCGGGTGGAACTCTGGTAGTTTTTTGGGATTTCAGGAAGAATATACAGTGTGGGGATGATAGGAAATTCCTTGCACATGTATTTAAACTCCTCATCCAAAATGTGGCCCTCCATCTCTGCATTCTGCAAAATCTGAAAAAGCTTCTCTTTAAAAATATCAGTTGGGGATTAGACAGTTGTTTTCTGTAATTTTCAGCATTCTCAAGGAGGGACAGTACAATTCTTTTGTAATGGTCTCTGTCTAGCACAACCACATTCCCTCTTTTGTCCATTGGTTTAATAACCAGGAACTTGTTTTCAGATAGCTCTCTAAACGCATTATGTTCAGACTCTGTTTATTAGGTAACATTTTTTTTTAATTCTTCTTCCACCTGAGTAGTTAGGTTTTCTCAAAAGAGTTAATAGCCACATTGGAATTTGGAGAACAAAAGGTCAACTTTGCTTGAAACAGAATCTTTTTTTGTTCTTTTTAACGTAATGATACTGTACCTAATATTAATAGATTTGATCTGGGATAGGTTTAGCACACTGATAAAGTTAAGAGAAATATATTTTTTTGGAGCTGGTTGTGCTGCAAATTTAAACAGGATTAACTATATTTGTATACATGCAATAAAAAGCTATATTTATGTGCAGGTATACACTAACATACTAAGATGCTAGCAGAGTAGGTATAATGGTGTAGAGTCTGTTCAAAAATCAGCACCAGGTCAGGACACCATTGCTGCCCTCCCCACCTCCCTGTAAATCCCCACAACCCCATCCCCCATTGGAGTTACACCCCCAAATCTGGTTTTGCTCAGTTTTACCTTCCCCTTATACCTGTCCCAGACCCTCTTGAATCCTTCCACTGTATTAACAGCCACCAGTTCTGCAGGCAGTGCATTCCAAGGGTCCACCACCCTCTTGGTGAAATAACGTTTTCTAGTCTCCCCCCTGAGTCTCCCATCAACCAGCCTTATGGAGTGCCCCCTGGTGATTCCCTCTTCCCTCAGCTGGAACCCCCTATTTAAGCTGACCCTATTTACACCCTTTAGATATTTAAAGATCTCGATCACATCCCCTCTGGCCCTCCTCTCCTCCAGGGAGTACAAGTTGAGCTCCTCAAGTCTCTCCTCATAGGATCTTTCCCCCATACCCTCTATCATCCTGGTCACCCTCCTCTGCACCCTCTCCAGAAGTGCAATGTCCTTTTTTAAGTACAGGCGCCAAAACTGCATGCAGTACTCTAGGTGCGGTCTACCCGAGCAGTTAAACAGAGGAAGAAGGTTACCCCCCCCCCCGGCAATGCATCTGAGCATTTTATTTGCTTTGGCCACAGCCCTTCTATACTGCTCAGAGTTGTTCATTCTGACATCCACAACCACCCCAAGATCCTTTTCCCCACCTAAAACCTGCAGTTTCTCCCCACTCAAAAAGTACTCATGAGCTGAGTCCCAAGTGGAGAACACTGCATTTCTTAGCATTAAGCCTTGGTTTCCAGGCATGTGACCACCTCTCCAGTGTCTCCAGGTCCCCCTGCAGGGCTCTTCTACCTTCTTCCCTGTCCACCACATCCCCCAGCTTCAAGTCATCAGCAAAGAGGCCCATCTCACTCCTGATACCATCTCTGATGTCTAAAATGTAAGCATTAAACAGGAGTGGACCCAGCACTGACCCTTGGGGGACCCCACTAATGACTCTTCTGGGAGATGATACCTCCCCTCCTCCGACCACTATCTTCTGAAAATGTCCAGTAAGCCAGTTTCCTATCCACCTCACCATCCTTTCCCCTACCCCTATTCTCCCCAGCTTTTCCAGTAACCCAGGGTGTGGCACCGAATCAAACACCTTGCTAAAGTCTAGAAAATTACATTCACCAGCCCGCCCTGGTGCAGCACCTTTGTCACTCATTCGTAGAACTCCACAAGGTTAGTCTGACATGGTCTGCCCTGAACAAAGCCATGTTGGTGATCATCCAGGTGGCCCTGTGACTCCAGAAACGCCTCCAGCCTCTCTTTCAAGATGACCTCTATTATTTTTCCAACCACTGATGTCAGGTTGCCAGGCCTGTAGTTATCCGGCTGCTCCTGTGTGCCACCCTTGTAGATAGGCACAACATGTGCTAGCCTCCAATCGTAAGGCACCCAGCCCGTCTTAAGGGAGGTGTTAAAAAGGTCTGCCAGAAGTGCAGCAAGTACATTCGCCATCTCCTTTAGCACCGTGGAATGAAGGCCATCCGGACCCGGTGCCTTCTCTGTATTCAGAGACTTAAGGGCTTCCCTCACCCTACCAACAGGAATTTCAGCATCCGTGACCTCCCCCTTCCTCATTTCTACCCTGCCTCCCCATGTAGGGTGTTGCCCGTCCATCATCCCTAGGGAAGACCGAGGCAAAGTACTCATTTAGTACCTCCGCCTACTCCCGGCCTCCTCTGCCCACCCACTCCCAGACCTCAATTTGCTAAGCTGACCCTTCACCTTCCTTCTTTCCCTGATATACCAAAAGAACCCCTTTTCACCACTTCTGGTCCCCCATACCAACCTCTGCTCCGTCCTCACCTTGGCCGATCTCACCACCCTGGTTACCTTATTGGATATCATATTGTACTCCCCCCCCATCCACGACCCCATGTGAGCGCTTGTATCATCTATAAGCAGCTCTTTTCTCCCTCATCACCTCCAGGACCTCTCTGGTCCACCAGCTCATCTTTCTGGCTCTAGCAAACTTGTGTCTGACCTTCATGCAGGCCTTGTTAGCTTCCAGGAACCCTCTTTCATTAATTTCACACCTGCTCTCTGTGTCCATGTCCAGTCTGATCCCCTCCAAATGCCCCTTGAGTATCCCCTCCATGCCTTTAAAGTCTGCACCCCTAAAGTCGGCCACCTCCATTTTTGTGCGATTCCACACCCCCTTGGGTCTAGGGGGAAAACCAGACCATGTCATGATCACTCCCCGCCAGTGGGTCCCCCACCACTATGTTCCTATCCAGATCGCACTCCAACAGAACTAAATCCAGGATATGACAATCCCTTGTTGGTCAGCCACCAGTTGGGACAGGAATGCATCCTGAAAGACATCCAGGAGGTGCTGCTCACTGGTTGATGAGGATGCCATCGTTCCCCAATCAACCCCTGGCATGTTAAGGTCACTCAGCACCACAGTTCTACCCTCTCTCTGACCACAGTGGTCCCTTAGATTTGCCACCAGGTCTTCCTCAAGTTCTTCTGCCTGTATGGGCAGCCTATAAGCTACCCCAAGATTTACCCTCTTACCCACAGGTGCCTGCAAGGTGACCCATAATGCCTCTATGTTTCCCTGTATTGACTGCCGGTCAGGTAGAGGATCCTCTTTAAGGTGGGCTTGCTTACCTTTAGGGCCATACATAGGCTGGGCCCTGGATACTTGTCTGACCTTCTGACATCCTCTGCTCTGGTCCACTTCCTCCTTCTTCCTCTAGGGGCCTCCTTGCAATTTCCAGGATGAGATTAAAGACAACCGGTGACAGAGCTTTTAGCGTCGCTAGCCCCGTCCTGTGGAATTCGCTGCCACCATCGGTAAGGGAGGCCTCATCAGTGGAAATATTTAAGGCCTGCCTCAAGGCCCTTTTGTTTAGTCAAGCTTTCCCAAACACTATCTGTTAACTTCTTCTTCTGGGATAGCCTTTTTTTGACTACTGCATTTTAACTGTTTTAGAAATCTGGTCCATTTTAATGTTTATTTATGTCTGAGTGGTAGTTTTATGATTAAATTGTATTTATTTGTACGGTGTCCAGAGCCTCCAGGAATGGGCACCTTGAAAAATAAACGTTGCCTTGCCTTGCCCTCTGCCCCATCCACCCTGCATATATTGATGCCATTTCGAATGATGAATGCTACCCCACCTCCCCTGCCCACAGCCCTGTCCTTCCTGAACACAGTGTATCCCATCAGGCTTAGGTCCCAATCATGCTGAGGAGCAGCCCAAGTTTCAGTGACCGCCACCACATCCACCTCCCTTTCAGTCAGCAATGCCCGAAGCTGGGGCATTTTGTTGCCCATGCTCCTGGTGCCAATCAGGACTACCCTCTACTCCTGCCCATTTTTATCACCCATCCCCCCACCCCAAGATCCCCCAGTGAGTTGCCTGCTCCCACTCCCTCGCTGTCAGGTGCCCTGGTTTGCCCCTCTCTCCTCAGCTGAGGGAGGAGGCTAGTACTCCCTTGATGTGCCTGCTGCAGCTGCCTCAAGCCCTAGCCCTCCCCCATCACAAGTTTAAACCCCACCTAGCTTCAATGAACTCTGTCAGTTTTAGTTTTAAAACCTCCTTCCCCCATAAATTTAAGTGTAGCCTATCCCTAGCATACAGCCCTTTGTCCTTTGAAGTTGCACTCCAGTTCCCCACCACTTCATACCCCCTAGTCACATCCCAAGCTCTGAGCCATTCATTAACCTCCCCAATTTTCTGTTTGTTACCCACGCTAGCTCTAGGCACCAGCAGGACCTCCGAGAAGAAGACCTTGCATCCCACAGCATGCAACACCCTGGCTAGCTCCCGGAACCTTGCCTGTATCTCCTCCACGCTATTTCCCTCTTTGTCATTTGTATCTAGGTGCACTAATATGTCAGGGGATCCACCACATCCCTTCACCAAGGCATAGACTAAGTGCTTGGCTTTTTGCACAGTCAATTCCGATATGCTCTTGACCCTGACAACACAGCCTTGCCCCTCCCTCCTTCCTCCCTTCCCACTTAATACCCCTGATCATGAAATCCCCCAGCAGGAGTACTTTGACCTCCTCCTTCCTTTTGAGCCTACCCCCTTCCACTGTCACCCTCCCCCACACTCACTACCTCTCTGTTTTCTCTGGCCACACCAATAGTTTGATTGCCATTGGTAGCCCTTACCCCCCCATCGTTCCAACTATTACTCCTGTCTGTCCATTCTTCCTCTTGCTCCCTTCACCCCGCCACTCCACTCTGGTCTATCCCCACAGCACTTCAATGAACTTGTGGCCTCTCCTGACCTTCAGGGACTCTTGCTTCTACCCCCTCATCATCCTTTGTTCGTCTCTTTCCCACACCTAGTCCCTGATGGTCCTGTTTCCCCTGGAATCCCTGCTCCCTCCTTACTATCCCCTCCCCCTCTCCTTTCTGGCACACCCTACTCCCAGCTCCCCTTCTCGTGCTGTCCGTGGCTCCACTATTTGTCCTGGAGCAAATGCCCCCACCCCCACCTTCACTCTCATCCTCCCTCATCTTCTGCTCACTGCTAGCTGCGCCCCCCCGCATCCTCTGAAGCCCTTCCCATAGTGTCCACCAATGGCAAGTACCTGTTTGAGACTAGGATCCCCCCAGCAGGTTGCTTACCAGTGACCCCCTCCCATGAGATGAGCTCTCTTGCCTGTCCACCGATAGCCCCCACTCTCTGCCCTCCTTCAATCTCCTCCCTATCCAGTCTGCTCAAACCCTCTCACTGTTTCTTCCCCCAGGGCAGTCTGACCTAGCGTGAGTTCTGCTGGCCCCCCCATCCTCTTTCACCCATATATGCTGGCACCCTTCCCCCCAACTGTCTGTAGGCATGCACCTTCCAACCCCTGTATTCATGTCCTTTGCCCACCTATTCAGTTCATACCTGATCCCGCACAACTCAGCCTCCAAACCCGTTAACCTGGCACATATAGGACAGTGTCCTAGTCTCCACAGTGTACTTATGGTCATTGTAGCTCCACAGCCACTGCAGCCCACCAGCCTGCTTCCCCTCTATCCTGTAACCAAAGTCCCCCCATCTGGTAGTGACCCCGCACCCCCCCATTGCCCCTGTCAGGCACCCTATGATTCGTATCCCCTCATACCAATTACCCCTAGCATGTCCCCAATTTGTTGCAGCCATGTTGCACTGGTGTCCCTCAGGGGTACCTCCTAATGCCCAGTGATTTACCTGCCTCAGGAAGCAGGTCGCACCAAGGCAGAGTGAATCCACCCAAGGCAATGCAGTATCAAGCTAGCCCCAAATATGTCATCCAACTATGCAAATTTAAGCAATGCTACACATGCAGACAGTTAAAGCAGCTCAAGTCCTCTCTGATATGGTTTCAAACAGCTCAACACAGCTACTTATACAAACTGACCATACACTCAAGCAAATTTAAGCCTGTAAAGTCGTGCCGAGAGTAGAGGCTGCGTTTGTGCTCAAGGTCCATGCCCAAGACACAGTGCTTGTGTGCAAGGTCTAGAGAATCCACCCACTGGATAAGTATGCTCTGCCTCCTTCCTCAGGGATTTAATAGAGGTCAGGGCCAGGATGGGTGGGTGGTATACTTCTAGCTAACACAAGCACTAAGAGATGTAATTGTCTATAATGTTTAACATTTTTTTCACTATTTTAAAATTGATTCTTATCACAGGGGTGTTTGCTAAAATGTAATCTGACCTTTCTGACATCATCACTAGCCACGTTTAAAAGTTATTGATGTCTCTCTTTTGGCCACACCTCTGACAAAGATTCAGATAGAGTCAAAACACCGGGGCTAAGGAAAGAACAGTGAACATCGTATTATGGGATTCTGTACCCTTTTATCTAAACATTTTTGGAGCCTGCTGTGAATCCGCCATGAACTTTTCACTTCTGTGAGTTTTAAAGAAAGCTGAATTTTGCAATAGTAATCTGGATTTTCAGACACCTATTTGCAGCTTTTTGAGTGCTTGGTATCTCTTTGGGACTGGTGGTTTGCTTGTGGGGCTGGCTGCACTGTCTCACCTTCAGCACTGACCCTGCACTGATGAAGCATAGCTCTGAGCCTTTTGGAGCAGGTCAAGGTGGAAGGCCTCCTGGGGATCAGTGATCACCATAGTGTGGTTCAACATAAGGATGGCTGTGGAAGCAAATCACACAAGGGCAAGGGTCCTGGACTTCAGGAGGGCATATTTTAAAAAGATGAGCAAATGCCTCAGGAATGACCAGGCAAGGGGGAATGACCTGGGTGGAGTGGAGGAACAGTGGGTGAGGCTAAAGAAGGGACATAGGGAAAGCAACAAACCTCTGCTTCAAGTAAGTGAGCAAGAGGAAGAAGTGACAGCTATGTTCTTGAAAGAGGTGGCTGAAAAGGTACAGGCTAAAAGGGTAGCATTCAGAAGGTATACAGAGATACAGAGGGAAGAGGATAGGGAGATGTACTGGAGAAACAGTGGAAAGAATGGAAAGCAGTAAGGAATGCAAAGGCACAAACTGAGGGGAGAATAACCCAGGCAGTAGTAAAAGGAGACAAGACATTTTTTAGGTATGTAGGTGAAAAGAAGAAGCTCAGGGGATGGATTGTAAGGCTAAGAAGGGAAAGGGGACTGTGCATAAGGGGACCAGGAAAAGGAAGACATTCTGAACAAATATTTTTGTTCAGTGTTCACAGAGGAAGGAGAAGGGAAGGGGCCACAAAAAAATAACAGGATCCTTGGAGGAAGGGAGGTGGACACTAGTTCTTTTTTAGAGGAGAGAGTCTGGAAGAGACTCACAAATCTGAAAGTGGACAAAGTGATGGTGCCAGACAGGGTGCGTCCAAGGGTATTGAGGGGGATCAGCTCAGGGAGGTACTGGCTGCATCTCTGACAGTTCTATTTAACAATTCAATGAAAACAGGAGTGGGTCTGGAGGACTAGAGGAGGGCAGATGTAGTCCCACTTCACAAAAGTAGTAGCAGAGAGGAGGCTGGCAACCATAGGCCAGTCAACCTGACATTGATGGTAGCAAAGTTAATGGAATCACTTCTGAAGGAAAGGATTACAGAATATATTGAATCCAAAGGGTTATAAGATCCCAGGCTACATGGATTCACATGGAGAGATCATGCCAAATGAATCTGATAGATTTCTTTGACTGAGTAACCAGGGCATTAGATCAGGGTTGGAGCTGTATACTTGGGTTTATATTTGGGATTTAGGGTAACAGAAGGCATGTAACCCATGTTAGTTACCCCCTACTTCACATTGGACATGACAGTGCATGCCACTCTCCATTCAGGAAAATATCCAGTTTAGCCTTAAAGTCACAAAAAATATTAGAATACATAATGTCTTTAGGTAGCTTGTTCCATATTCTAATTACCCTTGGAACAAATGAAAATTTTCTAGTGTGCTTATTAGGGTTTTTTCCAATATTTGCAAATTACGGTCTCTCAGTTCATATCTGGTCTTTTTAATTTTGAGCCCCAGATCCTTGAACAATTTCTCATCTTTCAAAATATTGAATAAGAAAAATTAATTACCACTCAGTCTTCTATCATTTAATGAGAATAGCCCTAGAATCTTGGGCCTTTCTTCTTAAGATTTGTTCACACAGTAGATGCGACCTACATAAATTGCAGTAAGGCTTTTGACACAGCTCCACATAGAAGAGTCATAAGGAAGCTGGACAACTTAGAGTGGGTCCAAAGGTGGTAAACTGGGTAAGAAATTGGTTAGATGACAGATGGCAGAGAGTGGCTATAAAGGGAGTTCACTCTGAAAAAGGGAAGGTGATCAGCAGGGTGAGTCATGGGTCAGTACTGGGACGGGTCCTTTTTAATGTCCTTATAAGTGACATTGTAGAGGAACTGTAAGGGAAGGTCTGCCTCTTTGCATATGACACCAAAAGTAGCAATAAGGTAGATACTCCAGGGGGAGTGGAAAGAGTAAGCAGAGGCCTGAGTAAAATCGAGGAGTGGTTAAGGGTATAGCAGCTGGGTTTCAGTGTAAAAAAAGTACAGCATCATGCACTGAGAGCACAAAAATCCAGTGGCAGAGTACAAAATGTGTGGAGCGGTACTGGCAACCACCAACTAGGAAAAAGACTTGGGGGGGTAAACATATCTGATTATCTAATGGTGACCAGGCAGTGTGGCAAGGCAGCTGGGAGGACTAGTGGGATGCTGGGGTGCATAGGGAACCATATCACCAGCAGATAGAAGGAGGTGGTGTTGCCTCTGTACAGATCACTGATAAGATCCCACCTGAAGTATTGTGTCCAGTTTTAGAGATCACATCTCCAGAAGGACATAGACAAAGTGGAGGCTGTCCAGAGGAGGGCAACTAAAATGGTGCAGGGTCTACATCAAAAGCCCTATGAGGCAGGTCTGAAGGACCTCAATATGTACATTCTAGAAGAGAGAAGGAAGAGGGGGGATTTGATAGAGATCTTTAATTCCTAATAGGAGTCAGTAAGGTATAGGAGGGAAGTATTATTCAAAACAAAAGGGGCTCAACAACAAGGGGACATGAAATAAAACAAGAAGGGGGTAGGTTAATGAGACATGTGAGGAAGACATTTTTCACAGAAAGAGTGGTGGATGCCCAGAACAGTGTTCCAGAGGAGGTGGTGGAGGCAAAAACAGTGGTAGGGTTCAAGCATGCATGTGATAGGCATAAGGGAGTCTTAGTGGAAAGAAAGGGGGAGAAAGAGCTGGAGACCAAGTAGGGTCTGTGTTGACACTGTAGGTAGGGGAAAAATGGGCAGACTATTTTGTCCAAGCAGTCCTTATCTGCCATCAAATTCTATGTTTCCATGTTAATATCTTGCACCATACCTTACTCTGGTTGTCTTTGTTTTTGAAACTCTCTTTGTGTCCTTAAACATGATTTATATGTTTTTTTTTTGTGTACAAATGCAGTAATAAGTTTATGCTACAAGGCTGACTTACTAAATGATATTTACAGTGTGTATCCCAATCCATCACCGCATCAGTGCCTGAATTTGTTTAACATATAAGTTCTTTCACCCTTCCCCCTTGTTGTGCTGGTTTCCTGACTGTACAGCCTTCATTGTGTAATGTTACACTGCTTTGCTTTCTGCGTTAGCTCTTAAATGTTTCAAGTGATGAAAAGATATAACACAGCTACAGAATTTTTCTGTGCTGCAATACATTGCTGTCTTTCACATTTACAATCACATTGATAGTATTTTGATTGTACTGGAGTTCTTTGCCTGTAGGTGTCTTCTAAATCAGTATAATAGTGAGTGTGCAGTAAGGACAGAAAACACATAGCTCCCTCTTGAGCCTGTCGCTGCTCAGGATGTCACGCTGCTTGCGTGCGCAAGCACATGCATGCTTGGTTCCAAAGCTTGAGAAAGCCCCTAAGAATGGGAAAAACGTTGCAGCACATGAAATAACATTTCTACATATCAGTCCCAAGAGAACTATGGTGTGGCTTATTTTCTAATTTAGCTTCCCTTTAGTACATGCCTTTTTGAGAGGGGAAAAAGTATATATCATGCTGCCCCTGCTGGAGAATCATGAGGCCCTATTTTAAATTTCTTTGGTGATAGTGTAGAATATCAAGAGTACACCTAGGAAGCTTGCTGTAAAAGCTTCCTGAATGCAGTGCTGCTTTGGTCACATACCATACTTGGTTGTCAGTTTATTTAAGTTGGGAGGCTTCACCCCCCACACCCCCCTTGTTTTTTGTTTTTTTTTACAGGATGGTGTGGGGATGAACCCCAACACAAATAAACAAACAAAAAGTAAAGGAATGGGAAACTGTACCAAATAGTGTAATTTGAGCTCTACGCTAATAGCGTAGGTCCAACGCATACCCAGTATTCTACACTATCACCATTTATTTTTTGTCAGTTCTCCTCAAGCTCTCCATATTTGTGTATACTGTACATCTTCTGTATTCTTAGTTCTTTTTTTAAGAAATTAAATGTGTTACCGTTGAGATGATGAGTAAAATCCATAGCACCCATTTAGTTTCAGAAGTTTTCCTCTGTCGTTGCACACTGTTTGTCTGCTTCTCCATCTGATACATTTTATTCAGCATGTGCCCACACTTTTTATGTTTAGAATGAATATTTGATTTCCTTCTTGTGATGACATTCCTTTGCTGTGATAGCCAGAATACTGTAGTAAGCTGATGTTTCTTTGATTGCTTCTCAGTTAATCTTGTTGATCATCAGCTGGTAAAAAAAATCTGGCAAATTGTTTATTGCTATTCGTTTTTAAATTAGTAAAAAGCAATTGTTTATTTTCTTAAAATATTTCCCATGTATTCCTCTTACACAGTGCTCCCAATATTTTCTCAGCTTGCTACTACTGTGTATATCCATATTTGAGTGTATATAGTCAGTTTTCTGGTAGATGAGGTGGGTAAGCTGGATGGGCCACTGTGCCTTTCTCTGCTGTTAAACTCTCAGGGCAGAATTCACAAAGAAGATGCACTCAGTGCATCTTGGCTGCCCCGGCGCAGGGGAGATGCGCTGAGTACAAAATGGGTGATTCACAGAGGAGGCGCCAGTGCATTCCCCATGTTAGGCTGTGACCCCTTTGGGGCAGGGCATCTCAGGATGCCCTGTGCCCAAAAACACGATCTACAGCCAGGATCATGCAAAGAGGCCATTAGGCATACATGGCACAATGGTGCCATTAGCATGCCATTATGGCCCCATTTGCATTGCTCCTGCAGGGATGCCCCGGCAGAATGCACCGAACAGTGGACCCCCATCGCACAAGCATGCCCCCCTCCCCACCCAAAGCCCCTAATGTCACTACCATACAACGCCGGTCGGCGTATGCCGGATTTATATGGTAGCTATCATTGCCAGACAGCTCTGTTGGTGGGCAGCTGTGGTGGTGTGTGGGTGGTCTGAGCTGCCTGCTGACAGTGGGACCTTGCTGGGGTGGGGCAAGAGGGGTGGGTTGGGATATCTGGGGTGTGTTCATTCCATAATGGCCAGCTGCCGTGGAGAGCGGGTTCAATCAGGGCTTGGGGCTGGGAGGGGGGTACAATGTTTTTGTTACCACTGCTGTGGTGGGTGGCTTTACCAGGGGCATGGGAGGGGTTTGCATTCCATTTACTGCCACCGGGAGTGGCATTTACTGGGTGCTTGGGGTGGGGGGTTCCTCAGTTCTTTCACCACCGCTGGGGGCGGCATTCTATGGGGGCTTGGGACGGGGAGTTATTTCATTCATTCCACCGCCGGGAGCAGCTGATTACAGGGGCTTGGGGGGGGCACACTGGACTGCCAGGGTGGTCAGGCAGCCATCCTACTGCCAGCAGTACAGCAGCCTGCCTGTGGGTGGCCACTCACTTAAGTCTAGATTTTTTAGACTTACCTTTCTGTAGCGCATCCCTGGACTTGCACCGGGGATGCGCCTCAGACTAGGGCTGTGAATGGGGTTGCGCCCGGTATGCATAGGCATGCCCCATTCACAGCTCCTCCAGATGTGCTGCATGTCATTACTGATGGTATGTGGTGCATCTGCAATGCGCTGGGGCATCGGGGTTGCACCAGTGCATTGGCCCCTTGCCAGAATCGCCTTTGGGTGCATGCCAGGGATGCCCTGGCGCATCCTTTTTGTGAATCCTGCCCTAAGATTCTATGTTTCTGCACATTAGAATCTCTTGAACATTTCTTAGAATATTTTTTATCATACTTTCTTACTATATCAGAAATTAAAAATAAATAAATTAGCAACTTCTCAAGTAATTTCAGACCCCTGACTTTGTGAGAAGATGAACATTAGTTAAAATATGTTTCCACCGTTTATCAGGAGGCAATTATTAACTTATCTTTGCCATATCTTTTGGCTACCTAAGCAGCAGTACTTGTTAGTCACCTTATATTTTTCAACAGTATTTTTTTTTTCTGGCAAAAATATCAACATACACATTTTTCCTTTTTTTTTATTCCTGAATTATGAATATGGGATTTTAATGTTTTTAAAATAAACTTCTCCTGTACCATACCTGCCATGAAAAAATGTAATATCTTGGTACAGTGCTCTGATGTTTTCCATCAGAAACATGCGCTAACACCATCCCCAGTATGAATCTAGTATGTATATTCAACAGGTGACCTCAACAGGAGATATTTTTAAAAATTGTGAGTAGCTGTCTTTTTTTCTATAGACCTTGCATCACTGTTGGGCAAAGAGTTCAGGGGGTTTCAATGTCTTCTTCTTTAGTCATTTTTGGCATATTTCCTATATGTATATTGTCTGTTTGCAGCTTATGGATATATTACTGCAACGATCCTTCTCTGCTACTGATACATATTTATTTTTATCTGTCTTGATGTGTGTATGAATAAGACCTACTTCAATAAAAATTATTAACTGAAAAACAAATTGCGAGTAGTGGCCATCTTTAATGATGTGAGTAATTAATCACAGAATAGGCTAACAAAAGCTGTTTTAAAATATCTAAAAAAACTAAAAATACACCAAAGATGAAGCTATGGTAGTCAGCATACATTTTTGCTAATAAAAAAGTATATGATAACATTTTTTGCTGACTAACAAATACTGCTGCTTTGTCTGAGTAACTCTGGCAATCTTGAAGAGTATGGAGGTTTGAAGCCTTGTTTGTTAGGTTTCCCTGTATCTCTTCCATGATTAAGTTTGCAAAAAGATTTGCAAAGTGTTTTTTCTGTTCATCATTGATATGCTAACAAACAGCTTCTTATCTAGAAATAAAAGTGAATAACTGATATGCAGCTTTTATGGCTGGGAAATTCAAAGGCTGGAAATACTGCTCACTAATGCTTTGCTCCAGGAGCAAATTCGTTTCTGCAGCAGACTGCAAGGGTATTGGAAGGTGCTTAAAGCAAACTGCAAGTGCAAAAAGCATGTATAAATATATACCTACTCATGAATGCAGGCACTAACCAATTAGTTCCTCGCAAACCACAGCCCCTTACTGAACATATGAGGTATGTGTCCAATTGGACGCTAACAGGAATCCAAGGAGCAAATGACCTGTTTGCGCTCATAGAAGGCTAAAGTGCCTGTGGAGCAATTTGCTGTATTCAACCTTGCCAATCCATGCAAATGACCACATAGTACAGGCAGGGTGTGGTGGGGGTCATTTGCATCTTAATATGGCCTCATTACAGGCTAAGAGGCACAGTCACTCACTGGATAGTGCCCAACCCCCCCCCCAACCGATACCTGTCCGGATTATAAAGTCCATAAACCTGGAAGTCTAGTGCTGCACTGCCCAATCACAGTTCCACTGTATTTGTCAGAATTTCTTGGTACTGAAGTGGTCCCTCTCACCAATCAGTGGCCTCCCCCCCCACCCGATCTCCATTCCACTGTATATGCCACAATTCGCTGATAGTCTGCTGTCTCCCTCCAATTCCCATGACAGCATACCACCCACTCACTTACACGCACACTCAGTGCAGCACCAAGGCAGTGGCAGGCACTTACCCACCACTCACTGCCACTGTTGGCTGACAGCTGCCGCACATGCCTTGCTGAAAGTAACTAAGTCTGATTGCAGACTTGCCATGTGTGTACAGATGTAGAATACTTGAGCTATACCACTGAACTAGCCATAAGTTTGGCACCATAGGCTAGGATGACACCTAATCAAGGGGGTATCTTAGATACCCCCCCTGCCCCATGGACATGTAAGTGAGGCCTCTGAACAATCACCCACAAATATGGCTTCTAGGGTACCAGAGAACTGGGACATGCAATATAAAACAGAACACTGTGGGGCACTAGACTGCCAGAAAATGGAGGCATATTAGTTTGGTAGTTTTTCTTGTACAGGAATGGAGGGCTAGGCAATGCTACCTGTTTTCAGCCTTGTCCGGGGGTACAGATGCAAGCCAACTGAAATTGAACCAGATTAAGCTCTTGGTGGTATTTTATAGTGAATGGGGGAAATGTGGCCAGGACACTGCGGAAATTCCCCTACTCTCGCAAGTAGGGGGACCCTGTCACTGTGCGAGGTGGTCATTCTGACCTCAACTGCGGAGGAGGAAGGTCAGTTGCAGAGGGCTACGATGGCCCAGAGTTCCGAAGAGAATGGAGTTCAGTTACAGGAGGGATTCGCTGAGGTGGCGGCTGGGATGCACCTGAGGGGTGGCCAGCAAAGCGCCCGAGTCAGCGGTCCCATGGAGGATTTTGCTATTCAGCCTTTAAGTGTTGCTGAGAAGAGGCGCTGCTTGGAGGAGGAACTCCTCAAAGTAAGTGAATTACTAGCACAGGAGAGTCGGAGAGTAGATTTGGAGGACGACCGGAAGAGGAAGCATTCCACGATGTTGCCAGGTGCTTTGGAGGCAGCGGGGCCTAGTAAGCTCCATACGGCCGTTGAACGGCAAGTTTCTGGCAGTGGAGTGGCATCTTCAGCCTGGGGGGATCTTGTAGATGCATCCTGGTCTCCGGAGCGAGCACTACGGGATGCGGGCTGGATTCCTGTGACAGGTACTGCGTGGAAGCTAGCTGGGGAAGTTACAGATCTGCCTGGGGATGCACAGATAAGTACTGTGCTAACTGTTCCTGACAAATCTTCTTCTGTCTTGTGTACTGTTTCCCCTGCTTCTCAGACTGCTTCTCAGCCTGCCTTTCCCTTAGATGAGACACCTGGTGGGGTGGCTGAAGATATTGCTCTTCATGCACCAGAAGTGCAGTAGCCGGCTCCTGAACCTTCGGAGAAGCCTACTTATGCTAGCCATTTTTGGCAGCATGTGGAACTAGCTAAGCGGCACAATGCTATTCATTTATGTTATGTGGGTCCCAGGGATAATCCCCCTGATAGATTTTATGTTGGGAAAACGCTGTTGAAACGAAGTATGGGGTTCTCACCCTCTGAAGTATATGCATTGATTCATGTCCCTGGGGAGTTTATTTTTGACATAAGTTTTCGTACCCCTGCACTTTTGGAAATCTTTTGGAGTCGTTATTTAAACTTAAAAACTAACCCTTTATGGTCTGATTTTATTGTGCTACCTCTATCTAAACAACCCTTTCGGGTCATTACGATCCTGTTTAGGAATGAAGGGGTTAATGTGGTTGATATTGTGAACTGGCTATCCAAAAGATGTGATATTCAGGGAAATCCTGTTCCTATCCTGGATGCTAAAGGCATCTGGAATGGGGGTTGGAAATTTCGGGTGAAGCTACATTCTACAGACTCTGATTTAATACATCTCCCTAATTGTTTTTTCCTGGGTAGAGTTAAGGGCTTCCTGTTCTACCCAGGTCAACCCAGAGCCTGCTTTAAATGTGGGTCTTGGACTCATATAAGCACCTCTTGCAAGGTGCTTAAGTGTTCTCACTGTGGGGAGACTGGTCACCCTAGTGCCCATTGCTTTCAGACATCCAGATGTAATCTCTGTGATGAGATAGGACATGCTTTTGAATTTTGTCCTCTGGCTGCTAAAAACATGGCTGAAGCAGATTTTGGGGTTCAGGACCATTATATTCAGGTGGCTGTGCAGCAAGGCCTCTCTTCAGTGGGAAGAATGGATCCCAGAATCTCTGTGGCTGGTCCCCCATTATCTGGGAAAGCATTGCCTGAGGAGCTTGACTTGGTTTCTACTGTCATTGATTTGAATGAGGTTGAGGCTTCCATGGTACCTGAGTCGGAGATTGTGGGGGTTGCTGGTCCTGCTCCTCCTTTGCCTTCAGGTTCAGACCCCTCGGATGAGGGTTTTAGCACAGTTAGTGGTAAAAGAGGGAAGTCAGTAAAGGGGAGAAGTAAACTGGCTAAATAAACTATTGTCTCGGTTTCAGCACCTCCTGTAGCTGACCTGAATATTTATGAGGTTTTGATGGAGGATTCGGAGGTGATGTCAGAGTTGGTTCAGCCTTCTGTGCTCCCTTCTCAGCCTGAGCCTCTGGAGCCTTCTAGTGACCATCTGGAACCTAGGCCTCAGGACTGTAAAAGTGGAAGAGTGACTCAGGCATCCAGTAAAGTAAAGTGATGTTTTCCTTCTGCATCTCATGGCTCCTTTTCACTTTCGGGTGGCATCTCTGAATGCGAACAGCATTAATTCTCCTGTTAAGCATAGACACACTTATTCACATTTTTTACATGAGAATTTGGATTGTGTTTTCTTTCAGGATGTTCGTTTACACTCTTCTGAGGAGTTAGCAGCTGCCACTGCTGGTTGGGTATGGGGGGACTGTTTTTGGTCGCAAGGGAGGGATATGTGTAGTGGGGTTGAGATTTGTTTTTTTCTGTCACATATTCAGGTGATTCATCATGTAGAAATTTTAGAAGGCAGGGCCTTAGTTTTAGATATTAAATGGGGTTCTATGCCTTTGCGTTTATTGAATATGTATGCACCTCAAGCTAAATTTGATAGGGTGACCCTTTTTAAATCACTTTATCCCTTTTTGTGCACTTCTTTTATGGTTATTCTAGGTGGTGACTTTAACTGTTCTTTACCCTCCCAGGTTTCTTCTGCCTGCAGAAAAAAGGTGTAGTGTAATGTGGCTTGTCTATCTCAACTACTTGCAGATGTTGGATTAATTGATGCTTTTCGCCTTCTGCTGATGGGTCTGGTAATACATATTTTGTGGTTCCGAGCATCTCGGATTGATTATTTTTTCCTTTCCCCAGGGGTTGCAGTGCAGTCTAAACATTTGCAAGAGGTGGCCACATCTGATCATAAATTACTTAAATTAACCTTGTGTGAGGTACCAGAGGTCCAGAGGGGGCCGGGCCTTTGGAAGTTGAATACTGCCTTGCTAGCTATCCCTTGTGTGACTGACGGGCTTCATTCCCTTTTGTTGGCACGTCAGTCTGTGTTTTTTTTATATGATGATTTAAATACTTGGTGGGGGGATACCAAAAACGAAGTCAGGACCTACTTTAAGGTTATAGGTCGGATTAATGGGATGTTGAGGCATGGTGAGCTTCATTATCTTAGGGGTCGACTTCATTTTTGGTCCAATCTCCGACAGCAACTTGGGTCTGACTGCCTTGACAGGATTAAGGAGTTGAAGGTGGAGCTGGCGCTGCTACAGTCACAGGTTTTACAGGATGTAGAGTGGAAGCATAAGTATGGGGTCCTTGGTAAGAAGCAAGATACCTTACCATTTGAATCTATAAGGCTTTTTAAGGAATCTCGTGGTATGCAGTATCTGAATACTGTAGAGGGTGGGTGCATGTCAACTACTGAAGGCATTTTGGATGCTATACATGCTTATGCTTCTGACTCTTTTAGGAGTAGATCACTTTCGGATGCCTCTATATGTGATTGGTTCTCTTGCAGGACATTACCTGTCCTAGCTTCTGAATGTCAGCATGATTTGATACAACCCATCACATTGGAGGAATTAAAATCTGTTATTTGGTCTCTGAAACCAGGCATTACTCCTGGTTCTGATGGGCTGCCTCATGAGGTCTATAAGGTGCTGTGGGAAGTATTGGGAGCAGAATTTTGTGAGGTATTGAATGCAGGCTTGCAAGCTGGTGCTCTACCTAGGAGTATGTTGCAGGGTGTTTTGCTACTGCTTTATAAAAATAAGGGTGATCGAGGGGATTTGGATAACTGGAGGCCTTTGTCTCTCCTAAATACTGATTACAAGATTCTGATGAAGGTACTATGTATTCGTTTACAGGGGATTTGGGATTCCTTGCTGCATCCTTCACAGTTTAGTGGGGTACCAAATAGGAGGGTTCAGGATGCCCTGATTCTTCTTAGGGAGCTTCTCCATAAGGGAACTTCAGGGGAAGTCTTTGGGCATCTGGTCTGTTTAGATCAAGCAAGAGCTTTTGATCAGGTGGAATATATTTATCTTTGGGAGACCTTGCAGAGGTATAGTTTCCCTTTACAATTTATAGGATGGTTGCAAACTTGCTATAAAGGTATTACTCTTCTACCAAGTGTAAACGGCTGGTTGGGAAGGGAAGTTAGGGTGCATAGGGGTGTTAGGCAGGGGTTTCCACTTAGCTCCTTACTTTATGTGCTTTCCATAGACTCCTTCTTGCATGCCTTAAATGGGTCAAATGATATTATTGGTCTGTCAGTGGGTTGTGCTGATCCACAGACTGTTTCTATAGCATATGCAGATGATTTGGTTTTGGTTTGGTCAGATAGGGCTTTAGCTGTTGTGGCGCAACTACTATTGCAGTCCTTTTCTGACATGTCTGGCTCCTCCATAAATAAGCTTAAGAGTGGGATATTACCATTGGGGTACAATGCTGCTGATGTGGCCTTGCTTTGGGATATGCCTATTGATTTTGGGTATAGAAGGATTCTTGGGGTTTATTTTGGGGTACTGATGCCCATAGGTATAATTGGGAAAGGCACTTGTTGGAGGCTTGTGATAGAGTGGCGCTCTGGAATAAAGGGTGAATGACTAAAGCTAAGTGGATTTATCTTATTAAGACCTTTTTATTACCATATTTTTTGTTTGTAGCAGCGGTTTACCCTCCTCCCCTTTTTTTAGAATCACCTCTCTATAGTGTCTTTTTTCTTTGTTTGTGGGGTAGTAGGTTGAACCCGGTGCAGAGGGGTATAACATATTTACCTGTTAGTGAAGGGGGTCTAGGGATGTTAAATCCAGTGGTGTTCCTACATAGTATTTTTCTTTTTTATAATTTAGTTCCGTTGCTTAAAGGGGAAAGTAAGGTCTGGTCCCCATGGGTGGCTGATGGTATTGGTCTCCTTCTGGAACAATGGGAGTCTGCTTCCTTTTTGGCACGTCAGGTTAGGCTGTGTACCATGGCTAGCTACTTTAGAAACATAGAAACACAGAAACATAGACTTTGATGGCAGATAAGGACCACTTGGTCCACCCAGTCTGCCCATTTCCCTACCTACTGGATAAGCTGCAGATTCTAGTTAATCAGCAGCCTACTTCCTGCCACCCCCCACTACAATTGCCTCATGTCTGTCCCATGCATGTTTGAACTCACCCACTGTTTTAGACCCAACAACCTCCCCAGGAAGGCAGTTCCATGCATCCACCACTCTCTCTGTAAAAAAACATTTCCTCACATTACTCCTGAGTTGTCCCCCTTCTATCTTTAAATTGTGCCCCCTTGTTCTTCCACATCTCTTTTTCTGAAAGATGCTACCCTCCTGGACTTTGTAGATTGCCTTGAGGTACTTGAACATTTCTATCATGTCCCCCCGTCCCTCCTATCATCAAGGGTATACATATTAAGCTGTCTCAGTCTCTCTTCATATGGTTTCTGATGCAGACCCTGCACCATTTTAGTTGCCCTCCTCTGGACTGCTTCCATCTTGTCTATGTCCTTGCGTAGATGAGGTCTCCAAAACTGCACTCAGTACTCCAGATGGGGTCTCACCAACTGTCTGTATAGAGGGATAACAACTTCCCTTTTTTCTACTTGTGATGCCCCTTCCTATGCATCCCAGTATCCCCCTGGCTCTCCTTACTGACTTCTCACATTGCTTACCAACCTTTAGATCATCTGATATGACTACCCACAGGTCCCTTTCCATTTTTGTTGTTGTTAGTACCTCCCCTGCTATTGTGTACTCTTCTCCTGGGTTTTTGTTTCCCAGGTGCATTACTTTGCACTTCTTTGCATTAAATCTAAGTTGCCATATGTCTGACCATTCCTCCAACCTTGCCAAGTCCCTTCTCATCCTTTCTACCCCCCCGTGTATCACCTCTGTTACAGATCTTTGTGTCATCTGACCTTTCCCTCCAGACCCTCTGCAATGTCACCTATAAAGATGTTAAAGAGGACTAGACCCAGTACTGAGCCCTGAGGTACTCCATTAGTGACCCCCCTTTCTTCGGAATGTGTTCCATTCACTGTTACCTTCTGTGTCCTGTTGTGCAGCCAGTTTGCTACCCAGGCTACCACCCTGGGACCCAGTCCCAGGCTGGCTAACTTGATTATTAATCTTTTGTGCGGGACTGTGTCAAATACCTTGCTAAAGTCTAGGTAGGCCATATCAACAGCCCCTCCCTGGTCTATTACTTTGTTCACCCAGTCAAAGAAATCTATTAGATTCGTCTGACATGACTTTCCTGCTGTAAATCCATGCTGCTTTGGGTCCTGTGCCCTGCTGGCCTCTAGGTACTCAACAATTCTTTCTTTCTTTCAGAAGTGATTCCATCATTTTCCCTACCAATGAGGTCAAATTTACAGGTCTGTAGTTTCCTGCTTCTGCCTTGCTCCCACTTTTGTGAAGGGGAATCACATCTGCCCTCCTCCAGTCCTCAGGTACCAACCCATCCTCCCATGATTTGTTAAAAAGTATGGTCAGTGGTGTCACTAGGTCCTCCTTAGTTCTTTTTAGGATTCTGGGGTGAATCCGTCAGGCCCATGCTTTGTCCACCTTAAGTTTTAGGAGTTCTTTCAGGCCTCTTTCTTCTGTAAATGGACTGGTGTCAACCCCCCTACCCAGAGTGCTTCTATTGTCTGGTTTAGGTAACTCCTCTTCATCTTCTTTTGTGAATACTGAGCAAAAGTATTCATTCAGTATCTCTGCCTTTTCACTGTCTCCCTCTGCCCACCTTCGCTCTCCCTTATTAATCTTCACTATTCCTCCCTTAACCTTTCTATGCTCCCTAATGTACCTATAAAAGGTTTTATCCCCCTTCTTAACTGAATTGGCTATTTTTTCCTCGGTTTGGGCTTTTGCTATTCTGACTGCCTTTCCCACTTCTTTCTGCTTTAATTGATACAGTTCCCTGTCGTGCTCCTTCTGTGATTCCTTATACTTTTTGAATGCAGCCTTTTTCTCTTTAACCTTCCCTGCCACCTCTTTTGAGAACTATAGTGGTTTTTTACTCCGCTTTGTTTTCTTTTTCTGTTTTACACAAAGGCTTGTTGCCTCTATGATGGCAGTTTTGATTTTTCTTCATTATTCTTCCACCCCTCCTTTTTGGCCATTTGCTAGTGTATTCCTCAGGTATTCACCCTTTCAGGTGATGTTTCAGAAACTAAAATCCTGGCATATTGTTAAACAATCTCTTTCTCTTCAGTCACGGAAACAATTTTACTGTGGTGTATTGCAGGATTTTTTTTATGCAAATCCCTGGTTTCGGGATTTGTCCGTCTCTGATCAACATTCCAAGTTGCAATTATTAGTTAGTAAAAGAGTCCCTAAATCTATGTGGGATTTTTTGTGGCTTTGCCTTCGAAAATGGTTGGGGGTGAAGGGTAATATGAAGCATATAGAGCTTTCGGAGAGATTTTGTCCTAGGAAAGAGACTTGTACGGGGTAGTTGAAACAATGCAACATTTCTTTTTTAACTGTCCTTTTGCTGTGTCTTTTTGGTCACTCTTCCATACAGTCTGGCTACTGAACCCTTTCTAGGGTCATTCATCTGAGATATAGACAGAGGGGGTTCTTTCTGGCTCATGGGTTGTTTAAGATTCTGTCACAATCCGTCTATTGAAGGGATACATTGGCTTTCAGCTTTGGCAGGCTCAGTGCAGTCTTACGCTTAGGCAGCAATTTAAAACTGAACATCAGGTTATATTTAATATTAAGAAAACAGTACTTAGCTGGAGGATGCTGGAAAAGGGGAAAGTACACCCAGATCTGTATAAACTGTGGTGGAGGAAAATGAATTGGCTAGATACAGGGTAGAGGTTTGTTGTGGAAAGCAGTACTTCTGGTATTATTATTTTCTTTCTGGTTCTGAGTATTTTTGGGGAAGTTTCATGTGTATTGACATGACTATATTGCCTAAAGCGTATTGATTCATGAGACTAAAGGCAGTTTGCATTTTTGCTGTTTTTATGTCTTTCTGTGTAATTATATACTCTTTATGATACAGATGGGGGAAGGGTTTTTCTTTATATTAAGGGTCTTTTGGCATTTATACTGTTTTTATGCCCTTTATGAATTCCTCTTCTCTGTTGGAGGGGAGGGAGGTTGGAGTCTTTCTTATGAAGTTCTGGAACTGGGGACTGGATTTTTGTATTGAAGGTTTGATGCAACACTTCTTTTTGCTTATTAATTGATATCATGTTTTTGTGTGAAGTAACACATTTATGTGTTTTCTTTAACAAGTTAATACAAAATTCTCCTACTCCTTTAGTGGGGAGGGGGTGCTTAGCATTTAATACTCAGTTTTAGGTCTTTAATGACTGAGATTTGTGTGTTGAATGTATGATGTCATACTTATTTATGTTTATTATTTGTTTTTGCACTATGATTTTATGTGCGGAAACACCATTGTGTATATGTTTTGCTTTCAGGTTTTAATTAAAATTCCCCTACCTTTTTTGTGGGGGGGGGGCAGTATTTATTAATATGTTTTGGGACTATGATAAGTAATTTTTGCTTTGGATGTATGATGTAATACTTATTCCTGTTTACTTTTAGTTTTGCATTATGATTAGTGTGTCGTAACACTATTATGTATATATTTTGCTGTAAAGTTTTAAAAAATATTCCCCTACTCCTTTAGTAGGGAGGGGGTATGCCTACAGTATTTTTTTTATGTCTAGGGTTTACAGTAGGAAGTATTACTCTTTTGTGTTTATGTTTTCTCCTTTTTGTGATTTTGTATGAAGGAATCCTGATTTGTTTGTATGTTCTTTTAAGTTATGAATAACAATTCCCCTACTGAGCTGTAGGGGGAACCTCTGGCCATTTGCAAAATGGCCACTTGCAGTGAACCTGTTGAGAGGCTGGATGTATCTGAGGTAGGGGATCTAGTCTCCCCCCTGTCCTCACACCAAAAGAGGCTGCTACAATAGCAGAGGTTTCTGCAAAATTCATGGATAAACAAGAGGAGGATATTTTTCTTTCGATCAAGGATTTGAGCAACATTGAGGGTAATAAGGAGTCTGAGAAAGTAAGAGTGGAAGGAAACGAGTGGAAGAGTAAAGAAAAATTACTAATGGAAATTGAAAATGCTGAATGAAAGTATATCGCCTATGTGGGGAAAAAGCGAGCCGAACTGAATACGCTTTACCAAAGCTGGGAAATTGACAAAGGGTGCGGCCCGGTTGACAGTTCAGAGAATGAGGCACTAACATCAAAGGATTGGGAAGGAGAATGCTGACAGCCTCTCCCCCAGGTAAATTTCAACCCCTTACATACTAATGTTTGTGAAATCAGTAATGGGGCTGGCAGTAAAATCATAGGACATGAGTGTCTACAGCCCCTGGGGAAAGCTCTTCAAGAAACCTGCAGGAGGTGGTGGGTGTTCATTAAACACCAGAGTCACCTCTTGAAATGGGCCCCATTGAAGAAAAAGGCAGCAAGAAGGGGATTAAAGTCTCTGCAATCTATAAATGGAAAGAAGGGACAACATTTACTGAGTCTGGTTTGGGAGACATTTTGAACATTAACAGTACAGTGTCCTGTATCTCCACAGGGAGTCAAATGGTCCTGGAATTGGAGCAACAAAAAACAGGGAAACTGATTTTTCAAACAATTCCATTGTGGCAGACTGAAGCTACTGTTTTTTCTTTTTCGGCAAGATCCACGAAACCGGGGTTCAAGGAAGGCAAAAATAGAAGGGATGCAATCATGTTAGCAAACAGAAACCTTGTCTTAACTCATATATCTGACTCTTATGAAGAATCAGGGTAAAAAAATATGGTGACGGCACATTTTCCAATACCAACAACAGAAGCAATTGGCAAAGCGTTTTCCATCCAAATTAACCAAAATCAGGGACTTGAACCTTTTGGCAGTTGGTCGCCTGAGAAAGCACTTCAGGAGGCAAGATGGAAAAAATGAGCATCAGGTCAGTGGCTACCAGATCCACCTTGGACATTAAATACCCCGAATGGTGCCTTAGGGATCTGCACCAGAATTCTGAAGGGAGAGAGGGTAACGTGAATCCAGATGATATACAGAATCTGGATAATGAGATAATGTCTGGACTACCTATCCAAGAGAAGGAACCTTCTGAAGTAAATATATGGGAACCCCGGGGAACCCACTTCCTGATGTATATGACAAGGCACCTCCTGCAGGGGCCCCAGAACTTACAATAAGGGTGGCACCTGAAGGTGAAAACAAAAATAACACCCCCCGCAACATCCGCTGCTATCAGAACTATTTGCAAAATCCAGAAAAGAGGCACATCCCAGGAGGAATGCAGTCAGAATCTGGCATAAAGGAGACTTGGAGACCAGGCCAGACTGACAATATATGGGGCGGAAGCTCTTGAAGGATTCCTTACATTTCTCACCAAAAGAATGTCTTCATAAACATCTTGGGGAAGACAACTATGACATTAGTTTTAGATCAGCATATACCCTCGAGATGTTCTGGCAAAGGTACAGCCAAGTAAAATTCTCACCCCTGTGGTCCCCCTTTCTGGTGATCCCCTTGACTAAACCCCTTATTAAATACATAACAGTTATGTTTTGAAATGAGGGGGTGCACGTCGAGGATATTACATACTGGCTCCAACAGAAATGTGAAGTATTGAGCTCTCCAGAGGCTCAACTGGACTCTGAAATGTTCTGGACTGGGGGATGGAAATATAAAGTGAAGCTGCGGCAGAATGACAACGATATAGAATACATACCAAATTTCTTCAAGCTGGGTAGGGAAAGAGGAGTGTGTTTTCATTCAGGGCAACTACAGACCTGCTATAAGTGTGGGGCTGGAACCCATCTCTCCAGTGGGTGTGATCGCCCTAGAAGCGACAACTGCAGAGAGGTGGGTCATATCAGTATGCAGTGTGCAAATCTGACAAAGTGCGAAGTATGTGAGGATACAGGTCACACATTCCCGGAGTGCCCTTGGGTGGTGAGAATTAATGCAACAGTTTTTAGCCCTGAGCTCCTCATCCAACAAGCCCCAGAGGAAGTGGCTAAGAATGCATCGGAGGCAGAAGTCCCTCCCGTGGACCACACTCCACCACCTAACACAAATCCAAACTCAATTCCACACAGAAAGAAGACTTTTGAGATTGGGTAGAAGGGCATAAAAGAGGAGATAAACCTACTCTGTCCCTCATCCGTAAGGTCGATCCAGTGGGGTGGGGGGTTCTCACCAATGTGTTATACAGATCAACAGTCCACTGACGTGCAGGTGATCTCTCTTCCACCCCCAAACCCTCAAGAACCACTTCCTCCAAGAAGAGTGACTAGGAATACAACCTCCCCACCCCCCTTCCCCCTAAAGTAGAGCAAGTGGATATTGTGGAACCTAACCCCTTTGTGGTTTTAGCCCCCACAGAGGTAGAATCAGATATGGAACTGATGGTTTCAGTTCTCACACCCACACAAGCAGCAGGAGGTAAGGTAGATTTGACTGAGTACAAAGGGAAGAAGAAAAAGAGGAGGAAAAAAGGGCCCTAAAAACCTAATAGGATTACCAAATTATCTCTGGGATCATGAAATTGTCAGTCTTTTGCGTTCCCTTAGGAGATCTTCTTTTTTTCAACTTTTGATAGATCTAAAGTTAAATATATATTTCTTACAAGAAACATGGATGTTCACATCAGACCAACTCAGTTTGTTTCAGGCTGAATGGAGGTGGGGCCATCCTATTGGTCCTTTGGGCTCGACAGGGCCAATGGAATTGGCATTGTTTTCAATTCTTTTTCCTTTCAAATGATCAAAATTATCGATCTGATTCCTGGGAGGTTGTTAATCTTGGATGGACATTGGGACAAGGTGCTATACAGATTTATTAATGTATATAGCCCTCAAACAACAGCTGACAGAGTGGCCTTGATTTCAAAATTACAACCATATTTACATACGTCAACTTATGTCATTCTAGGGGGTGATTTTAACTGCGACTTATCCAAGGGAAACAGAGGGGTGAAGGGGTTAAGACATACTGTGATTCAAACACCTTGCAAAAATGTGTAGATAATAGTGAGCTAAAGGCTTGTGCTCACTATCAATCACAAGGGTCTAGGTATACATACAGAAGAGGAAAACTAAACTCAAAAATAGATCATATTTTCATCTCTAAAAAGCATCTCGCTGCAAACTATGTGCACATATCTCTCCTGAGACATGTGTCAGTCACAATGGAAAAACATTTACAATACAAAACTCATATACCTGTTCTCCTAGCAACACAGTATACATGATACAATGCAGAAAATGTGAGGAAGGCTGCTATATTGGTGAAACCGGACAGGAACTCAAAACAAGAATGAATCACCACAGATTCACAGTTACCCATAAAAATGAAAATACGCCAGTAGGGGAACATTTTTCTAGACCAGATCACTCCACCAGTGATTTTACTGTCAGAGTGTTAAAAGGAAACTTCAAAAACAGCCAGGATCGGCAAACATTTGAAATAAAAATGGTACAATATTTTGACACTAAAGAAAAAAGACTTAATAAAGATGTTGGTTTTTTAATACACTACCAGTAATTATGCTTAAAGCAGTGCTTCTGATTTCTTTTTAAACCCTCACATCAGCACCCTCTGGCTGTTTTAACAGGCACCTTCTTAGGACAATGGTATGTATTTTCTTTATGCCTTGACTTTTTAGAAATGTTACTTAATGGTCCAGAGACAAAGTAAAATTAGGCAGCTTTTTGATCTTACAAGTTGATCTTTCCAACAGACACATTCCAGTGAAAATTAGTCTTCCTGTTTGTAAGAGGTGCAAACTGACTGCAATGCTTTGATCTGTAACCTGCTAGCCTAGGCTTCGAATCGACATCCAGCCTTTATATCTGCCATACTGGTCAGCTGTTTTCACTTTCGACCTGAGGAAGAGTGTTTCACCTCTTGAAAGCTAGTCTTAGAAAATAATTTTGTTAGTCCAATAAAAGGTATCACCTGCAACATATTTGTTGTATTTGTTTCTCTACCCCAAATTTCCAAACTATACCCATAGAATTTTCAGATCATCTGCTTTTGCAAATAACTTTTCAAACTGCTCCCCAAAAATAAGGAATAATAAGAGATGGAGATTAAATACCTCGATGCTTATTGATTCTTACGCTAAGGAAAGAATTGTGTCAGTACTATGGGTCAGGACCTCGGTAAGTGACCTTTATTTGGGAGAATTTTGGATAGACATTAACAAAGAGATTCCAAAATGGTTTCAAAATTATAGGAAATATAGGGCACAAAGTAATTTTCTCTGCTATTTAGAACAAAGATCAAAGCTTCAGAACATTTTATCACAGCCTGTTACTTCTAGGCAGGATTATGGCCCCCAAATTGAGCAACTTCAAGAAGAAATGAGAAAGTATCAATACGATAGGGCAAAAACCTTGAATACAGAACTACAATATAGAACGCAAAAAAAACGACAATTGGTGACCCTTTTGAGGCCTGAAGAAAGAAGAAAGAGGCTATGGACCTGTCTCAGTTGATAGAATACAAAGGGAAAATAGTTGAGGATGAGGCAGGGATCCAAGAAATAATTTACAGACTGATAGAATCACAAGAGAAATCCCCTCCCCCCACCATAGATGCAATGAATTCCTAGCTAGAAAATATCCAGGCAACTCTTCCAGAGGAGGATCAGGTATATTTAGCTTCTCCCCTGACAATACAGGAAGTGGAAGAAGTAATAATAAAACTAAAAAACTGGAACTTCACCTGGGCCTGATGGCCTCCCTTACAAATTATATAAATAATTTCCAAAAATAATGGCCAGGTGTTTAGTGGAAGTGTTTTCAGAATTCTTCTCAAAAAGGGGTAGTTCCCCCCCCCCCCACAATTTATAGTAGGTCTCTTAATTTTCTTATATAAAGGAGGGAAAAGTTGGATATCTCAAACTGGAGGCCAATAACACTCTAAAACTCAGACTTCAAAATACTATTACAAAAATTTGAACAAGCATTTGTCAATGCCGAATATTGCTTGCTTATATGTGCTGTTTAGGTATTTGGAAGTGAAAGTACCATGCCTAAGAACTAAAACCCCCCCCAAGACATCCATTGTATTATTACAGCAATCATCACAGCATAGTTCAGTACTTAGCTCAGTTAGAGAAATAAACAGAACAACTAAATCTGTATTATTACAGCAATCCTAAAAGTATTCAATCATTGCTTTGTGTCCACTCCAGAGACCCTGCTGTAATATAGGACCACAGAGGACCCTGGGCGGGAGGATGTGCAACTTTAAAGTCCCAGCAGAGCTCCACTGAGCTCGCTCACTCCCCCTCTCTCACTCGCTCATTCTATTTCTCCCGACGCTGCAGGCTGCCATTTTGTGCTGGGCTCCTGTTTGCGTTGGCACCTTTTTCTGCCCACAAAAAAATCCACAGCAGTCCTGACAGAGCTCCGTTAAGCTTGCTCACTCCCTGTCTCTCACTCGCTCGTTCTGTTTCTCCTGGAGCTGCAGGCTGCCCTTTTGTACTGTGCTCCTGCCTGCGTTGGCACCTTTTTTTGCCCATGAAGAAATCTGCAGCAGTCTTAACAGAGCTCCGTTGAGCTTGCTCACTCCCCCTCTGTCACTCCGTCGTTCTGTTTCTCCCAGCGCTGCAGGCTGCCCTTTTGTACTGGGCTCCTGCCTGTGTTGGCGTCTTTTGCTGCCCACAAAGATATTCACAGTTGTCCCAACAGAGCTCCGTAGAGGTCGTTCACTCCCCATCTCTCACTTGCTCATTCTGTTTCTCCTGGTGCTGCAGGCTGCCCTTTTGTACTGGGCTCCAGCCTGCATTGGTGCCTTTTTCTGCCCACAAAGAAATCCGCAGCAGTCCTGACAGAGCTCCGTTGAGGTCGTTCACTCCCCCTCCCTCACGTGCTCATTGTTTCTCCCGGTGCTGCAGGCTGCCCTTTTGTACTGGGCTTCTGCCTGCATTGGTATCTTTTTCTGCCCACAACAAAATCTGCAGCAGTCCTGACAGAGCACAGCTGAGCTCGGTCACTCCCCTCTCTCACTTGATCTTAATCTGTCCCAAACACTGATTTCCCAAAATGACTGCGCTATTCTGCACTGGAAGCACAAAAATTTATTTCAGCCAGGATGTGAAAAATGATAGCTGCACTGTTCATAAGGAGGTGTGAAAAAATGCCAGTGTTGAAAATCTGTCGTGAAAATATTACTAATTTGATAAGTTACAAGGGTGCATGGAAACTGCACAATGCACGCTCATAACACAGTCATTTCATGGACTTTCATCACAGAATTTTCAACATAGGCACTTTAGGACCTCTGCTCATGAGCAGTGTCACTGTGATTTTCTTAATGTGTCCCGAACACTGGTTTCCCACAGCGACTGTGCTATTCTGCACTGCAAGTGTGAAAACACATTTCAGCCAGGATGTGAAAAATGACAGCTGTACTGTTCATAAGGAGGTGTGGAAAAATGCCAATGTTGAAAATCTGGAGTGAAAATATTGCAAATTCACGAAGTTACAAGCGTGCGTAGCAACTGCATAACCTACGCTTGTAAAACAGTCATTGTTTTGATTTTTCCCACGAAATTTGCAACATAGGCTTCTTGAGAGCTCACCTCATGAACACTGGCAGTTTCATTTCTGTACTCATTTCCTAAAGGTAATTCCATACAGTGAACGCAAAATCACCTTTCAGGACTGAATAACGCCATGACAGTGGCTGAATTCATGAGGAGGAGTCCCAATAACCCATGTTAAAAATTTGGTGCCAAAATTCCCCAAAATGACTGAGATATGCACCAAATTTGAAAAAAAATCCTATTTATGCCAATATACAGCTTACCGGCATTTCCTCAGTTCGTGGTCGGCTTTGAAGAGTGCAGATGTGTTCCCAGTCCACTGAAGATCGTCACGCCAGGCTCGGGAAGTAAATATGGGCGAGGGGGGTGGGGAGGCAGGGCACGCAGATGGTAAGCGTGGGTTGGGGAGGGGCAGGGAGAGCACGAGGGACCGTTTTCTTTTTTAACAGGTTTAAAAAAAAATTAAAAATTGCAGGACAGTTTTTCTTTTTCAGGGGCATTTAGCATACTGGGGTGGGCTCACAGCATGCCACCTGAGTGTGTTTTGGGGGCTCTGTAGCCGATGGGGGATTGGGTACCCCTGTCAGCACATGCCGAAGGGGGGGACACAAGAGCCAAGGGGGATTGGGCACCCCCCTCGGTACAGAATGAAAGTGGGGTGGGACTTATGCCAATGGAGAGTGGGCTCCCCTGTTGGCAAGGGGAAGGAGGACTGAAGCTGATGGGGATTGGATGCCCCGTTGGCAAGCCCTGCAATGAGGGGTCACTCCCTCATTGCAGCGGATGACGTTGCAATGACAAGGCAGCCCTTGATTGCAGCAGTTAAAATGTTTCAAGGTGGTGGCACACTGGCTGTACTAGTGTCAGCAGCAGCATGCCAACCCATTGGGGAACATGGGCCAAGCCTCCAAAGGCAGTGGGGACATTGGCCACAACAGTGCTGCACCTCTACAACCTGCTTCTGCAGCAAGCTGCAAATATTTTCTTGCACATGTGCACAAGCAGCATAACAATAGGTTGAGGAAAATAGCTCCTACATTAATACATCTGACCCAGTTTTGCGGGATACCAGAAAGGAAGATTCAACATACAGTGATGATAATTCGAGATGTAGTAGAAATTTATGGTAAAATACAGACACAAGGCAGCATTGTTACTTTAGACCAAAGCAATGCCTTGACAGTGTATGTTTGCCCTTTCTGTTTCAGACTTTACTACATCATGGGATCCCGGGGGATTTCGTTAACAAAATCCAACTTTTATATTCCAGGGTTTATGTACAACCTACTATCAAAGGGATAGTAGCGGAGGGTATCACTTTAAAAATAGGGGTAAGACGGGGTGCCCCCTCCAGTCCATTGCTATACAATTTCTCCCTAGACCCCCTGATTAGAACTTAGAATGGCACATGAGAATGGGAGGGCCTGTGGGGGCTCCCAGATCAAACAGAAATGAAAATCCAATCATATGCAGATGATATCTGCTTGTTTGTGGTTAACCTAGGACAAATCCCAGCCTTAATATCACAACTACAGGACTACTCTAGGGTGCCTAAGGCCACATTCAACTTGAGAAAGTGTAAAGGGCTTTTTTAGGTAATCAAGGAGTGCACCAATAACAGTGAATCAAATTTATTGTTCCTCACAACCACAGAAAATATTGGGAATCCAGTTTGGGGCGCAAAATCTTTCACTAGAGAACTGGGAAAGGGTTCTTCAGGGGGCAGAAAGGAAGGTTCAGAAATGGAAGTATTGGAAGCTCTCAAAAAATCAAAAGGGTGCACATAATAAAAAGGTTTATTATACCATCCCTATTATATACAGCCACGATTTTCCCTCCTCCAGAGGCATTAGAAACTAGGCTGTATGTGTGTCTTTTTCCAGATGGTTTGGGGGTCACAATTGAACCCAGTGAAAAGATGTTTCACGTATCTTACCAAAAACCAAGGGGGTTTAGGTATGATTGACCCTATAACCTTCTTTCATAGTCTCTTTCTATCCCACAATTTTAAAATCAGGTTGGGTTTACCATTTAGTGTGATGTATCAATGGTTTTATAAAATCTACAGTAAATATTTTGAAATTTAGACTGAAAGGCTTCCCCTAAATTTACCTAATTGTATCCAAGTTCCGGAATATATTAAACCAGCAATAAAAAAAACACACAAATGGGAGATCACTAAGGCTGACATCTCCAAAAATTCAGGCCAACAACTATATTCACAAATAATGAGTCAAATTCATCCGGTACAACCTGAGTTTAAAAATTGTCCCCCCAATTTAAGGGGAGGGGTCTTGAAACAATTGAATAATAATAGAATGCCCGTATATATGTGGGGGATATTGTGGCTATCAGCATATGGGAGACTGAATTTAAGCGGTAATGCCAAACGTAAAGCTCAGGAAGAGAGAAACTGTCCATATAATGGATGTGTAAATATTGAAGAGACATTGTGGACCATTTTCATTTCACCTGCTCATACGTAAAAGCATTATGGGAATGTCTGAAGGTAGAGTGGAATTTAAGGTGGATAGATAATTTATCTTATGAATCTCTGGTTCTTGGGCACTGCCCCCGCTTGCTAAACAAATATGATCACGGTACATTGAGGGTGTTGTTTTGCTGTTTAAAATTTAACCCGTGGCAGGCATGTTGCCAGTGCACACTTCAACAGAGAATTGATGCCATACGTCACATATAAAGCATTAGTGGAACAGCTATGTCTGCAGTGTTCAGTAAGGATCTTCAGGCTAATTCTAGGAGTAGAGTCTTGAAAAAATGGAAAGAGTTGCTTGGGTTTATTAAATATAAATAAAGGGGGGGTGGACTAAATTTTTTCCGCATTCCACACAGGATTTTTGTATGATGTAATACTGATTTATGCTTCAGATTTTCGTTTTTGAATTTGCATGCTGTGATACTGTTTTTTTTTAATTCAATTAAATCTTTATTGCAGTTTCTAACATATGATACATCATAGTCATGGTACATTCGATGGAAACGTGCATTCAGCATATAAAATAAAACAAAATTAAAAAACAAAAAACAAAAAAAACAACCAATCCCCTCCTCCCCCATCCCTCCCCCCTAAATCTCCCACCCGTTCCAGACACAACTACCCAGGGTCATAGATTACTATACATTTCTGTACTCCGAGTTTGCTATGGTTGTGGCATTTGTTAAGAGTATAAAGCAAGAAATGGGGCCCAGATTTTGTTGAATTTGCTCAATCTGTTTTGTAAGCTGGAGATCATCTTCTCCATTCTGATACTGTTTAGCAACTCCGCCAACCATTCATTGTACGTCAATGCTTCATTGTCCTTCCAATGTCTAAGTACTAGCTTTTTAACGGTCATAGCTATAACAGCAATGTGATATTTCCATGAGTTTACTGGGACTTCTGAGTAATTTCCTAACAGGCAGATATCAACCGAGAACACCTCGTCGAGTCCTAACAGGGGATCTGCCCTCTGCTTGATCTGCGCCCAAAGGGGGGCTAATTTAGGACAATGCCAGAAAATATGTGCTAGATTACCCTCGCCTTGACCACACCTCAAACAAGTGGCAGAGTGCTCCCTGTCGAACCTGGCTATCTTCTGGGGGGTGTAGTATAAATTGTGTAAGATGCAGAACTGCATAAGTCGGAGCCTATCCTGAGTGATAAATTTATGGCATCCCCACCAGAGTATCTCCCAGTTGATAGGCGTCTCCGGCAGGAGAGTTTCCCAATAGTCCGTGGGTCCGAACGGCCCAGGATGCATTCTGTTGTATAAAGCTTTGAATATTTTAGAGACTGCATGGGGGAGGCCTGCAAATTGAGTTTTGAATCCTGGGTTTGAATCCCACAGCTTCCACTTGCATACTGTGTGACCCTGAGCAAGTCACTTAACCTCCTTGTGCTCCCAGGTCACTCCTGTAAAAAAGCTTTCAGCTTAGTGTGCTATACCTGGTTAAACAACTAAATAAAAAAAAAAAAAAAAATGAGTCAGTTCCACCCAGAAAGGGATAGTTTCTGGCATTGGAGGGTGCGCTCCAATAGTTTTCACTAAGATATGCCGCAATTGGAATAATTTAAATATGCTGGAGGTTGGCAACCCTGACTTTCTTAAGATGTCAGTGGAAGAAGCCCATTTTTATTCTGCTCCCACCCAAAAATAGCTGAGCTTGACCTCCCGGAGTTGTGGGATCCATGAGGGGGAGAGAGAGTTTTCCCGTCTAATCTGATATTGGGGTTGCCCATAAGAGGTTACTCCAAGTCCCCACGATGATTATATTTAATAACCGAAAAGAACTGGGAGTGGATCTTCACCGATGTGGCAATTAGTGATCCAAGCCAAGGCTTAGGGAGGCTCTTAGGTAGCACAAAGAGAAGCACTGCTGGGGAAAGATTATGACGGCGGAATCTCCTGGGCCGGATGGCATTCATCCGAGAGTACTATGGGAATTGGCGGACATACTGGCTGCACCCCTGGTGGAGCTTTTCAGCAGGTCACTTGAGACAGGGAGGGTACCTATGGATTGGCGAGAGGCACATGTGGTACCAATCCATAAAGGGGGGTCGAGGGAAGTACCTGTAACTATAGACCCATCAGTTTGACCTCGGTGGTAGGAAAATTAATGGAGAGTATACTAAAGGAACGATTGGGGGTGTACTTGGAGGAGGTGGGAGGTCTGGATAGTCGGCAACATGGGTTTGTGCCAGGTAGATCATGTCAAACCAACCTTGTGGAGTTCTATGAATGGGTAACATCAGAACTGGACAGGGGTAAGCCTGTGGATGTATTATTCTTGGACTTCAGCAAGGCGCTTGACTCTGTCCCTCACAATGGTCTGGTGGAGAAACTGATGGGGTTAGGAGTAGGCCCTTTGATGGTCAGATGGATTGAAAACTGGCTAGCTGGATGCACTCAGAGAGTAGTGGTCTGTGGGGAGCTCTCGAACCTTAGAGAGGTTGGTAGTGGGGTACCACAGGGCTCGGTCCTGGGTCCAATCCTGTTTAATGCATACATATTGGACATCAGGGAGGGTATAGGGTGTGAAATGAGTCTCTTCGTGGATGACTCCAAGATGGGAGCAGTAGTTGAGGGAGAAGAGGGGAGGTTGGCCCTGCAAGGGGACCTGGACACCCTGGAAAGCTGGGCTCACACATGGAAATTAAATTTCAATATCACCAAGTGCAAGGTGTTGCATCTTGGTCGGGAAACCCAAACACAGGTACACCCTGGGAGGGAGGCGCTGGAGGCCCTAATAGGGGAAAAGACCTAGGGGTCATGGTGGATACATGTATGAATAACTCTGAGCAGTGCAGGAGAGCAGCTAGCAAGGCAAACAGGATGTTGAGATGCATCGTAAGGGGGATCACCTCTAGGAGCAAGGAAGTGATTCTGCCGCTGTACAATGGACTGGTTAGACCACACCTTGAGTACAGTGTACAGTACTGGAGACCACACTTGAAGAGGGACATACAGCTCCTGGAGAGGGTACAGAGGAGGGCAACAAAGATGATATGAGGGCTAGGGGATTTGACGTATGAGGACAGACTTGAGGAGCTCTGCCTGTTTTCATTGGAGGAGAGGAGAGACGGGGGCATGATTGAGGTCTCAGGCACCTCAAGGGAATAAATAGGGTAAACATGGAGGAGATCTTTAGACTAAAGCAGGAGGTATCACCAGAGGGCATGGTTTGAAGTTGGAAGGTGGAAGGGTGAGGGGAAAGAGGAGTAGGTTTTCACTGAGAGGTGTGGACCCTTGGAATGCACTGCCTGGTGAGCTGGTTCAGAGATCCACAGTGGAGGGCTTCAAGAGAGGGTGGGACAGACACAGAAAGTGGATGTATCAGATGATAGCCTGTCCCGGGGGGGTGGGGATGGATGATAGGGGTTTCTGGAGCACAAGGGATGGGAGGGGTCTCGGCACCCAACTAAGGATCTAGGTTCGAGCAGACTCGATAGACCATAAGGCCTAATCTGCTGGCAAATAGTATGTTAGTATGTTAATTGTGCGGACTCTATTTGGACCCACAGGGGTATGTATACATCGGGATGGCCGGGGTCAGTAGGGGTAAGCCATCTTAAGTATTTACTCGCGTGGCTGGCCCATTAATAAAGGCCGACATGTGGTACACAAAGGCCCCCTTTGAGCTTAGGGGTGGCTAGCTTATGAAAGGCTAGTCTGTGCCCTTTACCTGCCCAAATAAAATTGGCAAAGATATTATGCACCCTTTTGAACCATGATTGGGGTAGCCAGATATTCAGGAGGCTGAATGGGTAAAGCAGCCGTGGGAAAAATGTTCATTTTGATGAGGTTGACCCTGCCCCAAATCGTCAGAGGAGGAAGGGACCATCTATTTAGATCTTGAATAATGGTGTTTAATAAGGAGTCTATATTATGTTTGCGCATAAGGGAGGCGCTTCTCGAGAAGGTAATACCTAAGTACTTCAATGATTTCCTTTCCCAGGATAGGCCTAGAGCATTGACCTCACTCCTCATCACTCTTTGGTTGAGGGGGAACACCACCGTTTTCCCCACGTTTAATTTATAATTTGATAATAGGCTATATTCTCTGATAACCTCTAAGAGGTGAGGGATACCTTTTTCGGGATATGAAGTGCAGAGAAGTAGATCATCTGCATAGGACAATACCTTGATTTCAATGTCCTGTACCGATATACCTTGGATCTTGGGGTCAGCCACTAGTCTACGGATAAGGGGTTCAAGGTATAGGTTAAAAAGCAGCGGGGATAGGGGACATCCTTGCCTTGTACCAGAAAGGACTGGGAACCTATCAGAACAGCACCCGTTGCAGAGAACTCTGGCTGTCGGAGAGGTGTAAAGGGCTTGTACCCAGTTCTGGAATTCAAGGGGGATGCCAAAGGCATGCAATGCCCGGAAAAGGAAATTCCAATCTACTCTATCAAATGCCTTCTCGGCATCCAGAGAGACCAAATCCACTGGGAACCCAGCATCTCTGGATGCCGAGAAAGCATGGTCCAGAGTTCTAATATGATCGCTAGCCAACCTACCCGTCATGAAGCCCACCTGCTCTAATCCTATCAAGTCTGGAAGAACAGTACCCAATCGATTTGCTAGCAGCTTACTCAGAATCTTGATATCCTGATTGAGTAATGAGATTTGCTATAACTTGCCACATCTTCTGGGGCTTTACCTGGTTTTAGAATGAGAATGATTACCACTTCAAATAGTGAAGTATCTGTACTCTTTCCAGCTAAAATCTGCTGGAAGACGGGGAGAAGTAATGGGGCGAGATTCTTCGCAAATGTTTTGTAGAAGTTCGGGGAAAACCCATCGGGCCCTGGAGACCTGTCATTGGGGAGGCTGTCTATCACTCCCAGAATCTCTGTTTCAGTTAAAGGAGCACATAGAGCAGCACGCTGCTCTGCTTTGAGAGTGGGGAGATGCGACTCTTTAGATAACGATCCAACTCCGTAATGGGGGATCGCCATCGGTAAATATAGAGATTGATAAAATTTCTGGAATTCTGAGGTGATTTCTTTGGGGTCAACCAGTAGGGGTCCATTATGTGATCGGATTGCAGGGATGAATTTGGCGGACTCCTGTTGCTTGACACGAGCAGCAAGGAGATGGCCCGCTTTCTCCCCTGATCAGCATAAGTGGCTTTCGTTTCAGAATCAAATATTCTGCTCTCTGAGAAGCTCCAAGTAGGAGCTTTGAGTTTGGTCAGGTCTAGTAGGGTCTGTTCTGGTGTGTGGGGGGACAGATTCTTTTCAATATCTCTAATCTGTCTGAGGAGTTGTATTAATTCTTGCTCCCTCGATTTTTTCCTTCTAGATGCCATCCCGATTAATAGACCTCTTAGGTAAGCTTTGAGGGCCCCCCATTCCATATCAGGCTTACCTGTGGAATTAGAGTTAACTGACATGTATTGGGAAATATGATTATTGATGTATTTTAATATTACTGGGTCTTTTAGAAGTTGGTTATTAATTTTCCAGTGACCATTCCTCTTGGGGATACCAGATAGGGAAAGTTGACATATGACCAATGAGTGGTCGGAGGGCAGTCCAGGATGTATGGCAGAGTCAACAATTCCGGGAACCAGACAGTGTGAAATCAATATGTAGTCAATCCTAGAAGATGTCTTGTGAATGGGGGAAGTGAATGTGAAACCCTTCTCAGTAGGGTGCAATATGCGCCACACATTGCATAATCCTACCTTATCCCATAAATCCGTAAGGGCTCTTTGAGCTGGTGTAAAGCCTCTGGGCCTGTTTCTTGTGCGGTCCATGCTTGGATCAGAAACCACATTGAGGTCTCCTACCAGGATCATCGGGATATTGATAAAGGGCACTAATTTATTTATAAGTTCTACAAAAAACTCAGGAGAATCGGAGTTTGGTCCATAAATACTTCCCAGTAACACTTCCACATTAAATATTCTTCCCTGAACAAGAATATATCTCCCGTGGGGATCCCTGATAACATTGCTAGAGACAAAAGGGACTTTGCTACTTATCAGTATCATGACTCCACAGCTCTGCCTTGTACCCTGAGCTGTAAATACCTGCCCTACTTGTTGCTTCCTCATGTTTAGTTCTTCCGAGATCAGTAGGTGAGACTCCTGTATAAATGAGACATCTGATCTCAGAAGCCGAAGATGTTTACAGACCTGATATTGTTTAGTTTTCTGCCTAACTCCCTTGACGTTCCACAAAGAGAAAATTAAGCTACTCATTCTTAATTAGGGCTACTCGTACAAGACATTTTGGGTCGCCAAACAGTGGTCTAATCTTAGCCACAACCTCATTGAGTTTGTCCGGAAGAACCTGGTCCGAGCGTCTCCCTCCCTTCCCCTCCTCCCCCCAAAATACCCCCATTTAACACTTGAGATTATTTGTAATAGCATCTGAATTACACCCCGACCCACCCCCTCCCCATCACAACTACGGGCAGTGAACAACAGAACCCCTAGCTATACCCTCCCCTCCCCCAGCCCTCCGAACCCTTCTACAACCCCACCAACCTGAGGTATTAGCGAAACCCCATTGTAAATGGCTGGGGGGGCTATGGTATAACTGAATGCATCATGAGAATGTCCAAAATGAAGTCCAAACAGCTTCAAATATCAACTTTGCTAAATTCAGAACTTGTCAGACAAACATCATTCCATACGGTTTTACATAAGTACAAATCTAAGTGATCAGCGTGACCCAATCTTATTGGTCAACAATGTGGCCATTTTCAACCTTACATGGCATACTAAGTAGTAACATATCCTCATGAGATTACTATGATCAAAGACAGAGAAATTAAAACACTTATGCCAATGAAGAAGAAAAACATCATCTCTAATGAGAATAATAAAACAGGTCACAAACATACATGCTGATGGATAGTGTCCGTTCCAAAAAGTAAGAAGACCAATAAGTGAGTCCAACCTGCAGTGTATGAGCAGCTTCATCGGGAGCATAACAATGCCGTATTGCCCATGTAATTTAGGCCAGTGCGAGCTGTTGCCTTGTGTCTCTGATGGGGGGGTTGAATCGGGCCAACAGGGAAGAGTTAGTCGTATTGAGAAAGGAGTGTTGTAAGAGCTGCAGGATTTATGAACTCCCCGCAAAAGTGGTAAATCACAGTTGAAGAAGTCGAGCTTGAGGAGCATTGACAGAGAGAACTGGTTGCTACTTGCCCCTCTTGCATATCGGACAGGATTCGCTCTTGAATTAAACTGAACGGCACCACCGTTACGATGAACTGCTACGAGTAACTGCATACCTGCATCACACGGTGTCATACACCCTCTAGTGGCAGCAAGCAGAGTGGCTGGACAAACGTTGGGATCAACACCTCTGGAGAGATTTGCTGGAAGAAGGTACTAATATGGAGCTATAGTGGGGAATGAAGATCCAGGGAGCTTAGAGTTTGTGCCACAGCTAGAATATTGAGTCGGCAGGAAGGGGAGTAGCAGTGACTGTGCTTGCTCTTGGTGCAGAAAACAGCTGGGTTGAAGCGAGAAATGGGAGGACCATTACAGGGGGGCAAAGATTAACATCTCGAGAAATACGTAGGTGCTAGTGGAGTAATATCAAACCTCTCGTCGTATCATGACACTCAGGTGTCTCTGAATAAGTCAGGGAAAGCATTTTTAAGAGCTCTTGCGGCGGCATCCAGATCCTCGAAGGATACCCAAGATCCCGAGATCAGGACCCCCAACTTAGCAGGATAGGTCATTCAGAACCTTACGCTGGCAGCAATCAACTTGGAGACCAAAGGGTGGAATTGGGCTCTCCTCTGTCTGACCGAAGCAGGTAAATCTTGCACGATTCTGATCTTCATGCCTTCCCAGCACACCTCTTGCAATTTTTTAATTTTAGAGAACAAATGCTGGCACTCAAGAAAATTCAGAAATTTAAAAAATCAGCAGACGGGGGGGCACCAGATAATGGCTTGGGGCTGAGGGCCCTATGCGCGCATTCAATGATGCATGTTGGGCCGAAAGGGGACGGTCCGGCTAGCTTTTCTATCAGTTTTTGGATAAAGCTGATCACATTCATTCCTTCGGCACCTTCTGGGAGACCTATGAGGACTGCATTGTTCCTGCAGCTGCAACCCTCAAGGTCCTCAATTTTTGTCTCCATTTTGGCGAGCTTCTGACAGATCATCACAATTTCTGGCTCCATTTTGTCGGTTCGCTTTTCCACCGATTTGATTCTGGCATCAGCGTCCAAAGATCTTTGCTGCAGATCTTCTACTGCGTGGGTAAGTGATTTAAGTTCAGCTGTTATCTCGACCATACTTTCCTTGAAAGGGGGAGAACTCCAGAAGAAAGCGTTGTAGGGTGAGAGGTTGCTGATCATCTACAGAAGCTTCCGACGTCGGCTCATCTTCACTCCCCGAGGCCCTGGCTTTCTTCGGGGCCTTTTCGGGTGAGACTGGAGGAGTATGTTTTGAAGGATTTTTCTTAGATTGCATCTCCTCCGAGAGATTTAAGCTTTGTATCGTGAACTCAGCCCTTTCTTGGATGTGTAGAGCTCTAATCAGAGTGTAAGCTGTTAGGTAATTCGCTAGAATTGTTGATTAATTGGGTCGGAGAGCTGGAGCTGCTGTGGAAGGCTGTTACCTGGAGGACTGCATCACGTGACTCCCCCTGTGATACTATTTTTAACAATAACCTAGACAGAGTATAAGTGTAATACTTTTTTGATGTTTTTTATTTTATGGTTTGTATATTATTTTGTGCGACTTAACATTTTAGTAATGATTTGTTTTTGAAGTTATAAATAATAAAAGATTCCCTTACTCTTTGGGTAAAGAGAGGGAAGGGGGAAGGTACTAGTGGATAAGGATGCGTTTTTTATGGGGGTATGTTCAGTATGAAGTAAATACTGTCTGTTTTCATTTTTTCAGTTTTTTTCTTAAGATATGTTGCATATATGTTTTTGGTGTTTTTTATGCTTTCTGGTTCTTTTTTTCTTTCATGTGAAGTTAACATGTATCACTGTTTATTAATCAATCAATCAAAATCTTTATTTAACCAGGCGAACACCATTGAGCAATGCTCATTTTCGAGATGGACCTGGACAACACATAATCATAATGTACACAAGGATTACACAACCAACAATATAAGATGTAATTGCGCAGAAACAGATGCCATGAATCTGATAAGAGTAGCACGGCATATACAATACTAATTTCAAACATATAAGAAGTCACAGCTATTAAATAATATGAACACAATGACCTGAAGGAAACCAGAGGAAGGAGGAAGGGTCAAGGATGTTGTATAAGGTTATTAAGAAGATTTTGATGGGGGTGGGAGGAGGAGGAGGAGGTATCGGGGAAGAAGTAGAGGAGATGATGCAGGGGGGCCCAGGGGTAATCTGTGGGATACCAGGGACCGTTGCCATAGCCAAGTGGTTTTCGTACAGACTCCATGTTGGGGTTGATGGAGGGGGGTCATTCTCAGCTTAAGGGTACGACTGTTGGATATGGTTACAATAACATATAACAGTGGCAAGTGAAGGGAAGGAATGAGAGAGAATGTGAAATGTAGGATGAGATGGGAGGGGGAAGGATACGGGAGGGGGATGAGGATGTTTATGGAACAGCATGTAGCTGCCACTAGATCCACTCCTAATGATGAGACAATGATCATGGGGAGCAATTACAGGATTCTTTAAAGGAATGGGTATGTAGTGTTTTGAAAGCTGTTCACTTTATGAGGTGGACCAATTTCAATGTTTAACCATGGTTTTCTTTATATTGTACATTACAATAAAAAATTCCCCTATTCTTCTTGAAAAGTGCCATGGGATCTTTAATGTCCATCTCAATGACTACTAGAAAAGGCATATGAGACCTCAGTTTAAGGACTGCACACCCCAACAGTACAGCATCTCCTTAATACTGCACTCAGGCACCAGCATTTCTGGTATGAGCCCAATCCCAGTGCAGGAATAGAACCCATCACTTTCTGGCCCAGAGGCAGCTGTGCTACTAGCTAAACCATGCTGAAACCTTATTTACAACAGAACAGTAATCAGGCAAAGACCCACTAAACTACCAGGAAATAATAACCTATACAACAGAACAGTGCTCGGGGGAGGGGGTGCACTGCCATGTCTGTAGTTAGTGCCAGGTTTGAGGAGGTATTAACTAGTGTGGAACTAATGACTAATTAATGCCTCCACAAACCTTGTAAGTTATGACAAAAGATTTGTATGCAAGGCACCGTCATACAATTTGCATAGGCACGTGGCATACAGTGCTGGCTCACTAACAGCTTAGTGCCTCACTAACTGTGCCTTTCAATATGACACTTTGAGCAAGTACCCTGCTTCCTGGATGCAAACCACAGTTAGTGAGGTACTAACTCTGCTAACACAGCACTAATTCATTTGAATATCCTGCCCTATGAGTCTTTCATTTAAGACATGCAAGATTGAAAGTCATTTCAGGAGATTTTGGTCATGCAGATTCGATACAAATAAATGGTCAAGTTCACTGCTATTTCAAGGCAGTTGCTAGAGTTGCCTTGATGTAACGCATAGCTGAACCATTTGCTTCCATTTCATAGAATGCAAGACTCCATCCTGAAATAACTTTAAGGACTGTTTTGTGGGTAAGCGTGATACAGTATTCTCTTTTATTTTGTTTTAAAAATATACTAATACAATACTTCTGTGTATAAAAAAAACTGTGGTTTGTAAAAACTGCATTTTTTACTCTGTACTTTTAAACTTCAATCAATCAGTCAATCAATCAACCAATCTTTATTTTATCAGGGGAAACACCATTGAGGAAAAACTCATTTACAAAGTGGTCCTGGGTGGAAAAAAGCACAAAAAATGACACTCATGGGGTACAAATAAGGCCTTACTAATACACTGAGTACATACATAGGTAAAAGAATACATACTAAAATACATTGTGTTCAGTATATACATAGGTAATAGAATGCATAAGATATTCCTTATGTTCAATATATAAATTCAAATGGATGATACGAGATGGAGTAGTTGGGATGGTAGAGGAGTAGCAAGTTATGGAGAGAGAGTAGAGTACATACCAGGCATAAAGGAGATGCTGGTGATAAGGGAAATAAGAAAGGAAGGTGTAGGGTAAGAGAAGGGAAACAAGGAAGGGGTAGGGTGGGGTAATGCACATGAAGATCACAAGTTCAACCTAACTGGAGAGGAAGGCAACTAAAGCTTAACCTATGCAATACAGTAAGCGAGAAGATGGTTGTGAAGCATTAGACTAGAGTGCTAGTTCTTAAAGGAGAACTGTCATCTTCAGGATTTCTTAATGTCTGAAAGCCCATAAAAAGCTAATTTGAGTGACCCATTGTGTTTATTTGTGAGTCTTTGCAGTCCAGAGTTATTCATATGTAAATCAGCCTATAATTAAGGGATGGGGGCAGCCATGTGTTTTAGGTTCCTGACAGGAAATTATGTCAGCAAGGGTCTTGGACCTGCTTTCACTGTAGATAATCCAACAGCTTAAATAGGAAATCATCTGTTTTATTAAGTGTGTTTCAAGGTGTTATTACAACACTTTCTACATTTCAAATAATTGTTTTGTATGTACAGTGAAACTAGTGAGTTATCACCTTTACATTTCAAGCTGTTAGTAAAAATAATTCATCTTCAGAATTGCTTTAACCTCTGGGAAGCAATTACAAGTTTCTTCCAATAGGTGACAAAGCAACATTTTGAAGGCTGCCAAATTAACAATTTGTGATAGCTTTAAGGACTTTTGTATACTGTTCCAGATGGAAGGGAGAAAGTAGCTTAAGGAAGATGTAGCATACCAAGTTCTGACCCTAGGAATATCGAGTATGATACAAAAATATCTTTTAAGAGAGTAGGTTCACATGGAGTGAACTAGGAGTTTGAAAATATACTGGGGGAGCTTGCCTGTTAGGGCTCTGTAGGTCTATATTACTGTATTTTCAACCTCCTTGTTTTTAGTGATTGCCAGCCAAGTAGAGTGCAGAGGGAGAAATGGTGTGTATTAATATGGCTCATTAGTGATGAATCTAAGTGCTCTGTGGTATAAGGTGTCCAGTTTGGAAAGAGAAGTGACAGGGCAATGACTGTAAAGAAGATCGGCATAATCCAGGAGTAAAAGGGAAGTTGTTTGCTCTAGTCTTGTATTAGCATTGTACTGTAGGTGAGTAGGTGCTTGATCTGACAGAAAATACCTAATCTTTGTCTAAGCTTTTCAGCTAGTTCTTTGATGTGTGAAGTGAAGGAGAGCCTACTATCGATCCAGATGCGTAGATATTTGAATTTGTCTACTGGCTGTAAGGGTTCCCCAAGGAGGGTTGTGATTTGGGGCGTGGTACCTAGGGAGTGAGTGGCTTTAGAATTTGCCTGGGGGGAAAAACATGACTTTAGTTTTCTTCGCATTAAGCAGCAATTTGAGATGTAAGAAAACAAAGACAAGGCACTGTGTCAGCATGTGGTCTAAAAGCAAAACAAATTTGAGATGTAGTAGGTTATGTTGCAGCTGATAGAATTCTTGTTGTAGGACAGTGCTGGCCTGTTCCAGGGAAGGTTTTGCGATGTAAAGTATGGTATCATCTGCAAAGAGATGTGTATTAGCTGATGAGATATTAAGGTCAATGTCGTTGAAGTAGATCGCAAATAGTAAGGGCCCATGGACAGACCCCCTGTGGAACTCCTCTCATAACAGTCTTGAATGGGGAGAGTTCACACTGAGCTTTAACCTGTTGCTGCCGGCCTGCTAAGTAAGAAGTGAACCATTTAAGGTAGATGTCATTTAGACCAATGTTATGCAGCATACACAGGAGGAGATTGTGGTCTACCATATCGAATGCTTTACTTAGGTCTAAAAATAAAGCACAGGTGTGGTTCTTCGTGTTGAGCGCTGTTTGCCAATCGTTGGTTACTTTGGCTAGTGCGGTTATGATGCTATGGCTGGGTCTAAATCTGTATAGTAGGGGGTTCAGCATATTGTGTGTCTCTAGGTAGTCTCTGATTTGGGAATTAACAATTTTTTCAAGGAGTTTGGAGAAGGTTGGCAAGAGGGATATGGGCCTGTAATTGTTCAGGTCACTTGAGTCACCTGATCTGAGAAGTGGAATGACATGTGCTACTTTCCATTCATGGGGAGGACTCCTTCCGCAAGAGATTTGTTAAAAAGATGTGTGATGGGGCAGTCAGTACATGTTATCCAAGCTTCAAGAAGTAAGGGTCAATTTGATCTGCCCCAGCATTTACGTCGAGGGCTAACAATAGGTCTTCCACCTGTTTAAAGGTGACAGGTCTGAAGCAGAAGGAATTAGTGTGAGAAAGGGCCCTAATGGGAGGAGATGAGGTGTCTGAGTTAAGAAGAGAAGCGTGTAGTGTATTAGCAGGGGATGAGTCAAAGACAAGACCCACCATGGCAAAGTGATTATTTAAAAGGTTTAGGATATCCTTTTTGCTGGTGGTTGTAGTACCACTGGTAGAGATCTTTCCAGGGAGTGTAGGGGGAGGGTTGTGGCCTTGTATTTCTCCCAGGATCTTCCAAAATTTGTTAGGATCTTAAGTGGTGGAATTCAAGGCTGATTGAGATTATTTTGCTTTTCCACTCTGATTAATTTTGTACAATACTTCCTAGAGGTTCTAAAGGCCTCCCAGTCATTTGATAATCTAGTTTTACATGCCTTTTTCTGGAGGGCATCTCTTTTATGTAGGGCTGACTAGAGCGAATCATTGAATCAGGGGCATGATTTTTTCCTAGTTCTGATCTTGACTAGTGGGGCATATTTATTAATCACAGATTCATGGCAGAAAAGGACCCCATGGCCAATCCAGTCTGCCCCTTCCCCCACTAATCTTCTCCCTCCCTTCCTAGAGCACCCACCCCACTCCCTTGTAACCCCTTATGGCTGTCCTATGCCTTTTTGAAACCCGACACAGTCCCAGCCCCCACAACATCATCCAATAGCCCATTCCAGGCTTCCACCACCCTCTCAGTGAAGAATTGCCCTCTCACATTGTCTCTGAAGTGTCCCCTCTTCAGTCTCAGGCCATGCCCCCTTGTAATGTTGCCCTCCTTCCTGTGGAATAATCACCCCAGGTCCACTTTGTTTATCCCTTTGACATATTTAAAGGTCTCTATCATGTCCCCTCTCTTCCTTCTGGTCTCCAATGTGTAGAGCCCCAACTCCTTACATCTCTGCTCATATGGGTTGCCTTTCATCCCCTGCACCATCTTGGTTGCTCTTCTCTGAACCCTTTCAAGCAAATCTATGTCTTTATGCAAGTAGGGCCTCCAAAACTAGACTCTGTACTCAAGGTGCGGTCTCACCATGGCTTATGTTAATAACCTTAAGTAACAGGGTTTTAAACATAGTGTAAGCTGAATTCACTGAGGGTGCAAGGTAAAAGTCTTGCCACCTGTTATTATTTAGGTCCAACAGGAAGTTAACACAGTTGAAGTAGCAGCGGCTTCTTTTGTAAATATAGGTGGAGGAGGGATAGGTTTAGGCAGATTTCTCACACAAGCGATGGCACTGTGATCACTTATGTCATTAAAGAAAACTCCTGTGTGGGTAAAGTTATGGGGTTTATTGACAAGGATGAGGTCAAGTAAAGTACTGTTTGTGGGGATTTTGGAGTTAATACAAGTGGCCTCCATAAATAGCTGGGAAAGCTCGAGTGTATCACAGAGGGCATTTAGGGGTGACGAACAGGGAGAGAACCAGTTCAGGTTCAAGTCCCCCATGATGATCAATTCCATAGTTTGAGGACCAAGTAAAGACTGAAGCTGCTGCAGCAATTCAAGCCCCCCAGAGCATGGCCTATAACAACCAGAAATGATTAATGATTCAGAAGGGGAAATACAGATCTTAATAATAAGGCATTCAAATTCCCTATGCACAGAGGTAGAATCGATAAGTGAGACCAAGAATTTGTCACCATATATATTGTTAACCCCCGCCCCTAGTTGATCTGTCGGTCCTGAACACATTATATGAGGGATATTTATGACCTGGTTGGAAGTGTGGGATTTTAACCATGTTTCAAATATGACTAGAACATCCGGTTCAATGAGGCAGACCCAAGCCTGGATAGCATCCAATTTCCTTAACAGACTACAAGCGTTGATATGGAGAAAACTCAGATCTTTAGCCTGGGCCAGGTCAGAAAGCACTAAGATGGATGCCTAAGGGCCAGGGTTTAGTTCCATATTCCCTTAGTATAGCAAGAGTTGGAGTAGTAGTTTCTTGAGAGTACAGAGTAGAACTTTAAAGAACAGTACCCATTCCCAGTTTGACTAGGTAGAGGTAGGGCATGTAGTCTGCTGTGTGACATAATTGATAAGGGGGAAAGAAACATGAAGTACCACCCTATTTGGGGAGGACATAAGGGGCACTGGTAAAGCTGGCAGGTTTTTGATTTTTAGAGAGTTCCTTATTAACTGAAGGGTCCGATCCAGTAGGGGAGAAATAGGGCATGGTGATGCCAGGGTACATACTGGATATGTTTGGTAACTTAATAGTGCAAGAGTCTGGAGCATAGGGGATAAGAACCAAAAATGTAATAGTAGAAAAGAAATAGGGCTTTAGGGTACACATATTGCAATACACTGTGGACATGTGCTTTGAAAATTTATAGATGGACACTAGGCTATAAGGGAGGTGAGGCCGCCTAATAGGAATAGGTATTGGCAATTTGGTAGGGGAGGTAATCGAGGATATACAGGAACCCTGTAGTGGCCAGAGAGTATAGGTTGCAAGTGGCAAACTTAAGATGGGTGATTTTTAAGGGTTAGCCTTGGTATGGCTAAATATACTACTTTGTAACAGGGAAGCGCAAATCATAATGTCTAGGGAAGGGAACAAAGGGGCAGAGAGTGTCAGGAGCAATGGCTAGTGTGGGCCTATTAGGTTGGAGAGCAGCCTTTGGATTAGAGCCAATGAGTGAGGGGAAGGGACAGCAGGGAGGAGCAAAGGATTATTTAATAGAGGCTGGAAGCAGGGATGGGCAGGTGGGAGAAACTTCAAGTTGAAAACAAAAGCCAGTAGATGCTGAGCCGCAGGCTGAAAACAGTAGAGGGAGTGGGGGTAGTGCAGCTAATAGCAGGCAGAGCCATGGCTGCTAGGTCCAATAATATTCTTGGGTTGGGATTCCCAAAGGAGCCATACCTGGTGTTTCTGTGTTGGTGGGCAGGTAAAAATTAAAATAATCTGTACGATGAGAAAAAACAAGCGGCAGATAAGGGGGGGTCTGGCCTTTGGCACTGATGACGTCTAGGTCAAAAATCTGAGGGTGGAGGAGGAATACAATATAGTATAGATGCAGTAACAAATATGGATTGGGGAGATCAGGAATTAGTTAGGGGAGATTTTTAGGGAAAGAAAAATAGTTAAGATTGGCTCGGGTGACTGGGGTCAGGATAGAATTAAAAAGGAAAGTAGAAGTAGAGACAGGCAGCAATAGTGTAGTGGGGAGATTAGATTTAAACAAATAGAGATTTGAGGCAAGATTTTAAATGCATAACTGGCTAGCTAGAGCTACGCTGGCTAAATAGCAGGTCTGAACAGTTGAGAGAACATGCTTAATGGCAGTTAAGAACTTAAAAACTGGCAGGTTATAACAATACTAGCTAATTTAAAATATTTTAGGCAGTTTCAGAACATTCAAAAATGGCAGTTTCCCTTAAAAATTCAAGTTGAAAACAAAAGCCAGTAGAAAATGAGCTGCAGGCTGACAACAGTAGAGGGAGCGAGGTAGTGCAGCCAGCAGCAGGCAGAGCCATGGCTGCTAGGTCCAATAATATTCTGGGGCTGGGATTCCCGAAGAAGCCATACCTGGGGTTTCTGTGCTGGTGAGCGGGCAGGTTAGGAGGAATGGCTGGCCGGAGGAGCTCTGAGCTGCAGCCGCTGGTGGCCGTGGATGCCCAGTCAGGGGCTGGATCCTGGGGTTTCTGTGCTGGTGGGCAGATGCCCCTCCCCCACTTTTCCCCATTTTCCGGCAACAATGCCTCCCTCCCCCACTGTTCCCAGCTCTGTCTCTGCTTCACTTTTCCTTACCATTTTTCTGGCCTCTTTCAGCTTTTTCAGATAGTCTTCCAAGTTGGCCTTGCTTTGTTCCCCTTGTGTTTGGAATGCTACCCTTTTTGCCGTTACTGCCTCTCCCACCCCTCTGGAAAATCAGACTGTCTTTTTGTCCTTCCGGACATGTCTCTTGCATGATGATGTCACCTCCATTACACCCCTCCATATATTATCCCATTCAACTTCTGCCCCTTCCACTCCCAGAACATCTTTCAGCATTTCCCACATCTTGCCAAAGTCCATCCTTTTGAAGTCCAGGACCACAGTTTTTTAACTGGAGTAATGTGTTCCAGTGGTTACATTGATACACACTGCACTATGATAACTGGACCCCACTGGCTTCCTCACCTTTTCTTCTCTGACTATTTCAGCATTTGACAGAACCATATCAAAAGTAGCCCCTATTTCACTGGTTCCCTGACCCACTGCATGAGAAAGCAGTCATATTATATCCATCAGCGCTTAACTTCTTAGTTCTTTCTCGGCTAGCTGCTGTGATTTCCCAGTCCACCTCCTGCATATTTAGGTCACCCACCATCACCAACTCCCCTTTGGTTGATGCCTTTCTGAGCTCCTCCGCTAATTCCCTGCCATCATCCTCCTTCTGGTTTGGCTTCTGGTTTGGTTCTGTACACCACTCCAACCCTGCTCTTTTCCTCCCTTCCATTTTCAGTTACACCCAAACTGCTTATATACTGCCCACCCATCAGAGTAGTATCTTCTGTGGCCTCTGTACCTTCCTTAGCAGTGCCACTCCATCTCCAGTGCCTTTTTGCCTGATTCTCCTGTAGACTGAGTAACCTGGTACTGTAAGGTCCAGATTGGGTTTCCTGTTGCACATGTTTCAGCTATGGCTAGCAGATCCATCTTAGCCTCTGCAACCTTTGCCTGGAGCTCTTATTTTGTTTCTGAGGCTTCTCACATTTCAGCAGATTACCCTCCAGGACACCAGTCTCCTACCTTTACCTCTTCCACTAACCAAACCTACCATATTCATTCCCTGCATTACCTTTTCTTCATTACCTCCCCTCCTCTCTGATGTGGTTCCCAGTCTTTCATTATTCCCCATTCAACTTCCCTAACTATGCTGTCTTTTTTCCCTGATTGATCCTTCTAGTTGGGGGAGTGCTTCTCCTTGCAGATGTCCCTACCTCCAGCATTCCCCTGCTAGTTTAAATGCCCTGAAATGTATGGCACACACATCTGCCTCAATATGTTTGTCCCCCAATTAGGATGAAGGCCACCTGGCATGAATAGGCCTTTATCTCACCACAAAGTACCCCAGTTTCCCAGGAAAAGAAACTCCTCCTCTGTGCGTCACCCATTCACCCAATTGCTACTGTAAATTGGCATATCTTTAGTTTCTTTGCTTCCCCCTGCCTGTACACTGTGAGGACCTGTGTAAAGGTCACAGTAGCAGCCAACCCCTTAAGCCTGGAACCCAATGTTTTAAAGATAGCCTTCACTGCTCCTAATGGCCTTCCTGCCAGATCATTTGTTCTGAGATGGACAATAACATACGGCCTCCCTCCCACTTATGTGTCTTGAATACTGTATTATGTTATTACATGATTATGTGTCTTGTTAGGTTATATATCTGTTTCGAATAGGGATAGTGGGGGAGTTAACGGAGTTAACGGTGTCACCTTGCGCTGATTCTGTTTGTTATGTATTTTACAACATGGTTAGAATAGGAACACTGGGGGAGTTGTTTGTGCAAAAATCGCTTTGTACGAAGTCTGTTTTGCACCTGGTTAGGATAAGGATACTGAGGCAGTTGACTGTGTATAAATCCCTTTGTACTGATTATGTTTGCTATGTAGATGGTTAGGATAGAGACTTGTATTTGTAGTTATGTGTTTTACCAGGGAAAAAAAACTCAGTTGAGCGGTGTTTATTTACAAGGAGGTCCTGGTTAGGACATTCAATAGTACAGCAAATCCAAAACATAACAAATCATAAGCTGGCCCATCGACGCAGCTGTAGTGCTGCTGTTCACGACACTGGCAGCCTGGGGTCAGAACAAGCCTTGGCCATCTGGAGCTGGCAGGGCAGGAGTATCAAGTGTCTCCAATGATGCTGTACTCCTGTCGGGGGGGGGGCAGCTGGCCACAGCAGCATACTGCTACCTGGGAGATCACAGGTGGTAGTGCTCGAGGGATGGCATAGTAGTGGGGAAGGGACATGGGATGGCATCATGGTCCACATGCTGTCATGCGCAAGCTTGTGACATCAGTCAGTGTCCCAAGTAACGGGAGGGAAAGAAAAGCCCAGACAGTGCACCATCCCCGCAGCACCCACACTGGTGGCAGGGTGCTCTACCAAGCTGCACCAGATCTGTTCCATCTTCGGGGTTGCAGGTATCTGCCAATCCCCACAATGGGGGGGGGGGGGAGCCAAAGAGCAACATGCACGGGATTGAAGGTAAGCCCCTGAGGAGCCATTTGATGGGGCTCGGGGTTCATGCTGGAGCCACAGCCTGCACTGGTGACAAACAACATCAAAGTAAAAAGAAAAAAATAATAATAAAGACTGGACATCAAATGCAGCATGTGGTCTGTAATACAAATCAATAGATGTATGACACTGGTCAAGTCAAGATGTAGAAAGTAGAATCATGGTTACAGGAGCATAACTTTATAGTTATGCTGCCAGATGCAAAATGCAGTGAAAGAGCAGTTTACAGAAGCAGCAATGCCAAATCAGGGACAGCCCAGACCAACAGTCTATCATAAGCTTTACTGACAAGACCATTTGTCCACACAGTGGCTTTCTAGTTAAACAGTAAATAAACTGAAACTGATCAGTGAACTCGGGTTGAGTGTGACCTGTAACTTGTTCCAGAGAGTGGGGGCAAGCCAGTTGAAGCCAGTTTGCCATAGTGAGATTGGTACCTTGGGTCATCTAGAAGAATTACATTGTTTCTCCTCAGGTTATACTGACTTAGGAAAAAGGCCATAATATATGGTGGCAAATCATTCCGAAGGGCCTTGTAGAACCAAATACGTATATATTTTTTTAGTCTTATAGTGGCAAGAGTGGGCCAAACAATGGTCAAATATAGAATGTGTACACATTGCATTGAAAAATATGTAGTAAGGAGAAATACAAAGTTGTATGTAGCTTATATAGACTTAAGCACAGTACTTGACACGGTGTACTATGAGTAGAGTATTTCTCTTTCGGCTATTCGTTGTATGCAGTGGCAGAAGAGCGGACACCAAAAAAGCGACCACACAGGAAGGCTGCCCAACAGTAGAAGAATGAGCACTGCCTCAGGCCCACAGTGGGTGAGGCCGCCATAGCTAGAAACAGGCAGGCAAGGGCCAGGCTGGCGAGCCCCGCAGGCAGCACGGCACAACATGGTGAAGGTGTCTTCACAGTTGGATGAGTAAAAGCACTGTGTGGGTGGTGGACCTCAGGGCACATGCCATGGACAATAGGCGTGGACTGTGGGCAGTGCACAGGCCTACAGCAGCTCACAGGAACAGACAAACAGGTTGGGGAGCACAGGGGAGGGGATGGAAAATGCATGCCACCAGATCACAATGCCTAGGGCACCCCCCCCCAACCCAGACACCAGCTTACAACAGGCAGCAGTCCATCTGCCTGCAGGGATGAGGAGACCACTGGCAGGACCCAAAAAGAATGTTGCCAACTGGAGACCACAGCGGACGTTGTGTCTGAGTACAGCGCCCACAGCTACTACGACTACCTCTGTGGCCTTGTTCACAACTTTCAGTTCCATGTGTGAGAGGGACCCGAGTAGTCACTGGCAGCACTGTGTACCCTTGTACCAGTGTCACCTGATGTGGCCTGAGTGGGGAGGTGCGTTGGTGCATTACAGGTCCTGGTAGCGTTACCTTTGCTGCACTGGCATGTTCTCCTGTGTCCAGTGTATTTTGTTTGTACTCTTTATTGCTCAAATTGGTGCAGTATACAGGCACTGGGCCTTCACAGTGCATAGCAGTTTTATGCTAGTGTATTCCTCACATGTGCAGGTCTTTACTGCCTTTGATGTTATTGTGTGTGGGGTTGCACACCTCCAACCTGGCACATGTACTGGTTCCTTGCTGCAGCCTGTCCTTCCATTCTGTATACCTTGTGACAATGTCCCTGGCAATCACACAGTGTTACCCACAGCATGGGACCTGCAGTTTCTTCGCATCCCTGCCAGTCACTCTTTTGACACGTGCTCTTGTTGAGTGGGCTCCGTGGGACTCGCTCATTTTACGGTGCCCATTGTGCGACACCCTGGAGGTGTCACTCTAGCGTCTGGGGCTGTTGATCCCAGTCGCTCTTCCTGTGCACTCCCTTTGGCAGTCATCCTTTGGGGGATTCACCGATGAAACCTAGCTCATATCACATAAAACCCTTGACCCTATAGACAGAAGAATCTTATGGGAAAAGCTCATGAAACTGCAATTTCCATTTAACCTTCTTTTGGAAGGCTACAGTCTGTAGTTCAAGGGGGCAGTGCAACTGTCCACACCCCCATTAGGCCTATTTAAGGGCTGCTCTCCTCACTCCACACACAAGCATTATTTCCTTGCAGCTGGAGGCTGTCTGTCCTCTCTCTGTGCCCATTCTTTTCAGTGAGCCCTGTCCCCCGTGTTTGCCTCCCTCCTTCCTTCCTGTTGGACACTGCTGGCTCTGGCTGTGCTTGACTCCCTGTCTAGCTTGTACTTCTCCTGCTTCTGGGTCAGTACCTTTGCCATCTGCTTCTCAGTCCGTGTTTTGCCTATGGCTGCAATCTGTGCTTCTGTCTCTGTTGTTTGTTCTCCTTACTGCTCCTGTGGACCTGTTTGCTTTTTGGACATTTCTGGTATGCTAGTGCCCCTCTGTTTGCAATGTTATACTTAGCTGCAGTGCTAATCAAGCACTCAATTCATTTATCATATTTCAACAATATTTTGCTCTCTGTACTAGGTGTCTGTGTGCTCTCAGTTCCAATTACTGTTTCCATGCTGTAGTCCCTGTGCTCATCACCTTTATTGTTTGCACCTGCCTTTAGTACTGACTCCCCTTTGTAGCTATCACTCTGTCTCATTCCTCTGCCTGCTCCAGCAGTGTCCTGCCCTGCTGCAATACTCCTCACTTCTATGTTTGTGTTATTTAGGCTCATTTATTGCTACTCCCACTTTTACCAAACCCACAGCAGTCTGTTTCTGAGGATAACCTAATCCTGCTTTCATGGCTGGCATGTATTTAACTTATTTCATTAGCTGCTTGGTGTCATGGAGCTAGGTTTGTGGCTTCTTTGTTTTTCCTATGGTGGGAACTGAGGAGTCACAGTGGGCAACGCGGCCCCAGGCAGCGGGAGCAGCTCCTATTTGTTGTGTATTGTATAAGCCCCTGGACCACCCAGCCTCTTCCTGCTGCTCAGCATAGCCTTTATGGCCCTATGCAACCAGCAATTTCAGGCAACTCTCTGCCTAAGGGCTTCTGGCTCTAACAATCCTTCAACCAACCCTTCCCTAATATTATGCACCTGGTTTACACAGTCATCCCAGCCTTTCTGTCCCTTGCACTACCATCAACGCTCATCCCCTTCCAAGTCTGGCAGCATATCATGTTTACTTGCTTCAAACTGCACCTCCTACCATACTGGCTTTGCAGCCTCCTCCTACCTAACTGACTTCATAGCCTCCTCCTCTCCAGCCATCAGCCCCGGCTCCACCCAGTCTCACTGTTCTCTTAATCATAACATACAATTCAATTCACTCCCAATTTGGCTTTCTAATGGGCTTGGTCAGCATGCATTCCTGTGTTTGACAAATGCTATTTGTCATACCTAGACCCATGAGAGGGTCCATATTGCTCAGCCTGATCTACATACAGGTCTCTTTCTGTCAGCTTTCATCCAGTAAAGACCCAAAAGATGGTCCACAGTGCTCAGTCTGACCTATGTACAGATCTCCCCATGTCTGCTATCATCCATCATGACCCACGTGCAGGTCTCATGCTCATTATAACTCACCCCCCTACATTTTGGAGACATGCTGACCGTATCCATTACTTCCAGGACTCAAGGCTAGCCCTGTGGCCAATGGTCTCTCTCTCTGCTCCCCGAAGTCGGCATCTTTAGCATGTGAAGCTTAGTGCGGGGTCCTTCTCACTTAGCCCATAGTTGGGAATATCCTCGCTCTGGGTGGGCCTTCAGTCATCAACTGTACTGATGGCACCTCTCGATGTAGCATTGAAGACTTCAGGGGCCAAAGGGTGGGTGTCTCATGGGAATGGCCCCTTTAGCTGCCCAAGCGGGTTCGGAGGCACCCTTTAAAGCTATTCTCCCTACAACCACCTCTGGTGCACCTGGTTTGTTCTTAGATTGGTAGGCCGGCTGAGTGCTTTGGCAGTTGTTACTCTCCTCCTCCTGCCTTAGAGGTTGGCATTAAGATGCCCCGGCATTGCAGAGCTCACTCGCAACCCTCCACAGCATTCCCATTAGAGGGATAGAGCGTGAGTGTTCCCCGAAATTGCAAGTTCCCTGGATTGTCTACTAAATTGCAGTAGCAGAGCCGTCACTAAACAAACCTGTCCCAAAGCCCAGAGGGAATGTGACCTAGGCCTTGGATCACCAGAGTTTTCCTCCTCAAAGGGGGTTTTTCCTCTTCTCCATGCCAGTGGTCATAATACTAGATAAGCATAGCTGTAGTCCCTAAATCACTTAGTTAGGTTTCCGCTGCTGGATGGAGTTGAGTGGCTGCCCTGTAATTGTCCCTTCTCCCTCTTTGGCTGTTCTCTCTCTCCTTAGGAAGCCAGGCCTCCATGCCTTACAGTCAGACCTCCGAATGGGTCACTATTCACCTGTTTTTTCCTGCCTACTCTACTCAAACAATACGACCAACTAACCCATGCTACGACCTGAACCTATACTATCAACTGACCTAAGTACAGGTCTTTGACCCCGATAAGTGCTCACTACCATGTATGCTTTGCTCAACACTCTTTTTGGGCTTCTTCCTAAGGTACCTTTAGCCAAGGGAACCACTCCCATGTCACCTCAAGGGCTGGAACCGTCCCCTGGGGTTCTTTGCCTTCGTACCCCTACAGGGTGGTATATCCCATGGATAGAGAGGTGAACAGCCAAAGATTATCTACATTACACAAACACAAAATCAGTTGCAGAGGCACATTGAACTGGAAGGCTACAGCCTGTAGTTCAAGGAGGCACTGCAACTGGCCACACCCCAATTTGGCCTATTTAAGGGCTGCTCTCCTCACTCCACAAACAAGCATTTTTTCCTTGCCCCCCCATCCTCCCCTCCTCCTCCAGTGGCACACCTCTCTCTCCTGTGGGCTGCTTCCTAAGGTACCTTTAGCCAAAGGAATCACACCCTTGGCACCTTCGTACTCCTACAGGGTGGTATATCCCACAGATAGAGAGGTGAATAGCCAAAGATTATCTACATTTCACAAGCATGAAACCAGTTGCACAGGCACATCGAACTTCCTATTTTACAGTTATATTCCAACAATAAGACCTATATAAGATTTGACCCTCAGGGTAATTTAACACACCATTTTGATTCCAAATGCAGGGTGAAGCAAGGATGTCTTTTAGCCCCTATATTAGTAAATATTTATGTCAATGAGATTATACAAATTATTGATTCTTCAAGATTTCATTCCTCTCAAGTCATGAATGTCTCATGTCCTGCTTTTGTATATGCTGATGATATGATATGATATTATTTAACTTTTTTTTTTATTTTATTTTATTTAGAGTCTAGGATTACAAGTACCTTTGAGCCAAGGCTCTTTTACAAAGGTTCCACGTCAATTGAGGTACAATACAAACATTACATAGAGCTGAGTAACCATGCAGAAATGGTGTAAAGACATTTTTTAGCAGCTGAAATACATCACATTTAGGGAAAGTGGGTACCAGAGGGGGCGGAGTAGATAGAGGTAGCTGAGGCTTGGAATGGACACAAAAAGAGCAGTGCAGCCATGGGCATTTGTCAGGCCTCAAAAAAGTGCTTGGGGTGGTAGGGGAAAAATGGAAGGGTAGGCTGTAGGATGAGGGAGAGGGGGTAGGAGTAAAAGTGCTACGGGGAGATCAGATTATGAGGGACAGTTGCAGGAGCTAGAGGCAGCTAGGTGGAGGCAAAGGTTGGCTTTGAATGGGCCTAGCTTTTGCAGAGAGGAGATGTCTTTGTTGAGTCCATTAATGCAGCTAGGAGCTCGGTGCACAAAGGATCTTTGGCCCAGTGTGGTGCGACACCGAGTGCATTTGATTTTCTGAAGCCCAGGTGAGGCGGGTGTTGCATGCTGTATGGAGAAGAGTTTGGACTCTGGGGGGAGCAAGATGTAGCATAATTTTCTTAGCCATTAGACAAGTTTGGTAATTGATATGGTTTGATAACTGGAGTCACCCTGTTTGGGCATAGAGGTCACATGTATGGGTGAGATGGTGGGATCTTGTGATGAGTCGGCAGGCTTTGTTTAGGGATAAGGATAAGTGCCTGAGGGCTGTGTCAGTTGCAGAGCTGCAAAGAATTAGACCATAGTCAATTAGCGAGACCACCGAGCTCTGAACTGCTATCCTTAAGGCATCCGAGGTGAGGCATTGCCTGTGCCTGTAGAGGAGACCAATGTGTGTGTTTGCAGCTTTGGCAACACTGTCTATGTGGATGCTGTAGCATAGGTTGCTGTCTATGGGGATTCCCAGATATTTAAAGGAGTGAACCTGTTCAAGGACAGCACCAAGGCAGTTTGTAATATTGAGGGGATGAAGCCTATGTTTGTTGTGGGAGCCACAGAAAAGCATTGACTTGGTTTTCTTATAGCTGAGAACCAGCATTTGGCTACTAAACCATGTTTCAATGGAGGTGAAGCCCTTCTGAAGCTTGTTTTGGAGTAGGTGGGGGTCCTGTTGGGTGGTGTGAATGACAGCATCGTCTGCATAGAGTGGGATTTGCTCTAGACAGGATTATGGAGGATTGTTCAAAAACAGGCTGAAGAGGAGTGGCCCGAGAATGGATCCCTGGGGGACACCTGAGCATACGGGTCTAGCATCTGAGAGGACATCAGCAATTTTCGCTCTTTGGGAATGGTTTTCCAGGTAGCTCTTAAACCAAATTGTAGACTCAGGGGACAGCCCAGCTTTTAGCAGTTCTGTGAGGAGTGTTCAATGATGGACAGTGTCAAAAGCCTTGGTCAGGTCTATGAAGACAGAACCAGTGAGGTAATTATTGTCCAGGGAGTTGTGAATTGCTCCTGTGAATTCAGGGAGGGCAGATGTGGTGCTGTGGCCTTTTCTGAAGCTGTGCTGTTGTTTGCAAAGGATGTCATACTTGTTCAGATATTCTGTTATCTGATCAGATACCAGACTTTCAATGCCCTTAGAGAGGGGGTAGTATGGATATAGGCCTATAGTTTCCATGAAGGGCCTTGTCCCCAATCTTGTGGACTTGTGTCACGGTGGTGGATTTCCATCTGTCAGGGAACTGACCTAGGGTGAGGGAAAGGTTGAAAATCCAAGTTAGAGGAGATAGCACAAATAGGATTGCTACAAATGTTAAATTCTTTTTTTGCACTATGCGCTATACCAGATTAGTAATTAATTATGAAAAATCGAAGGTTATGAATTTTGGTAGTAGGAAATCATGTAACTTTTATTTAAATTATTAGAAGTTAGGAACTGTAAAATAATGTTTCTATTTGGGTGTTAGTTTTTATCTAATGCTAGGTGTACTAAACATATACAGAGACTAACAAAAAAAGGTAAACCAGAATTTACAGGCTATAAAAAATTTAGCATTTTGTATGGTGGTAGGAGTGAGGTAGCGGTCTTAAAGGTTACATAGGCAAAACTTAATCCCATAATATTATATGATTCAGAAGCGTGGAGTTATTCTTTCTCTCACTTGATGGAAATACCTTTTTCTCATTTTTACTGTAGTTTATTAAAGATAAAGAAATCATGGCCAGAACAGCTTGCTAGAACAGAATCTGGATGGGTTTTGCTAAGTCCACTGGTTCAATATCATTTGGTTAGTTACTGGATACATATTTTAAATAGTATGGTAAACCAATGGCCAAAATTATGATTAAATGAAAAGATAAATTGGGTACAATCTTAAAAGAAATCATCATGGCTTATAAACCTGCAATCTATATTAAAATAGATTAATTTATGACACTTATGGTAGGATTCATTAAAAGAAAATATTGAACTCACCAACTAAAAACCTACTTAAAAACAAAATATTTGATCTTGCACAAAAGAAGGATATAGAATACATAGCTTCTCAAAAACTAACTCTTTGGTACTCCATTTGTAAACTCTATCATGGCTTAGAGTTTTACCTGACCTTGCCTCTTGATCAGGAGTGTCGTAGCATGATCACGTTATCAATATATGAATTATTCTCATTTAAGAGTTCAGAGGCAGTATAGTGTAATGGTTAATTAAGGGCACTGATCTGCAACCCTGGAGACCTGGTTTTGAATTCCATCAACCCCCACTCCACTTGTATACTGTGTGACCCAGAACAAGTCTTTTAACTTCTTTGTGCTCCCAGGTCACACCTGGAAAGAAACTCTGGCTTAGTATGCCTTTCCTGGTTAAACAATTGCCCCTTTCCCTTCACCTAGAAGAAGATATGGGAAGTGTGATAAGAGTGACCTGGAATGTTTTTTGTAAAAAAGCCCATGAAGAAAATTACCAAGTTTTATGAGTTTGTCCTCTAAATCAGAAATGGCTTATAAAATATCTGTTAGAATTTATTAATAGATATGATGGAGCACTTTTGGATTGTATGGAAATTTTATTTAAACCCATTTATGTAAAAGAAGCAACAATGTATGCCCAATTCATTCATGCTGTGATGAGACATAGGTCACAAATTGTTGCCATCCATTGAATGTACATGCCTGCCTTGAGAAGTATAACTACCATGTATAGTGTACAAAATAGAGATTTGTATGCTTTCTAATGTGTTTGTAAAAATTGTTAATATTTTGTAATGACCGCTGGTCGATCAAATAAAGAATTGATACTGATACTGAATATATGATGAAGTGATGGGTCCTAGGGGGCAGGTGAGTTATAAAGCAGACTGCTGTATGGTATAATACATTTGGCTAGATTAGAGGTGGTAGCTCTCTGTAAATCAGCTCACCATAGCCAAGTAGTTGGAACAATGTGGTTTGCACAAACCTTTTTTCTTGCCTCTACAGTGAAGCAGAATTTGTTTCTGAAGTAGAAGAACAGTCCTGGATGTAAAGTCTTACATAAGCTGTCTATATAAGTACTGAAAGATAGCCTACAATAAAATCATAGACCCAGCTACATAAATGTATCCACCAGCTTTAATTTGTAACCCATAAGAGTGGAGATGATGAAAGAAGGATGGCATAGGGACTGTTTGCCATTAGGGGTGCATACCATGAACCTGGTTTTAGTAGCATTAGGTATAGCCTAGAGGTTAGAGTAATGAGCTGATAATGAGCTTGGTACACCCAGCAGACCTGGGTTTGATTTCTGTATCCTTCACTTGCATACTGTATGACCCTAAGCAACTCACTTAACCTCACCAGCGCTCCCATGTCGCCCCTGAAAAAAGACCTTGTGCCTTGCACCTTGTGGGACTTACCTGGTTACCAAACAATAAAAAAAAAGGTTGGAGGCAAATAGATTGAGCTACAATGCACCAGAAGCAGATTGTATGTCCTTCAGTTCAGCGGCTACAGTGGGTCTGGCAACATACTGGATAATGTCATCGGCATAATAGTGCAAATGAGCATCTCCTATATGTGCCCCTAGGTCATTTGTGTAGACCATAAATAACAGTGGTCCTAGTACTGGCCCTTGTGGGACTCTGTTGCATAGGGAAGAGCAAGAGGATGAGAGACTTTCCAGCTTTAGTTGCTGTTGTTAACCAGTTAGAGAATTTCTAAACCAGGACAGGATAGGAGGGCTAATATCTATTTGAAGGAGTTTATGCAGTATGATGGTATGGTCAACTGTAGCAAAGGCTCTACTGAGGTCCAAGAAAATGGCAGCATTGATAACTTTTCTGGTCAATGGCAGAGAACCAGTCATTAGTGACTTTGACTAGAGCAGTAATAGTGCTGTGCATTTCTCTGAAACCTGATTGTATTGGAATGATAGTATTGATGTGGTCAAGGTGCTCACACAGCTGATTATTAATCATTTTTTCTAATAATTTTGCAAGGACAGGAAGTATAGGGCTAGGCCTTTAATTATTTAGGGTAGCTTTGTTACCTGGCTTGAAACATAGAATTTGACAGTAGATAAGAACTGCATGGCCCACCCAATCTGCCCATTTTTTCCCTTCCTACAGTGTCACTGCAGACCCTCCTTGATCTCAGGCTCTCTCTTCTCCCAGCTTACTTTCCACTAAGATTCCCTCATGCCTAGCCATGCATTCTTGAACCCTGTCATTGTTTTCACCCCACCACCTCTGCTGAAAGAATGTTCCTGGCATCCAACACTCTTTATGTGAAGAAGTCCTTCCTTACATCTCTCCTAAATTTTCTCCACTCCAGCTTCATTGCATGTCCCCTTGTCCTTGAGCATTTTTTGTTCTGCAAAATACTCCCCTCTTGTACCTTATTTACTCCCATGAGGTATTTTAAGGTCTCTATCATATCCCCTCTCTCCCTCCTCGCTTTCAGGGTGTACATATTGAGGTCCTTTAACCTCTCCCCATAGGACTTCTTATGCAGACCCTACACCATATTAGTTGTCCTCCACTGGACAGTCTCCACTCTGTCTGTGTCCTGCTGGAGATGTGACCTCCAAAACTGGACTGTGCCTCGATGACACCCTATTGCAGATTTTGGTGTTATCCACAAAGAGGCAGATCTTCCCTTCCAGCTCCTCTGCAATGTCACTTATAAAGACATTAAAGAGGACTGGTCCCAGTACTGAGTCTTGAGACACCATGTTGGTTTCTCCTCCCTCCCCGGAGTGAACTCCTTATACCACCACCCTCAGTCACCGATCCCTTAACCAATTTCATGCCCAGTTTTTCACATTTGAACCCACCCTTAAGCTGCCTAGCTTCCTTATGAGTCTCCTATGTGGAACAGCATCAAAGGCCTTACTGAAATCTAGGTAGGCCATGTCCACCGCTCCACCCTGATCTATTTTCCTGGTCACCCAGTCACATAAATCTAAGAGATTTGTTTGACATGACCCCCCCCCTCCGTGAATCCATGCTGCCTCAGGTCTTGTAACCCATTGAATTCAAGATACTCCACAATCCTTTCCTTCAACAGAGATTCCATTAACTTCCCCACCAGTAATGTCAGGCTGACTGGCCTTTAGTTGCCAGCCTCCTCCTCCCTGTTACCACTTTTGTGAAATGGGACTACATCTGCCCTCTCCAGTTCTCTGGAGCCACTCCTGTTTCCAGTAAGCTGTTAAACAGGACTCTTGAGGTGCAGTTAGGACCTCCCTGGCTCCCTCACTACCCTTGGAAACATCCCGTCTGTTCCCATTGCTTTGTCCACTTTCAGATTCATGAGTCCCTTCAGGACTCTCACCTCTGAAAAAGGGCTACTGTACATCTCCCTCCCTCCAATGCTCTTGTTGCTTTTGTGTGGTCCCTTGTCTTTCCTCTGTGAACATTGAACAAAAGTATTTGTTCAGGATACCAGCCTTTTCTGGTCCTCCTCTGCACAGTCCTCCCTTCCCTTCTTAACCTTACAATCCCTTCCCTAGCCATCCTCTTTTCATTTACATGCCTAAAAAATGTGTTGCCCCCGGGCTATTCTCTCTCTTCAGTTTGCACCTTTGCTCTCCTTACTGATTTTCTTGTCTCCCTCTGTTTCTCCTGATACATCTCCCTTTCCTACTCCCTCAGGTCTCCTTATACCTTTTGAATGCTACCCTTTTAGACTTTACCTTTTCAGTCACTTCTTTAAAAGAACCATAGTGGTCCCTGTTTCCACTTGCTTTTGCTCACTTGTTTTTGTTGAGGTTTGTTGCCTTCATTATGCCCACTTTTAGCTTTTCCCACTGTTCCTCCACCCCACCCAGGGCATCGCCTCCTCCTAGGTCATCTCGGAGGTATTCACCCATCTTTTTAAAATCTGTCTTCCTGAAGTCCAGGACCCTCACTCTTGCATGGCTCAATTTCTTTGCCGTCCTTATGTTGAACCACACCATACAGAGATCACTGGTCCCCAGGTGGCATCCCATCTTGACGTCTGCAACACTGTCCCTGTTAGTGAGCACCATGTCCTGTATTGCCCCATCATGAGTGGGCTCCTTGGCTAGTTGCCTGAGGAATGCCCCCTGCAGGGGAAGGCATCCATAATGTCCCTGCTTCTAGCAGAAACTAGAGCTGGGAGGCTTCAATCTACATATGGTAGATTGAAGTCCCCCACCAACGGCACCTCCCCTTTTTCTGCCATTTTGCCAATGGCTTTCACCAGTACCTTATCTCATTATTCCCCCTGTGTTGCAAGGCTGTAGATCCTACCAGTGTGAATAGTGGCTCCATTTCCCATCTCCAGGGTGACCCACAGTACCTTCACTCCCCCTGTATTCCCTCTATCTCCATCACTTTTATGTCTTCCATTACATATAGTACCACCCCTTTCCCTTTTGTCCCACCCTGTCTTTCCTGAACTGATTATAGCCTGGTATGGCAATGTCCCAATCGTGGTTTCCAGTGCACCACAACTCGATGATGGCCACAATATCCAGGTCTGCCTCTGCCACGATAGCCTCTGCAGCCAGAATTTTATGTCCTAGACTTCTAGCATTTGCACACATGGCCTTCCATATTTTGTTACCATGCTGCCTGCTAACCCCTTATTTCATTTTTGCCCTCTCTCCTCCCCATTCTCCTTTTATTGCTTGCATTCCCATCCCTTTTCATTTCTACCACTCAGCTTCTTCAAATATGTTGCACCCTAAGGGATTTGTCTTCCCTCAATTACCCCCTACTCTCTACTTCAGTCTTTGGGGGGGTGGCAGTTTGTGCCTCCCTGATTCCATCCCCCTTGCCCCACAGTTAATTTAAATGTTCAGTGAATGAGGGCTTACAAGCACTGTTTTTCAGAGTGCAGGTAAATTGTTATTTTTTATCAAGAGGTTTAAGAGATGGGTTATGGGGGTGATCAGTTGTTTCTGTACTGTGTATAAACCCTCAAGTACAGATTTTGTTTGTTATGTACTAGTTTAGGACAGGGACAAGGACCAAAAAGGCTGGGGTGTGCAAAATCAAAGAAAACAAATAACAATGGTGTTTGCTGAAAAAAGTGGGGCTCTTCATCAAGGATATCTCCTCCATTAGGTCACACCTCTGGAACTGTAAGTCATCAGCGTCAGGACGACATGGAAACTTTACTAACCAGGGGCCGCCTACAATGACGGGCTGTGTCAACACATATATAACATGGGGTGGCCCCATCACTCCTTAGTTCTTTCTCCTGCCAATCATCATCATTGGACCTGCTTAAGGAAAACTGTATAACAAACCATTGCTGTTTGTTATTTTTTGTTTTAACACATTTTCTATTATCATCTCTGTATGCTGCTGAAATCTAAAGACCCTTTATTTCACTATTGTCTGTGTGGTTACAAAATTTACAAGGAAGACACACATGCTGTTTGTGTGTGCTGTTTGGGCATTTCTCACAATGTGAGTACCTGTGAGATGTGCCAGAGTTTCCACCAGGCTACAAGGCAAAGCCATATGAAAGCTCTCAAAAATGTCCTTGCACGAAAAGCATTAAAAGCCATGAAGAAGGAAAAGGGCTCAAAATCTGCTGCTCCCTGATCATCAGCCGAGAAACAGTCATCAAAACTGAAAGATAAGAACAAGGAATGGCCATTGTATTGAGCCTCTTCATTGTCTCACCTTAAGCATAAACACAAGGACAAAGACAAGTCTGCTTCACCAGTGAGGTTCCAGTCGCCACTGAAAACAGGTACATCCTTGTCAATGCCAGATCCAGCTTCCTCAAAAAAGGCCCCCTGACCATCACGGAGACTCCAAGGTCAGGGTCTGACTTAGGTGCTGCCATATCTACTATGGTCAGTATGATGCCATTGTCATCAAGCTATGGCCCTTCAATGCAAGTAGTCTTGGGCCCTTTTCAGAGTGCCATTGATTCCTAAGCTGTGCTGCCATTGTTCTCTGAAATGATTTGATTCAATCTGACAGAGTTGCCATTGCAGGCAGTTATTCCACTGATGGAGCCTTCTGGTTCTTGGCCCCTTCAATGGATTCCACTAGCACACCCCAGATTCCTACCTGTCAGCCACCGTCACCATCACAGGCCCCTTCTGTGGCTCCCACAGTCATTTGTGATAGCGACGATGAAATGGAATATAATTCTGACCACATGGATTTGGAGGTGAATTTAGAGGAGGAATATGAGGGTGAAGGGTACTTTTTAGAGGGAAACCCACCCTCTAGCTCTGCCCTCTCATCCTGTAGTGAAGACTCAGTGGACTATACCTCGAGGTTTCCTTCTGAGGACCCCTCTTTTCAGATCATGATGCAGCAAATGCAGTCTGCCATGGGCATTGATGTGGACCAGGAAGATTCCACTAAAGAAGAATCTTATGGAGTTTCTAGAAGTGCTCTGTACTCCCTTCAGTTTTATTCCTCCTTTATATCCTGCTTTAGAGTATGCTACTTTTGCTGCATGGCATAGACCTAACCCACTGCCTACAGTCTCTAGAAAGCCTGATAAGCAGTATCCTGCCCCATCTGCTAAGCCTTATTATGCCAACCAACCTGAAGCACACTTAGTGGTCACCATGGCTGCTCATGATAAGTCTAGGCTTCCTAGACATATGAGTTCTTTGCCTCCTGATAAGGAATCTAGGGGGCTGGATGTAATGGGCAAGCATACATATGCCTCAAGCATTCCTGGACCTTAGGATTGCAAATTATCAGGCCAATATTATCAAGTACCAGAACAGCCTGTGGAAAGCTGCTTGTACTGCTGCTCAGGATTTGTCTAATGACTCTGCCAAGACTGAGTCACTTAAAACATTGTCTGCTGGTGCTGAGGTTGGCAAATATTTGCTGTGCTCAGCTTGTGGTGTCTTTGGTGCTTCTGCCAGGGCTGCAGCTTCTGGAATTAGCATGAGGAGATATTCTTAACTCAGAGTTGCTGGCTTTGTCACTGATGTACAACAGGCAGTTTTGAATGCTCCTTTTAATGAGTCCAGACTGTTTGACTATGATGTTGAAGAAGCTCTACATGACCTTCAGACTTCTAAAATGACTCTAAGGTCTGTTAATTCCCTGTATCACACTCCCACTAGTGGTCATGGTTGGGACTCTTTTTGTACCAGAGATAATCGTGCCTACCATCAGCAAGGCTCTGGCAGAAGTGGTGGTTCCCTTCTGGATCCCCTCCCCCTGATGCCCATCCAAAAGCACCTAAAGGAATCAGTTCTGGTAGCCATACCACTCCCGGTTCCACCTGACTTTCTTCTGTCTCTAACTACTTTTCCGCTCTTACCTTCAAGGGTGAGTGTGGGGGGGGGGCAGGATCTCTCTGAATCTGAAACAATGGCAAGAGCTCATCACGGATGAGTGGCTTCTGGAGATGATTGAAGAGGACATTCTCTGGATCTGCTAGACATCCCTCCAGATCATCCTCCACCTTCATCCTGTTATCCTCCCACCTGCTTGTTTCTCCTAAAGGAGGAGGTTCAGACTTTATTTCAAAAAATGTGCCATGGAATCAGTTCCTCCCCAGAAAAGGAACAAAGAGTTCTATTCCAGAAACTTCCTAGTCCTGAAATGGACAGGGGATTTGCATCCTGTGTTATATCTGAGATTTCAACTTGTACGTTGAATGCAAAACGTTTTTGAATGATATTCTTTTCATTACTTACAATAATATTTGTCATTTTGTCTTGTCTGACCCTGTTTGAACACACCACTGTGATCTTTATTCCCAAATAGGATGGTTATTACCTAATTCTAGGACTGAGTACTTTTTGGGAGTATGATTTTTAAGTCAGTTTATCCTTGTATTTCTTTTCCTTTGTCTGACCTTGTCTCTGTTAGAGCTGTTTCCTCTAATTTAAGGTCAGCTAAGGGTATAGTACTAAATACTATCGATTGTAAAATTAACTTGGGATCCCAAGCCTTTTCCATAGCAGCACCTTCATACTGGAACATCTTACTTGGAGCACTTCGGACATTACAGTCTTTGCAAAATTTTAAATGCAGGTTTAAACAATTTTGCTGGACCAGGATGCTTATAATTGTTTTATTTAACTGTGATGTAGTATTGTATTGTCTGATTTGTATTTTTGTACTGTACTCCCCGGTCAGACTGGAAAAAGGACTGTTTAGTCCAGTGTCCCTACAATGTGCCAGATTTGTTTTCCACTTCTTCTACATCTGGCAGTGTAACATTATGTTCCTCTACCCCTGTGTCGGGGTCTGTTGCCATAGGGCAAGGGATCCCTGGTCCATCCAGATCTGAAGTCCCTGCACCTGCATGCATGGCTCCTGAAAACATGGCCATTGCCCATTTTGGGGTATCCCTTAAGGTTGTTGATGTCCGGCTTGTGGTTAGAAAACATTCAACCAGATACACTCATTTTCTACAATTGAAGCATTTTACTATGTGGTCTGCATCCTGGAATTTGCACCTCTTTACATGCCCTGTGAATTCTGTACTGGAATACTTGCATTTCCTGTCTGACTCTGGCCTGCAGTATTCTTCTATTAAGGTACATTTGGCCGCTATATTAGCTTTCCATGTCCCTATTGCTGGTCATATGGTTGCCCAATTAGAGGTGTTCTATACATTTTGGGGAGGTATTCTTCAGATAAAACCTCCCATCCATAATCCAGTCCCACCCTGGGACATGAATTTCATTCTTGAGAAATTGACATAGGCTCCTTTTGAGACTGCTGTGAGTTGTGACTTTTATCTCCTGTCATGGAAAACGGTATTTTTAGTTGCTATGACCTCTGCTCAAAGGATTTCCAAGCTTCAGGCTCTGATGTATGAGCCTCCTTATTTGATTTCTCACAAAGTCAGAGTTTCTTTGCATAAATCCTGAACTTCTACTGAAGGTAGTCTCAGAATTTACACTGAGCCAAACGATGCACCTTCCTGATTATTATCCTGAGCATACTAACCAGGGTGAGGCACTGCTCCATGCTTTAGATGCACATAGAACACCGAGATACTATACTGATCCACACCAAGGACTGCAGAAAGTCCTCCCATCCCGGAAAACAAGGCGTTCCTATATCTAAACAATGTTTTGTCAAAATGGCTGGCACATTGTGTTATGTTCTGTTATTGGAAGTACAGTAAGAAACTTCCTGGTACTGTTCGTGATTACTCCAGAAGCGGTATGGTCATTTTCTGTTGCTTATTTCATAAATGTCTCTGCTGCTGACATATGAGCTGCAGCCATATGGAGCACAGTACACACTTCCGCTAAACATTACACTCTGGACATTGTCTCTCATAGATGTGCCGGTTTTGGTCTTGTGGTGTGTCACACTCCCTGCTGGTTTGTATTGCTTGGGAGTCATTCCATAGGTGTTGTCAAATGGAGGAGATATCCTCGATGAAGACAGAACAGTTGTGTAAGAACTTACTGTAACAGTAGATCTTCAAAAGAATCTCCTCCATTAGGCCATGCCATACCCTCCCTCCTTCCCCCTTTTTGGTATCCTGAGGGTTATATCAGATGCTGTGCCTAAAGCCTTACTCCATGCATCATGTTTTTCCAGTCACATGCCATGCTTTGCCCAGTACTGGTCTAATCTCCTGGTTCCTCACGGTTAGAGGCTCTCCGTGGCTAATCTGTAGCGGGGAACTGAGGAGTGATGAGGCCAACCACGTTACATATGTATCAAAGCTGCACATCATTGTGGGTGGCTCCCGGCTAGCAAAATGTTTCTGTGTGGTCTTGCCATGGATGGCTTATAGTTCCAAAGGTGTGGCCTGAAAGAAGAGAGTCTTTTGAGGATCTATAGTACTGTTACGGTAAGTTGTTACATAACTGTTCTTTTACTGATGTATGGAATGCACAGCACAAATCCCCTCTTGCAGGCTCTTCCTTAGGGGGACAGACTCAAGTATAACATACCTCATTTGGAAATATTAGCCTTAAAGGAACAGGCACTAAGACATTACAATTCTGTTACCTGTTTAGTCTAATTTAAGAGGCACAATGGCATAGTGTTGGTAAGTGATAAAGACAATATACAGTGAAAAAGAAGTGCAAACAGTCATTTAAAAATATTAAGAAGAGAGGTGTACTGAGGTCACTGCAACCCAAACATATGGAGTATTTTAATATAGCACATTAAGTTAATTAAAAACAAAATTGTAAATTTTCTAAATGGAAGAAATAAACTGAGTGTAGTGAACATCAAATTCAGAGATACAGCAGGAACACAGCATGAACCTAGAAGGAAACACAAAAAAAATCAGGAAAGAGATAAATACCAGGGAACAACAAGATTTCAAAACTACAGGGAACTGTGATGATGTACAACAATAACTAAATAAAGGTGGGGGGGGGAGGTCTGTGTACTAAATAAGAAAAGAGAACTGCAATACCAAGAGGACCCTATCGACTAACGGAAAGGGCTAATATGCCAGTCTTTGTTCAGACCTCCTGGGGTAACTGCTCCAAGACTGAAAATTAATCCATTTTCCCACTACAGCAGTATTCTAAGATGATTGCCTCCCCTGTAATAAACAGGGACAGGATCAATGCCTATCACTTTGAATGTCGATGGGTCAGAATTGTGAAACTGGTGTCAATGGGCACCCACAGAGATGTCTCATTTTCCTCTAGAAATGAAACAAAGATGTTCCAGAATTCTCTCCCTCATTGGCTGTATAGTGCGACTTATGTAGAGAGAAGGACAGCTACATCATAAGGCATAAATTATGAACGATGTTTTGCAACTAATCAATGGCCAGACTTTATACTGTTCATTATTTGTGGACTTACAAAGGCCCTGCTTTGAATTACATACTTACAAATACTGCATTTGTGACCACAGTGCATATTAATTAGTTAACTGAAAAATGTGCCACTGACAGCCACATCGGCCCTGGGTCTGACTCACAGCAAGCGGTGCACAAATGTAAGACCGCTCCAAGGTCATGATTCACAAAAACTGTCAGAAACTAATTCCAGACCCATGGAGTGCCAGCCTGCCTCTCCACTAGACCACTGTTGGCCCCTGACAGGACATCTGGAAGTATACTTGCTCTGATTAGGGTTACCACCTGTCCTGATTTTCACAGGACAGTTCTGATTTATGCAGCTGAGTACTCTGCAAAAAACATGGAAAATACTACGTGTCCTTATTGCTGGAAAAACTGTTTTCTAATTTTCTTTTAAATGTTGTGGAACACTATAATACCATAACTAAAATACCTTAAAATGATAAGAAACAATAGAAATAACTAAAAAACTATAACACATAGTCTTAATTCTAATTATTTAGAGAAACGTCTGTTGCATTGGTCTAGGTTACATATTGTCCTGTGAAAAATTGTGATTCAGTAAGAAATGTCCCACTTTGGGCTTCTTGAAAGGTGGTAACCTTAGTCATGATGGAGGACACTCTGTCCAGGAAGAGTTGGCTGACCTTGTCATCCTTTTCCTGAGACAACCCTATCCCAGATTGCAGGCAGGCTGGATGAATCAGCCTGTCCATGGTGCAGAAGAGCTGGGCTGGCCGATTCCAACCCAAGGTGAATAACCTGTAACAGGAATGCTGCCTTTCTCAGGGTTACTGCTCTCTGATAGTCTCTATAATGAGATTTCAGAGCCATGCTGCCATCTCCCAAGTGGGACCTCCTCCAGGAACACTCCAACCTCTGCCCTGTTGCCTTCATCCGCCATAGCTCATAGTTATACAACGACAAGCTACAGCAGAAGGCCAGTATGCGGACACAGATTGGTGTGATGGAGTCTAGTACCATCAAAATGGGCATATTGTAGCCCTGAATGGCAGCCACTGACCCTCCATCACATGCTGCCTCGATGCCTGAGATGTTTAGCATGCTCATGAGCTTATTCAGCTCCGGATTTTGTAATGGGTGATACCGGATCAACTCAGCGGGGTGGGGGTGGTGGTAATTCTGCAGGGAACCCCTTCCAGGAACTGCACAGTAAAGTGATCCAATCACCCCACTGCATCCACTTTGGCATCACTGATGTACATCTCCTGTAAGTAAAAAAGGTCCAAGGTGTAGCCATGCTCTTGGGTACCAGTGGAAACAGCCTGTGTGAAGCTCAGCAATTCCATCAACAGAAGGAACTGCTGAGTAGAGTGTGAGGATTCATCCCCAACACAAACACCGAAGTCCCCCAGTACAATAATAGTGGAGGCACTCAATGAAAAGTCTATGCTGAATTCCACTAATTCCTTTAGAAACTCCTGGTCCCTCCCAGGTGTGTGATAGACCAGTAGTATTCAACATTTCACATCTGCCTTACCCTTCATGGCCATGCATTCAAATGACCCTGTCTTTATCACAGGCGGTACTGTCCATCTTAGACAGGATCTATAACAGAGAACCCCCTAACCCCCAATACACTCTCACCTTGGGCAGTATATCACCGAGTACCCATCAGGATGGCCACCCCCTTGACAGGCTCAGAGTCATTCCCCAAGCAGGTCTTGGTGAGGCATACCAAGGAATTATAGGAATTAGTGATCCAATCCAAAATCATGAAGATCTTATTGTTAAGGGACCTGGTTTTAGACAACATGCACTGAAGAGGGGAGCTGGGGCAGCTAGGCCATTGATTACCTGCCACCCCAACCCAGGGGGCTCCCTGGGGATTAGGAGGAGGCAAGGAGGACCCCTGCTGTCCAGCCCATTTAAACCAAGGGTACCTAGTTGGCCTGACACTCCCAGTTTGTCCCACTTTGACACCTACCTCATGGTCACCATCCTTGCCCTTGCTGTGTCTCCCAGCCTCCTGCCATGGTCATGTACTACCCCATGGAGAGGAGCAATCTGAAAAGGCCGTTGCTGGTAGAGCAGCCTCAGTGAGTAGGTGTAAAGAGGGACTACCTTACCAAGACACATATCACAAAGTATTCCACTAAGCACTCAGCTATAAAACCCTAACCCTTATATATCCCTCCCTTCTACAACCACCCTCCTTTCTATCACAAACCCTCCACCCCACACTCACTCCACTTAAATTACAAGAAATACTTATCCAATTATACACCCCAGTCACTCATACGTCTACATAACATAAAAGGTTATAAACTGTTCCCCAAAAAACAACCCTGAGTGCACCACTAACAAAATTATTCAAAAAAAACAATAGTCCATCGATGTAAGTCCAAATGCAGTCAGGTTCATCCCCCTCACTGCCACTGAGCGGGAAATTACTGATGTCCAACAGCCTACTTGTACTGGTTCACAAAACAACCCCAATATTCACAATTTTGGAACAGTGTAGTCCACTGCTTTAATAATCCATTAATCCATATACAGTTTTTTTACATTTAGGGTAAAGACTAACATATGGAGGTGAAGGGGGACATTCCTGGTTAGGACAGAGATACAGGGGGACTCAGCTGTGTATAAATCCCCTCGTGAAAAGGAAAATGAGGAGCACTCAAGGAATGATGTGCTGCCTGGGTGAGGCCAATTTCCATGGAACAAAAATAAAGAATCCAGCACACACTTTTCTTGTTCTGTATAAATCCCCTAGGACTGACGCTGTTTGTTATGCACCTGGATAAGACTAGAATACCAGGGAAACTGGCTTTGTATAAACCCCCTTATATCTGTTTGTTATGTACCTGGATAGGAAAAGGACAGTGAGGAAATAAGATGTGTATAAATCCCCTTAGAAAGATGGAATTTCTCAGCAGAAAAGGACTGCTTGGCCCATCTAGTCTGGTCATGTTTTCCCTGCCTATTCTGACTTCAAAGACCCTATCAGGTGTCCAGTATGCCTCCCGTCTCTCTGTCTAATTTCTAATATACCCTTATGTTTATCCATGCATGCTTGAAGTACCCCACTGTTCTCGCTTCCACCTCTTCCACTGGCAGTCTGTTCCCAGCATCTACCACCCTTTTAGTGAAGAAATATTTCCTCACGTATCTCTTGAACTCCTCCCCCCCTCCAGTGTCATCTCATGTTCCCTGGTTCTGGTGCTTGTTCTCATTTGAAAGAGTCTCCTCACCTGCATGCTGTTTATCCCTGTGACGTACTTGTAGGTCTCTATCATGTCAACACTCTCTTCTCTCTTCCAGGTTGTACATATTCAGATCCCTCAATCTCTCCTCTTAGAGTTTTCCATGTAAACCCTGTACCATTTCGGATGCCCTCTTCTGGACTGCCTCTTCCCTGTCTATGTCCTTTCTTCAGAGATGCAGTCTCCAAAACTGGACACAGTACTCTAGGCAGAGTCACACCAGTGAGCAATACAGTGGCAACACTACCTCACTCCTCCTGCTGGAGATACCCCCTTCCTATGCACCCCAGCATCCTGTTAGTCCTGCACACTGCTTTGTCACAAATCCCTGCCACCTTAAGATCCTCTAATATGGTAACCTGTAAGGTCTCTAATATGATAACCCCAATGTCTCTTTCCTGTTTAGTGACTGTTAGTACCCCCACCCTATACTCCACACTGGATTTCCTATATCCTGGGGGCATGATTTTGCACTTTTTAGTATTGAAACCCAACTGTCACGTTTTTGACAACTTCTCTAGTTTCACAAAATCCCTGTACATTTTCTCTAAACCCCGCTTGAGTGTCCACCCTATTACAGATTTTGGTGTCATCTGCAAAAAGGCCTACCCTTTCAGTTCTTCTGCACTATCTTCTATGAAAAGTAATGGTCCCAGTACCGAGCCCTGTGGTACCCCACTGGTCACCTTCCCATCCTCAGAGTGAGGACTGTTTACCACTATCCTCTGTCTCCTATTCATTAACAAGTTTCTAACCCAATTTACCACTTCAGTCACCACTCCTAGGCTGGTCAACTTCCTTATCAGCCTCCTGTGTGGGAAGCTGCCTCGGACGGTACTTGGTGCTTCTATCCCCTAGCTCTGGTCCCTCCCCTTCCCCTTCTTCTGTAAATACTGAACAAAAATATTTGGTAACTTTTGTCCCATCTCCCTCCCTCTCTCACTCTCTAAACTGCAAGAGAAGCTGGTCCACTCCAGACTCCTCAATTTCCTCTCATTTACAAACTTCCTGTCACCTTTCCAATCTGGTTTTTGGAAGCACCATTCCCCAGTCTCCTCCCTGCTGTGTGTCACTGATGCCATTTTCTCTGGGATGGAACAGGGGCAGATTACTGCAGCAATTTTTGTCGATCTGGCTAAAGCCTTTGACTTTGTGTCCAACCTGCTTCTCCTGGACAACTTAAAAATGCTGTCCTCTCTTCCCCCCCCACCATTGCTTGGTTCTGTTCTTGCTTAACCAGTTGTCTACAGTCAGTACAGGTCGATGGTTCCCTGTCACTGCCCCTTCCTTTTCAGTCTGGGGTTCCGCAGGGGTCTATCCTTTGTCAAAAATACAAATGCTACTGCGCGCCATGGTACAAGCAGGTGCTTTTGAAAACTGAAACAAAAAATGCACAGAAGCAAGCACTCTTGCCAAAAAAAAAAAAAAATCACACAACTCCAAATCTACACAAAAGCAGTGGACAAATAAAGAAGAAAATGTTTTTTCTTTCATCTCCTGAACCTTCAATGAGATGATAAAAGGTAGCCCCCTGTTTTCATTCATTTCATCTTTTGAGCTGTGCTTTATTGGATACCCCTTTTTTTGTCCTTGATCAGCAAGTATACCTTTTGTCAGGTTTTGAAAGGCCTGTCTATTCTATTTAAATTCTCAATATGACCTATAAGGTACTTATTAAATTTATCTTTGTAGTTAAAAAAGATTTTTGTGTAAATTAATTAATAGGCTTTAATGATACCTGTTTAATCACTTTCCTGTCTTTCTGAACAGTGACCTTTAGAAATGATTTTTTGACCTCCCAGTGAATGCTGCTGATTTCAATATGCTATCATTGTTTTATTTTTAAATAGGGAAATATTATATCACATATTTAAATTTACACAACATGCTTGGTTGTGAATTTCACAATTTGTGTTTGGCTAAATGTTTTTGTGGTTTTGTGATGCTCAGTATTATGTATTAATAAAATAGTGCACTGTCACTTTAACCAGGATGAAATAAAAAAGAGACCCTGCGCTCAAAGACCCTGCCTCCTGATGAAGTGTTCCGGAGAGGACACGAAGCACTGGGGTAGTGTGCTGTGGGTTCTCGCTCCTTCGTGTAGATTTGGCATTGTGTGAATTTTTGGGGGGCAAGAATGCTTGTTTCTGTGCATTTTTCTCTCTATCCTTTGTCCCCTCCTTTTCTCAGTCTTCCTCAATGACCTCCCCCTCCACCTGTGTCAACTCACATATCCACATGTATTCAGATGACACAGTCACCTTCACTTCTGGCCCCTCCTCTGCTGCTGTGGAAGACCTGCTGCAGCAGGACTTCAACAATGTCTTCCACTGGTTGCAATCTAATCAGCTTAGAGTTAGCATTGAAGCCATGTTTACATGGCAGTAGCGCTTCAGACTTGGGAATGCAACAATGAGGTCCCGATCATCTGCCACGCACTGTCACCCTATCTACACAGCACCTCTCTGCACTGCTACTATCTGTGCTGGTGAGAGGCCATGTGTCAGGGGACCAGACATCTGCTCGCCGATGTTGGCGTTGACGTAAATGTGCATTTGAATGCACATGCCCGACCTCATAGCTATAAATTTCATTTGGAGATTTCCAGTTGTTACAGCCCCTTGGTTTTAAACAGAAGCTACTTTGCTGCACTCAGGAGACTCTCCTTTTGTGGGGACAGTATTCGGCTCAATGCACTTGCCAAAAATGAAGACTCATTATGAATGACTCTACGTCATCTCAGTTGTGCACCTAGAGACATGGTCAGACAGGTTGCAGTGGTGCAAAGGGTCCACACTGCCATTCAAAGCTGCTGTAAGCTGCTCGCTCCACTCAGTGTCCCCAGCTTTCCTAGGAATCTGGGAGCATCTCAATGAATGGCTTACCCCGATCACGTCACTGTCTACATGGTCACATTTGCACTGGAGTAACCTGAGTGCACAGGTTACTCCAGTGCATTGTGACCATGTAAACAGGGCTTAAAAGACAATCTCCATGACCTTTGAAACCAATCAGAAACTTGCCAGACTCACTGCCCTCCCTGTCTTCATCACTCTGGATGGCACCCCACTTTAGTCGTGTTTACACAGCAGTAGCACTGGAAATGCAAACTGCAGCAGTGCAGTCCAGACCACTTGCCACCTGTGGTTTGTGTGTCTACACGGCCCCTCTCTGCACTGCTGCAACCTGTGCTGGTGAGAGACCGTGCACCGTGGGGAGCCAGACATCTGCTGGATTGCTGCGGTGCAGGCAGTCCACACTGCCACTTATGCCACTGTAAGCCGCTCGCTCCTCTTGGCATTCCCAGCTTACCAGAGAATCTGGGAGCATCTTAGTGAGTGTCTTACCCCATTTGGGTATGAGTCTACATGTCACATTTGCACTGGAGCAACCCGAGCACACAGGTTACTCCAGTGCAAATGTGACCCTGTAAACATGGCTTTGAAGTGGTTCAGTCTGTTAAGTCTCTATGGGCGTGGCTTGACAGTAAGCTTGACTTCTCTGCCCACATTGATGCCATCAATGCCAAGCTCTGTCACAAGCTTGGCGCCCTCTATCGTTACAAAGACTGCATATCTCCACATGTCCACGGGGAGCTGATTACCAAAATGGTGCTCCCTGTCTTCAACTATGCGAATGTTGACTATGGCTGTGGCCCCTCCACTCCTGTCACCAGACTGGATACCCTTCTCAACGCCTTCTGCCATTTTGCTTCCAACTCTCCACCATGTGCACATCACTGCTCAATATATTCCTGCCTATCCGTCCTTCTTCTGTACTCTCGCTGCTAGGCCTGTTGCACTTCATTCATCTCCTAATTTTGGTTCAGCTCCCTTCCCTCCTACCTCTCCTTGATCCTATCCTGAATCCCCCCTGCCTTCTGCTCCCTCTGATCTAGGGATCATCACACTTTTGCCATTCCTCACCCACGCTCCTCTGCTGGACAATCTACATTCTCCTATAGGCTTTCCTCACTCTGGAGCAAACACCCCTCCTCCCCCATCTCTCCCGATCCTCCAGCTCCTTCAAATGGCAACTGAAACTTCTAACACCCCCCCACTTGCTTCTGCTACCCTTCTTCCAGTTTCCCTTGAAGTCCCTATTTTATTCCAAACATATTATTCTTCATGATTCTATGCAATACTAAAGTTTACTGCACTTTGTTTAAAGAACTTCTGACACCTCAAAGAAAACTTCGGAAAACAAAATAATCAGGTGCAATTCAGCTTGTATTACACATATATTCTATAGATTTTTCATCCCCTGTATTTATTACTAAGGAAATTTGCATGAATACATGCACTTTATTCTGTAGAGCTCATCAGCCTCTTTAGCTTACTCCCTACTTCCAGTCATAATCCTCTATTGTGACATCACAATCTGTTGCCATGAGAGTAACTGTGATGTCACAAGCAGTGCACTATGATCTCAGGTAGGGAAAAAGTAATAGAAATGGATGAACTCTTCAGGAGCAAAGCTCCTGTTTTCATGCAAATTAACTCATTAAGAAATATCAGGGAGGAGAACTACAGCATTAATGTAAAATACAAGCTGAACTGTGTCTAAATATTATGTTTTGTTAAAGCTCTCCTAAAGGTGTCAGCTGCTCTTTAACTGCAGTACATGAAATTGTTCTTTATTCAATTATTGTATTACAGTGCTTGTCTGTCAAATGCAGGTGTTGATTTGCTTTGTCTGTGGCTGCAAGCATCATCTCCTTCTACCCCGGGTCACACCTGAAAATGAGCCTTGGATCAGTGTGCCTTTCCTGGTTACCAAACTGGGAAGAAAGAAAGAAAGCAAGGAAGGAAGGAAGGAAGAAAGAAAGAAAGAGAGGGGGAAGGAAGAAAGAAAGAAAGAAAGAAAGAAAGAAAGAAGGAAAGAAAGAAAGAAAGAAAGAAAGAAAGAAAGAAAGGGGGAAGGACATGAAATGTTGCCTCCCATTTGGGCAGTCCTAAGTAAATAAATTGTACAAACTGAGAAAGATGGAAAGAGATTGAAAAGTTGGTTCGATGAGTGGTATTTTATTTAGATATAATATAATCTAGATCTTGTTTATTTGTTTAATGTTGACAGGAAACGCTGGAAGGTTTGATACCTTTTTATTGGACCAATGAGTGTCTTATACAAAGATGGAATTCTACACAAGCTTTCGGGGCCTCACAGGTGAATGACAAAACCAAGTAAAATAAGCAGTATTTATAGATGATGTGAAGCAATGTATAAAAATAATAGAAGAGAATTACAGGAAGAGTAAAATGGTAGCTGTGTGAAGCTCAGAAGTGAAGATTAATGTTGTTTAATGTTGTGTGCTTGTTTGAGTATTAGTTGGGTGAGTATATTTTGGCATGTTTGTTTTAGTTAATTATTTATTGTTTTGTTGTGTTCAACTTTTTTTGTTGTGTAGTCTGTCTGTGTGTCTCTGTGTGTGTCTGTGTCTGTCTGTCTGCCTATCTATTTATATTTATTGAAATGTTTCACCAGGAAGACACACTGACCAACAAGTTGCTCATCTCCTGGTGCAACCTGGGGGGAAGGGGTACAACTGGAATGAGACACTAAACATTCAAGTTACAAGATCTGGCTGGCCCACTGGCATGGTGCTCAAGCTACCTAAGCGCCCGATCACAGTGTGTAAAAATCAGTGGAACACTCTCTGATACCCGTCCCATACACTCAGGAGTTCCCCAAGGCTCCATCCTGGGCCCCCTCCTCTTCTCACTCTATCTGAACATCCTGCCCAGTGCTTGCTCAGGCAAAATGCTTCTGTATGCTGACGATGCTGTCATTTTTGCCACTCACGGCAACCCCATCTCCCTTCAGGATTCCCTACAACAGTCCTTCAATGAGGCAGATGCCTGGTTTAAGGAGCACAGACTCATCATTAATCTTAAAAAATCCAAAGCTATGCTTTTTGCCCACCCCCAAAACAAAGCTAGAAACCACCCACTCCATATTCTTCCTAGTACCAAACAACCTCTGGAACAAGTCTGCTCTTACAAATACCTCGGGATTACCATCAACTCAGCCCTCACATTCCACTAACACATTGATGCCCTTGCATCCACCGCCAACATACGGCTTGGCATCCTCTTCCGCCATCGAAACTGCCTCCCCCCAAATGCTCTCCGGCTCGCTGTCACATCCTCAGTACTGTCCCTGGTAGACTATGGCTTACCAATCTATGGTGCTACTAACACAACTGCTCTCAATAAAATCTTACATAACCCTAAATAAGGCTTGCAGACTGATTACTGGTGCCCCAGGCTCCCACACACCTGTCAACTGTATAACGATGCTAAACTCCTGACACTAGATGAGCGCCTTCGCAATCATACCCGCCTACCACAAAACCCTACTCGGGCCTTCCACCAGGGGTGACTGCATCCATCCAATCGGAGATCCCGCCCTACTGTTGTTAACGGTCCTCCAACAAGACCACTCTACTGGTCCCTCAGATTAAGAACCACTCATGGTCAGAGGTCCTTCTGGTACAGAGCCCCTCTGGTTTAACTCTCTCCCTTCCACCACCTCCAATGCCACCACAATCTCCAAATTCAAAACCACCCTTCTCAGCCAACTCTTCAACACTCGTAGCTGTTCCTGTCTCTGAATAAGGCCCTACCTTGACCACTCCACCCGTGACAATGCCCACCGGGCAGCTCCCCACCTAGTCCAGCCCCATCCCTTACCTAGCACGCCATTCCTATGTATAACCCGGCCAGAGCATGCCGTCTCATGCCAGTTGATTGCTCAGCAAATGAAACCAGTCGTGTCAGACCTATTTCTATTACAAGTGTCCTGTAACTTAAATGTATGTTGTTTGACCACAGTGTGACGTGGCACCTTTAACAAATGCCTACTTGAAGAAAACCTGTACAATGTAATCTAAATGCTATGTATGTCTCAATGTGATGAGGTACCTTCAGAAACGAGCCTCTGGCTCAAAGGTTGTAAACTGATTCTCACAAATAAACAAATAAATAAACAAAGATCAGCACTAACATACAGTAGTAGGCAGGTGTTACAAACAGTGTTACAACAGTGTTGAGCATAACATGCAGAAAGAGTGGACATCAATAAGTGCTGGGTTAATAAGTAAACAAGTGCTTACAAGAAAGAAAAAGGGAGAAAGAGGAGGAAGGGGTGAGGTAGGGGGAAGGAGAATAGTCGTGTCCCTGGAGACCCCCTCAGATATGAGGAACCCTGCAAGGGGATTGGTGGGACCAGAGAGAAGGGGATAAGACAGTCTGCCAGAGAGACCCCTCTAGGATGGTGGGGGAAGGGAGTAGATCAGAAATACAAGCCCCTGTGGGGGGTAGGAGAGAGACCCTGGAGAGCATTTAGGGTCCTTTACAGTCTGTGAGAGATCAAGGGAGGCCAGTAAGGGGGAGCAATTTGGGGGAAGGAGGGCTAGCAATTTGGGTGGTGGGTGTGCACAGGGTAAAATGAAGGTGAGGGTAGAGAGGTAGGGTTTGTCCAGTGCTTAGATGAGGGAATTAGGGAAGGATATGGCAGGAGCAGCTAGGTGCAAGGTAATTACTGAGGGCAGAGCTGATGGAGTAGGCAGAGGATGAGTGTTGGATTTGAGTTGGGAGGGAATTCCAAATTTTTGGGAGGTGATGAGAGTAACCGGATTGGCCGATTTGGGTGGATCTGTGGGGGGACAACCAGGGTATGGGAGTCGGTTGATCTAAGGGAATGGGGGGATGGGGGGGTGTTATAAAGGAGGAGGAGGTGAGGTAGGAAGGCAGCTCACCCAACTAGTGCTTGGAGGTGAATTTAGCACAGTGGGAGAGTCACCTATTTGTAAGAGAGGGGAAGGACAGGGCACAATAAAGATCACAGTGATGGGTGTGAGGGGGCATCCAGGGCAAAATGGCAGAAGGAATTGAAGAGGGTGTCCAGTCTGGCTAGGGAGGACTTAGTGGCAGCACCACAGACTATGTCATAGCAGTCGAAAATGGGCAGTATCATCTTCTGAACAAGTTCATGCCTAGCCGGAGGAGGGATGCAACTACAATTCCTGAACAGGGCACCAAGCTTGGGGCACAGTTTTTTCTGGATGGTGTCAATATGTCCAGAGAAGTTTAGGTGCTGGTCCAACCAAACACCTAAGTACCTGAAGGAGTATGTGTCCTCAAGTAAAGTCCCATCAAGGGTGTGGAAAGTGGATAGGGAGGGAGGCCTAGAGAGTTTTTGCCTTGTGCCAGAGGTCATGGAGACAGTCTCCTTGGTGTTGAGGAAAAGTTAATGGTTAGCAAACCAGAGCTGAACCTTATCAAAGTCTTGCTGTAAGCTGGTTGTAACCTCATCAGGACAGGAGCCAGATGCATACAGGACTGTATAATCAGCATACACATGTATTGTGGAAGATGGGGAACAAACAGAGGAAAGGTCATTTAAGAAGATGGAGAATAGGAGGGGCCCTAATACTGAGCCCTGGGGGACTCCAGAGCTAATCAGGAGGGGAGAGTAAGTGGTGTCCAAGATCTTAACTGATTGAGTTCTGCCAATAAGGTAGGCCTTGAACCAGTTTGTGGCACAGGGAGATAGGCCAGCTGCTTGGAGTGAGTCGAGGAGAAGGGAGTGAGAGATGGTGTCGAAGGCCTTGGCCAGGTCAACAAAAATTTCGCTACTGTCCATCCCAGTTAGGATGAAGTCTGTGAGCTATAGAAGAGATGTGGTGGTTGAGTGGTTTTTCCTGAAACCAGACTGGAAAGGAGTGAAAAAGGAAGTGTCAGATAGAAAAGAGGTGAGTTGGGACAGGGCAAAGTGTTCTTGAAGCTTGGCAAGGGTAAGGAGGAGAGAAACGGGGTGATAGTTGCCATGGGATGAGGGGTCACCCTCTTTGGATAGAGGGAGGACCACAGCATGTTTCCAAGAAGAGGGGACTGAGGCAGTAGAGAATGAGAGATTTAAGATTATTGAGAGGGAGTATGCAATGGCTGAAGCTGAGAGGGAGAGGAGGTTTTGGGTCAAGGCCATCAGGGGAGGCACCTTTAGAGGAGCTGATGGTGAGGAGGGCACTTAGGGCATTGTTTGGGGTTACAGTAGCAAAAGAGAAGGGAAGGTGGGAGGGTGGTGGAAGGGGCACACCAGTAGAGGGTGGGGAGGGGGAAAGGGTAGGAGGGGAGGGATTTCAGAAGCTCAGTGGCGTAGGAGGTATAGTAGGAGTTAAATTCTGCAGCTACAGCTGATGGGTCGGACACTAGTGAGCTATTTACTTTAAATAACTATCTGTCTGTCTGTCTGTCTATCTATCTATCTATCTATCTATCTCTCTTTTTGTCTGTCTGTCTGTCTGTCTGTCTGTCTGTCTGTCTAGCTATCTAACAGTTGGTGCCTGCAGTGAACTTCTTTCTGGGCTGGTAGATAACTGGAATTTTTTCTTTTCTTCACAGTACCTCACAGTACTATATTGGTGGGGTGGGACAACTGAGACAGATTGATGGGAGTGGGGTGGGTGAAAAATGCCACTCTATATGCTAACTGTGCATTGCATAACTCTTCCCTTGTCTTGGTCTAACATTTCACACATGCTCTGTCTGTAGTGCTCAGCAGTCAGGAATCCACACAGCTGCATAAATCATGGATTGTGTCTACAAAGTGCTGATTCTGCACATCAGTTACATAATGGTTTGCCACCCCCACCCCCACCCACACACACACACAGTGAGATGTAGAAGCAAGCCAGGACAGCCTCTACCTTTGATTGATTGCTAGTCACTTGATATGTGAAGTGTTTAATTTCATGGGCAATATAAAGAATTCTGAGCAAAAGGACGCCAGCAGTAAAGGGACTAAACACATATCGGGGAGGGGGGGAGACCTGCTACAGCTCCATTCACTCAAGTTCTGAAGAAATCAAGTCCAACTCAGATCACTTATGAGCATGGATATAGAAACCATTGCATTGCTTATGTCATGACAAGGTTTGTACCTTTATCATAGAAGTCATGGATTTCACAGTTTAAACTATTTTTATGAAAACTCCATGATTTTTTGGCATTTTCCATGACAAGCCTATGATTTTCAGCTTTTTTCTTAAAAAACAGATTTTCTGGTGTTTGCTAATGACATACAGTATCCATCATTTTCTGCCTCAACTCCACAATGCACTTGGTCCCCGGACGACCCCAGTGAGGGATTTGGGGGCTTGCATGTGATCCCCGGTCTTCCAGATGGCAGCATAATATGCTGTCTCCTGCTACTGAACTAGCCAAACAATGCATTTTTTTTAACATTTAAGTCTTTGCTGATGTGCTTGTATAACACAATATCCCAAAATAGGGATAAATGGTTTGACACATAATGAATCCATGATTGTTACTATGATTTTAATGATTTCTCTCATTTTGACCAAGACAATACCATGACTTTCTCAAAAAAAAAAATTATGACAAAATTAATTTAGTCATAATTTGTGACCAGGAAAGGCATACAAAGCTGTGACAGCTTGTTTCTAGGTGTGTCTTGGGGGACATGTTGCATGGACCTGTTTTAATGATGGTGGAATGTTGGCAATGACACCATGGGTGCTCCCCTACTTTTCCTGAGAGAACCACTAGTTTTAACTTTAACACACTTGGAATTAGTGCATGGTATATTTACTGCATGGTGGTCACTGTTTGACATTTCCACTTTATAGGTAGTGGGAGCCATTTTTAAGTATTATATTTGGCAAGCTTGGTGCGCCTGGGTATTACAGCAAAAGGTAGTAACCCATGCGGAAATAATAATTAATGTTACACTTGAGTTATGAAAACTTCATGAGAAGGAAGAACATAGTATGTTGCCCCAACAGATGTGTAAATTGTGGAGAAATTGTCCTATTATCTATTAATTATGTTAGAGTTGGCAGTTAATATATGATAATGCTTATTAGATCTTGCTTTTGTGTTTCTATCTTGCATTGGCAATCTGCTCTGCCTGGTACAATATCTTGAGTGTTTCAGTTTTCTTTGCCCCTGTGTTTTTGGGAGGTTTTTATTTATTACAGATTGTTGTATAGTGTTCCTATTTTCTTTATCATTTGTACGTTACTTTCTTGTGTGACGTATAACACTGTCTTTTTGTTGTTTTTTTTTTTTTTCTTGTTGTGTTTGTTATTTTCTTTCTAATACAAATTCCCCTACTCTGCTGGCCCAGTGGCACTGAAGGTTGAGGCACTGGATGCCACACCTTGCGCTACGCCGGCAACCCAGGTTCAGGAATGGGCCCGGGTCATTGGAGGTCAGCTGGGGGGGGAGGAGGATTGAGCATCCTAATGTATGCTCTCCTCCTCCAGGGTGGGGTGAGCTACCGGGTAGTGAATGCACCCATAGCACTACCAACAGTGGAAGCACAGGTGGTAGGGTGCAAGGCTCTATGGAGTCGGGGAGGGAGGGCGCTGATAGGCACTTGAAGAGGGCATGCGTCTGCATGCCTAAAGTCTGGATGTATATCCTCCATGCCAGCGACCTCAGGGGATGGGGACAAAAATAGGGTAAATACACAAAAAAACACCCCGGTCACTGAGCACTATGAAGCTGGGATCCTGCAATCGGGACCCAGCATAAGGAGTCGGGGGGGTACGAGGCCCCTTCCGAAGCCAGGCTGAGACCCAGGCAAGTAAAATAAAAATTCCCCTACTCCTCCTAAGAGGGGAGCTGCTGTCTGTCAGTCCAAGATGGCTGACACTGATGGAGAGAGTGAGAAGGGAGATGCTTGGAGATGCTTGGTGATCTGACCTCTGCCTCAGTTGATATAGCAAATGAGGTCCCATACTGCATGGATGTTGCAGACTCTGATACTGTTTTGCCCTCTGTATCTGTGTGTCCACTGAGGCTGTTGTGAATACAGATGCCTTTAGCACTGCTGAGCATGAATTGCTGGTTGTTATGCAGCAAAAGAAATGGACTTTATTGAACTTAATTGCAACGGAGGAACAGCGCTTCGTCCTGGCAAGGGAGCACTTATGCCAGTTTATATAAACTGGAAGACAACACTGATGTGGCTACAGGGGTGAAGATCAAAGACACTGCCACTAGGACTGCTGGTGAATAGATCATGAAAACCACTGATGTGGCAGACGGAGTGCAGATCGAAGACACAGCCAATGTGGCAGCTGGAGTGTAGATCAAAGACACCGCCAATGTGGCACCTGGAGTGCAGATCAAAGACACCACTGATATTGCAGCGGGAGTGTAAATCAAAGACACTGCCAATGTGGAAGCTAGAGAGCAGATCAGATAAACTGTCAACGTGGCAGCTGGAGAGCTACCAGACACAGAGCATGATGCAGCTGCTGTGCATGCCAAGTGTGCCACTGGGAAAAAACACTGGGGGCCACAGAAATCTTTGTTTAAAAAAGCAAACCCGATGGAGCAGGAAAAAAACAGCTTGGTCACCTGAAAGAACCTTGGAGGAGGCAGGATGGAATCAGTCTGACCGAGGAAACTGGATTCCTAATAATGGTGATGCTACAGTCCATAAATATCGATTGGAAGCACAGAGCTCAGCTGGATGTATTGGGCAGACTTGTGCAGCTGATGTAAGTGCTGAGCCAAGGACTGCCAATGGCAAAATGGATTCACAACATGCACAGTGTGAACAGAGTTTACCATGCACAGCACCGTATGTTTCTGTGTGTCCCCCCCCCCATGACCTCCACCACCTTTGCAGATCCAGAAGCAAATGGTTTATTATAACCAACATAGATAAAGAAAACAAATGTCTAAGCTTTGACTGAACAAGTCCTTTCTCGGAGTCTCCGAGGAAGGACTTGGTTGGTTCGAAAGCTTAGACATTGTTTTCTTTTTGTAACATCTATGTTGGTTTAATAAAATGTATCAAACCATTTGCTTCTGGATCTGTTCTTACAAGGACCAATACGGCAACTTATCTATTTCTGTAAGTCAGCTTTGCAGGTGAGCCAGCACTACTGTAAGTACAATCTGCTTCTTCTGTCCTTATTCATAATGTTGATACTGAGATATTGACTGACATTAATTACACTGCCCCTGTGACTGGTCCCTGTAATGCTTATGATACATTATTTCAACCCCACACTAAAGCATTTAATAACTTCAGGGAACCCCAGGCTCTGAACGAGGAGCACACTTCCAAGCCTAAACAATATGCTGAGCTTTTTACCACTGCAGGAGAGTCTGCACTGAGGAAAAATGCCATCAGACTGATTTACAAAGGGGTCTGGAGTGTCTACCTGATAGGGTCTATTTGGCTAGAACTTTGCTTAAAGATTCTCTCAAGTTTTTTGCCTCAGAATTGTATGCTTTAATTCATGCTGGTGACTAGAATTATGATGTCAGCTTTAAGCACATTACTGGCTTGGACAGATTTTGGAAGCAATACAATATGCTAAACAAGCATTTGTAAATGCCGAATGTTGGCTTGCTGGCATTGGCATTGGTAGTGCAGGAGTCAGACAGATGCATAATAGGAATGGCAGTGAAGTACTGAACTGACACCAACCCCATCCCCACCCTGCAGAGACTGAGAGGCATTGGGGGTGTGCCTTTGGGTCATCGGCCATAATGCTCATGCCATTTCACCTCACCCTACCCTGCAGACACTGACAGGTGTTGTGGTGTGCCCATTTGTCTTCAGGCCTTATACTCGCACCATTCCATAAGAAAATATGCTGAGATGGGTGCAGTATAGAAGAATAGGGTGACCACTGGGGCCAAAGACCAAAAGGCACACCTTGATGCCTGTCACTGGCTGCAGGGTGGGGGGGGAGTGGCGTGAGCATTACGGCCGACGATCCCAAGTCACCCCCCGACACCTGTCACTTTCTACAGAGTAGGGCATTATGGTTGAAAACCCTAATGACCCGAACGTTTGTTGGTATTTTCACTCCAGATTTTCAAAATGGGCTTTTTGTGACCCCACCTCATGAACCGTGGCACTGTCATGTCATTACTCAATCTTGAAAGGTGGTTTTGCACAGCAACTGCACTATTTGGTGCCACAAGAGTGAAAGCACATTTCTGGTGGGATATGAAAAATGACAGCTGTTCTGTTCATGAGGCGGTGTGAAAAAATGGCAATGTTGAAAATCTGGAGTGAAAATATGAAAAATTGGCGAAGTTACGAAAGTGTGTAGAAACTGCGCAACGCATGCCTGTAACGCAATCATTTTTTGGAATTTGTTCACTAAATTTTCAACATGGGCATTTTTTAACCTCTCCTTATGAACAGTGGCAATGTGATTTTGTTAATCTGCCCCAAAAGTTGATTTTCCACAGGGACCATGCCATTCTGCACAACAGGTGTGAAAACACATTTCAGGAAGAATGTGAAAAATGACAGCTATACTGTTCATAAGGAGGTGTGAAAAAATGGCAATGTTGAAAATCTGGAGAGAAAATATTAAAAATTGGTGAAGTTACGACGGTGCATACAAACTGTGCAGTGTACGCTCGTAATGCAGTCATTTTTTGGAATTTTTTCACCAAATTTGCCACATGGGCTTTTTGGGACCTCCCCTCATGAACAATGGCACTGTCATTTCATTAATTGGTCCCAAAAGGTGACCGTGAAATCACCTTTCAGGACTGAGAAACTAAATGACAGTGACATGTTCACGAGGTGGGGTCCCAAGAACCCCATGTAGAAAATTTGGGGCCTAAATTCCAAAAAATGGCTGAGTAATCAGCCTAAGTTGAAACCTCCCATTGCCTCCCATAATAAAGCTCATCATCATTTCTTCAGTTCGCAGTTCGGCTTTGAGGAATGCAGACGTGTCCTGGTTCAGAGAAGATCACGACTCCTGACCTCTGGAGGGTAAGTATGGTGAGGGGGATGCGTAAAGAGAGGGTGGGGATGGGGGAGGGGGATGAGGGAGACAACAGTAGACCATTTTCTTGTTTGCAGGGAAAAAAGACCACAAGGGAAGGTTTTCTTCATTTGCAGGTTACACACACACAACAAAATAGGCACACTGGGGTGGGCTTCCCAGTGTGCCACAATTGGGGGATGCTGACACGGGGATTGGGTACCCCTATGTCGGCAAGGCATATAGATGGGTTGGGGGGGCCTGTGTCTGACACTGGGAGTGGGCATCCCGATGTTGGAAAGGAAAGGGGAAACTGTTTAACCAGAAAAGACACACTAAGAGGGATTGGGCACCCCAATGCTGGCTTTTCAGGAATGTGTGGCAGATGGCAAGAGCCATCATGTTATGGTGTGTCACATGATGTGGGGTGGGGGAGCATGCCAACACAGGGACTGGGCACCCCAATGTCGGCTTTCTGGAGATTGTGTGGCGGATGGCAGGAGCCACCATATTTATTGTAATGTTTCACCAGGAAAGGCATGTAATGGAGGTGTGTCATCTGCCACTGCCATGATAAGCCTGCCTCTGATTGCAATGACAGATTCGTTTCAACTGTTTGGCTCTCTCTGAAACTGCTGTCATCAGCAGCATGCTCACTGATTGGCGGCTGAGGGACACACCCACTAAAGCATCCCCTGCATTGGCCGACACAGACACGCCTCTGCAATGTGCTACTACCACAATATGTTGCTTGCACGTGAGTGCAAGTCAACATAAAAACATTCCTTTGTGTCTTCCATTCTTGGCAGTACCACTTACTTGTCCAACCATTCACACCATCACAGTCCTACTTCATAAAGGAGGCGCCAGTATTGTGGATAGTCTATATTGGCTCCAGCAGTGCTGTGAAGTCTTGGACAAACCAGATCCCATCATTGACTCTGAACAGATATGGACTGGGGGGTGGAGAGTCAGGGCCAAATTGTTACACACTAACTATGGTGCCTGGCATTTACCCAGTAGTTTTTTCTGGGGAGGAATGGGGAATGTTATTTTATGAAGGTCAGCCCAAATCCTGTTTTAATTGTGGCTCTAGATCTCATTTAAGTAACACCTGCGACAGTTTGCATTGTAGTCACTGTTTGGAGTATGGGCACTTGGCAAGGGATTGCAAAAATGCAGTTTGCTGTAATCTTTGCGAAAAATGGGGTCACTCTTATGTGAAGTGTCCTTGAGCTTCTAACAACAGAGGGGGAGGTTTGTCACAGGAAGACATGGTATCACATGGCCAATAAAAAGGAGCTGCTAGGGCTTCTGAATTACGGACAGAGGTCTTGCACACTGCTACTACTGCTGGGCCAGGACAGGCTGAGGCCCCAGATCCTATGGAGACCTACCCTGGTCCATCTACAGAGGGCTATTCTGACCCAGGAGGTGCGAGAGGACAACCCTGTGGCAGTCATGGAGGAGGCATTGGATTCTGCTCTGGATGAAACTGTTGTAGACCCTGACCAGGCTCATCAGTCCCCAGTACAAATGCCATTCCCCACCCCAGAAACCTTTGAAACTGTTCCTTTAAAGGGGAAAAAGAAGAGGCCTAGAAATGAGCAATGTACGATCCAAAGTGAAACAATGTGACTTAACTTTACGGAACAAGTACAGTGTTTTAGCCCAGGGAAAAGAGTGGAGGGATTCAGAAAATGGGGATAGTGACTTTGAAGTTTCCTCACTCCCTTCTTCTCAACAAAACTTCTTCTCTGATCAGGAGTCTCAGCCTGTGCCCATGATTTCTAAAAGAAAGAAATGTATCAGCTTTTCCTAGAAAGAAATTGTTTTGTACCTTTATACACATCAGATGTTAGGCCACATCTCGATTATGCTGCCTCATTTTGGGCTCCACATTTACAAAAAAAACAAAGTTAATTGATAATATTCAAAGAAGGGTAACTAGCTTTGTGCCTAGATAAAGAGGAAGGTCTTACCCTGATAGACTAGCCGCACTAAAACTATACGACCTTCAAATGAGAAGGGACAGAGGTGATCTCCTGTTGATATTCATCATCTTAAAAGATCCAGATCTGGCTAGTGAATGTAACATTTTACCAGCTCATAAACCCACATACCTGAGGTCCCATAACAAACAATGACATATACAACATGCTTTTACCAATAAAAGAAATAATTTCTTTACAATCAGGGCTTGTAAGTTATGAAACTCATTACCTCAGAATTTGGTAAATATGACTGATTTCAATAGATTTATATTAGAACTTGATAATTACCTCTTTACCAATGATGGTTAAGTTACCCCACACAGAGTGGGGAGGCAGTCACAATGGGCCATTGTGCCTCCTTCTGCCTAACAATACCAAGTAATACGCAACAAATGGATAACTAGGTCTAGTGACAAATTGAAATTATATAGTGAGTATTTTTTACTGGTTCTTTTATTTTTCTACTGCTCATGGGATCTCTATCAGTACTTACTTTAGATGCCAACTGTATCAGAAGTTACAAGAAATGCATTTCCACTTTCACAGCACTGCAGGCCTCTAATGCACAGATCATATTATTACGGGACACTAGACTAAAAACCCAATTCGAACTTACACAGGCCATCAGACTTTAGCATAAAGGCCCAACCTTCTGGCCTACTGGCATAGATAGATGTGATGGGGTGAGGATTTTGTTGAATGGTAAAGACTTTCAGGTGGCTAAATTGGTGGATATTCACCCAGGAAGGGCTCTTGCTCTGGATATCAGTTTTAGAGGTGATAGATTGTGTACCATTGTAGTTTATGTGCCACAAACAAAGGCTGCAAGGGTTGAGCGAGTCCAAAATGTTCAGCCTTATCTGCATGGACAGATCTGATAGAGAACTGCAAACTGCAAAGATGTTTTGTGATTCTGACTGTCTCAACTCTGTAGTAGAACAATCTTTGTTATAGGATGCATACGGGGCAAAGCACCCATCCGATGGCCACACTTACTGTATGTTAAGGGTTCTCAAACTACAAAGATTGATTTCAAGTTTGTTTCCAAAATCATTACAACCTTAGAGGCTAATACATGGAGCACCGAAATGTCTGATCATAAAATGTTATGGTGTGATCTGTTCTTGGGAGGAGCCCCCACACATGGGAAAGGGCCTTGGAGGTTAAACATTAATGCTCTGTCAGACCTTATATTAGGGACAAAATGGGATACCTTACGGAAGGCCAGGCTTTCAGCACAGTGTTTTTATGATGACATCGCCCTCTGGTGGGAGGATAGTGAGAATGATTTTTGTGACTTGTTTCAGTCCTTTACAGGGCAGAAAGCCAATCCTGAGTATATAAAATACCTACAATTAAGAGGTCAGTTGCAATAGTAATTTCCAGAGCAGAACTAGAAAAAACTGATTATAGTACCCACATTTCTGTACTTCAAAGAGAAATGAGACAACTACAGTACAAGAGAGCACAATCGCTACAACAGGAAATGAGGTTTGGCACGCAGAATACTAAGCAGATGTTTAACACATTTAAAGATTGTAAGAACAGAGTTGAAAGTAGAGGGCGATAAATATACCCCCTGTATAACACAAAGGACAGACCATTAACACTGAGGAGGAAATCTTACAGGAAGTCTCCAGATTCACCAAAGACACCTTTAGCATAGCACCTAGTGTTGATAATGATATCTTTTTCTTGGCACATCTTGATATTCTGAGTCTGGCTGATTCTGATAACACTAACCTGATTGCTCCAGTCACACTCATACTTCTCAACCTCCTACCTCATAAATCAGGGACAAGTCTTAAAAAAATCAGGGACTAAGGACCAAAATCAGGGACACATCTTCAAAACTGGTGATATCCACTCAGGAAGCTGGTAGAATAAGGGGCTTAGTATAAAATGCATTTTCTAAGGAAGAACAAGTCTATAATTTGAATGTTTTATATTATTTTGTGCTTATGACCCCCACTGTTTGGTCACTGAAACACAATTTTTAGGAGGGACAGAGTAAAATTTTTGAAGCAAAATCAGGGACTGTTGCAAGGTATGGTCACACTGACTGATGTAGAGAGAAGCACTGACTCCTTAATAAAGAATGCAGCACCAGGGTCGGATGGTTTAAGCACTGAGTTTTATCAGAAACTTAAACACCAACTGACTCCTTCTATAGCTGAGGTATATAATGAGTGCCTTCAGAGAGGGGTACTGTTTGACACTATGACTAGGGCTCTCTTGATTTACATTTACAAGAATGGTGATAAAGTAGACCTATGGAATTAGAGACCATTGAGTCAAACACAGATTACAAGATACTTGCTAAAATCTTCGCAGACAGATTAGCGAACATTGCAGATTTCCTTATTACGCCCCATCAGACCTGCTTTATAAGAAACAGACAAGTGCAGGACAACCTCACCATTCTTCTTGAATTATTTAGTAGAGGATCTGTGTCATCAATCACCGGATACATTCTAAGTTTTGATCAGGAAAAGGCATTTGACAGCATCTTATATGAGTATTTATTTCAGGTGTTACAGGCTTTTTGATTACCGGTTTTGTTCATACAATGGGTAGAATGTTTATATCAGAAGGCTGTTCTCCTTCCACACATAAATGGGTGATTAGGGAGCCCCTGCATTTTGAGCTGTGGAGTGAGGCAAGGGTGCCTACTTAATCCATTATTGTATGTCTTTGGCCTAGACCCTCTGCTTCGTACCATACATTCTAACTCTCAGATTGATGATATTTCATTAACACCCAGGTCTCCACCAATAAAAGTGATGGGTTATGTGGATGACATTGTACTGATGATACAAAATGAAACATCCAGTGTGGAACTCAAGCATACAAAGGACACATTTACTGCAGTCTCTGCATCTAAAATAAACTATACCAAGAATAATTTATACCCTTTAGGGATGACAGTTAGCAATCAACTGCAGAGCATTGCTTCTATTGCTATAGATGACAAAGATGTCAAAATCTGGGATATTACATTCGGACAGCAAAATGTGGCTGAAAATAAATGGAACTCTTGTTTTAAAGTTACTGAAATGAACGTAAATAATTGGAAATATAAAAGTATTTCTACATTGAAAAGGGTCCTTCTCATAAAAACCTTATTAATACCGGTACTTTAGATGAACCTAATTAAGTTCTTTGATTGGGTGACTCAGGTGATTTACCAGGGGGGTGGTGGACGGGGCCCATCTGGACTTCAGTAAGGCCTTAGACACTGTCCCCCATAGGAGGCTGGTGAGCAAGATGGAAAGTCTGGGGTTGGGTGGGAAAATAACAAGCTGAAAGCCTGGCTGGCAGGAAGAACTCAGAGGGTGATGCTAAATGGGGTGCGCTTCGGGACTGTAAGGGTGAAAAGTGGAGTGCCACAGGGGTCAGTTTTGAGTCCGCTTCTCTTCAATATCTACATCAGTGACATTGCTGAGGGTTTGACGGGGAGGGTGTTCCAATTTGCTGATGATACAAAATCTGCAATAGGGTGGACACCCTTGGAGGGTGGAGGACATGAGGGAGAACCTAAAGATGCTCAAGGAGTGGTCTGGAATGTGGCAGCTGAAATTTAATGCCAAGAAGCGTGCTGTGATGCACTTGGGGAGTAGACACATGAGCAGCGTACACCCTAGGTGGGGGAGAAATCAAAGTAACAGAACAGGAGAGGGATCTGGGGATCATAGTCTCCTCAAACCTTAAGGTAGGAATCCAATGTAGCAGGGCAGTGGGAAAGGCCAATGGACTGTTGGCATGCGTAGGAAGGGGCATTACTAGCAGAAGGAGGGAGGTAATAATGCCCCTTTACAAAGCCATGATGAAGCTGCAACTGGAGTACGGGGTTCAGTTTTGGAGACCAAATCTCCGCAAGGATATAGATGCATTGGAGAGGATTCAGAGAAGGGCAACCAAGATGGTGCAGGGTATGCAGGAGAAGACGTATGAGCAGAGGTGTAAGGAGTACACGATGGAGACAAAGAGGGAAAAGGGAGACATGACTTGAAACTTTTAAATATGTAAAGGCACTCAATAAAGTAGGAGAAGGGGGTTTACTTAAGAGGAAGGAGAGGGCCAGAACTGGAGGGCACAGCCTCAGATTGCAAGAAAAAAATACAGGGGCAATGTGAGAGGGCGTTTCTTCATAGAGAGGGTGGTAGAGCCTTGAAACAGAATGCCAGATGGAGTGGCGGGACTAAATAGGTGGAAGAATTCAAGAGGGCATGGGACAGGCATATGGGGCTGAGTATCAGGGGGAGGGAGGGGGCTGGCAGGGAGGAGGAGGTGTAGGGGGAAAAATGGTGCTGACTAGATGGGCTGGTATGATCCTTTTCAGCAGTCAAGCTTCTATGATTCTATGTCAGTTACATTTTTCCAGTTCCCAAGGCTTTAGAGGCACGCTTGTATAGTGTATTTTTTAAGGCTCTTTGGGGGAGCTGGTTAAACCCAGTCAAATGGCATATCACATATAGACCCACAGTATAGCCTAGCGGTTAGAGTAATGAAATGTGAATGAGCTTGCTACATCCAGCAGGCCTGGGTTTGATTCCCACAACCTCCATTTGCATACTGCGTGACTCTGAGCAAGTCACTTAACCTCCCCAGTGCTCCCACGTTGCCCCTGGAAACAGGCACTTTTGCCTAGTGAGCCTCACCAAGTTACGAAAGACTAAACTAAAAAAGGGGCTGGGGATGATTAATCTACTAGTGTTTTATTATTTTTTATTTTTTTTTATGACTAATGATAATACTTTTCTTAGACACATAGAGAAACCCTGGTCTGAAATATTTGGAGAGTGGCTGTCCATTTATGTTTCAGATTGATAAAATTCATGTCTCAGGATAATAAAGAAAGTGACCTTTGTACCTGATCATATCATGGGTGCATGCCAAAAGATTAAAATATGGAAAATACCATACATTAGAATGTTATCTGTTAACAGAAAACTGTTATATCCAAATATTATGGAATTGAATTTTAACAGTGAAATAACATTTCTGAACTGTCAGATGGCTGACTCTTAGTACTGAAACATTTTAGAAACCCCAGACTACCCCCTTTTGTGTGGGATGTCTTATGGCTGAGCAGCCATGGGAAGCTAGGAGTATGAAATTCCCATAGCACAAACAACTCAGTGAGAGGTATTGTCTGAGGGAGGGTTGTGAAACACATTTGGAAACCCATGAGATCCTATATTTTTACTGTCCTTGTGTTACCCATTAGTGGAGCTATGTGGCAGCACAGTGGGTGCGGGATCCTTTGTTTCATAGTTTTACCTTTCAAGATCTGACACTAGGGGCCAGATATTCAAAGCTTTGCGCCAGGCAAAAAATGTTTGCGTGGGATTAACATAGAAACATAGAAACATAGAATCTGATGGCAGATGAGGACCGCTTGGCCCACCCAGTCTACCCATTTCCCTACCTACTGGATAAGCTGCAGATCCTAGTTAACCAGCAGCCTACTTCTTCCTACCCCCACACCCCAGAATTGCCTTATGACTATCCCATGCATGCTTGAATTCCACCACTGATTTTGACTCCACAATCTCCTCCGGAAGGCCGTTCCATGCATCCACAACCCTCTCTGTGAAAAAATACTTTCTTAAATTACCTCTGAGCTGCCCCCCCTCTATCTTCAAATTGTGCCCTCTTGTTCTTGCACACCTCTTTTTTTGAAAGATGCTACCCTCTTGGACTTTGTTGATTCCCTTGATTAGCGTGGGTTTGCTACATTCAAAAGGCCAAATAGTGCGGGCAAACTGCATTAGCACTGGGCAAACTATAATTATATGCAAGGAGCAAAATGAACATGAATACAGGTGCAATGAGATATTCAGTGACTAGAGCCGCGCTAAGGTGTTTAGCGCGACTTAGTGCACCCATAGCGCAGTACAAATTACCACCCAGGAAAATCTAGTCTTAACCCTGGGCAAACAGCTTTGCATGATATTGTTGCTTTGCACGGTGTTAGCGCTGCATTAGCATGCCTTGCGCGACCCTAACATATGAGTATGACACTTAGAAACTGCCAGACATGGAGGACACATGCTACTCACTGATGGCACCACCATGATGCCAACAGCTGCCACAGGTCCCAGCCATGCACAGGCAGTAAGGGGTGATCAGGCCCACAAGGGACATCATGGTAGTGTGGCCATGCAGCACACATCTGAAGACCATACAGCTGTGGTGCCCAACACATGCCAGCACACACAGGCAGCACTGTGGATATGGTGGCCATTGAGGGGAGGGTGTACGGGTGGCCAGACCTCACCACAGCCCAGGTGTGGTCACTGGCCTGGGACACAGCACACAGTGCACATGGGCCAGTAGTCGGAATACCCCACTGCTTGTGTGCCTGTTGGATCCTACGTGCCCCCCAACCACATACAGCACAACTATACAGATGCCACAGCACACACAGCCGGCCATGTATATGTCACTGTGTGCATTCCATGCCGCAGGTGTAGCATCTGTGGATCACACAACAGTGTAAGAGTAATGTCTACTGTCAGGTAACACCTGCAAGTTGGGCCTGTCACTGTGTACAGTGCAGTCAACGTCACTGCCCTACACACCATAAGCAGTGCTGTGTCCCACACACTACTGGCCTCCTTGCTACTGTAGTGTCTGCTGTCCACTGTAGCATGTCCTACGGTGTTACAGTTGCATGCAGCACCACCACCACCTGTGCCTATGCTGTGTTGTCCCTTGGGGTACAATATGCTATGCTATGCTGTACTGTGTACATGTAGCCTGCAGCTATCATCATGCACTGCCAGACAGACCTACAGGTGGAGCTGTGGTCGGACCTGGCCAGCCCCTGTACTTCCAGACTGACCTACAGGTGGCTCTGTGGGACCGTGCAGTAACGCTGGGCAAACTGCATGCAAATCAGGGCATAATGAGATGCTAATCTGGATGTTTGCCCAGAGACACCTGAGTAGGCTCATTTGCATGTCACTTTTGAATATGGCAATGTTTAGCACTGGGCAAACAGTTTAGCTCCGCACTAATCCCATGCAAACACGTTAGCTCTGTGCAAATGGTTCGGGGAATATTATACTGTTTTGCACACTGTACCTTCCCATAGGCTGCTCCCTGCAGTTGTCCTGGGTCCATGCATTTTTTGAACACACATTGGCCACATAAGTCGCCTCTAGCTACCTTCACATCGCTGTGCACTGTGTTGCTGTTGTGGTCTGCATTTCCTGGTCACTATCTTCAGAGCTGTCTTATTCCAGGGATAAGTTTGCCCTGCACTCCCAGCCCAGTTTGTCTGGCCTCATTCCCATGCTATATTCAGAAGCTGTTTGCCCAGGGCTATTCCTTCTGAATATAGCTTGCTTTGTGCTCCGGGCTAAGTTTGCCCACCGGACAGTGCTAATTTAGCCCCGGAGCAAAGCTTTGAATATCTGGCCCTAGGTATCTTTCCTAGAAAGTGGACAAATTATGACCCCAGTACCCTATACATTATTTGTGCATTATTGAAGTACTATATATGGCAGTCTAGACGTTCCTGGGTCCTACACCAAAAGTATGTTTTTTTACCAGGAAATCCTACAAAATGTGGGATGTGAACTGCATAAGGTTTATGACCGTGATAGTAAAAATATTCCTGTCTAAGAATAAGACAATTATGGCATAGTTGTTCAAATTTTTTTCTCAAACATACTGATGTAACTGTTAGATTCTGTAGAACTGCATTCAAACTTTGCATAACTCATCACTACTGCTACTGCACTTTGATTTCTCTTTTTTGTCTCTGTTTGGGTGCTGTGTGTTTTTTGCCTGTATATTATTATTGTATATTTTGTTCTTCAATAAAAATGTCCCTACTCTTCTTCAGTAAGTACCATGGGATCTTTTACTTCCACCTGGACAGTGACAAACAAATGGGCAGAAGGGACCCTGGCTCAAGGTCTCATCCAAAGGATGGCACTTCACCTGTGCAGGTCAGGCCCACTCACCCTCCCTACTTACAGTGTCAGTTATGGGTATTACTCCAAGTAGCCAATGTGGGATTAGAACTCACAGCCATGCAATTTTCCCATCCCAGAAGCAAGCATGCTACCTACTGAGCCACTGACACTAATACAAAAGAAGAGCACTAGTAATGACAAAATACTTTCCCCTGCTTTCTGATATTACAATCAGATTTGTGTTCTCTACATGTGCTAAACAACAGTTTACATCTCAGAAGTTTTCGATAAATTGGAGTTTGGTTTGACAGATGTCTCTCCTTTGAACTCCATGCAGAACTGACCATCCCTGTCACTAGAAATTAAGAGCACTATAGAAAAACAAGCAAACTCTCAAGCTACCATCAGAATGGATATCTCAGTACAAGCATGCTTACCCTGGAATATGAGGATATTGCCAACCAGGTAGCCAGACATTCTGTATTGCTGAGGCTAATGATACTGCACAACAGCATATAGATTTATGTGAAATTACACAATCCCATGATGTGCTGCATCTTGTTTTCATGGGGGTCCCAGGGAGGACAACAGCATACAGCAGTATAATTTAGCACAGCAGAAAAGCAGTTACAAACAATATACAAATACAAGCTAGAAATGCAATATAAAAGCAAATGAGATACAAACAATGCCTGAATTCATTACAGGATGACATACTGTAGGTGGAATAATGGTAGTATGGGAAAGTGGGCCTTAAATTTACGATGCACTGTGGTGGGGTATGGGTGACACTAGACCAAAACAGGTATACAGTGTTTTCATGTGGTGGTAGAGACTGGTTTTGAATGCTTGCAGGCTGTTGGCATTCCTCGGGTGGGGGTGTCTTATTCCAGGAATCTGGTACAGACAATACAATGGTCTTTCTACCAGAATCATGCATCATTCTGAGAGTTGAAAAGTTGGGTGCTGCAGATGAGCAAAGCGGGTGGGCATTTTTTGATTGCATAAAGTAATTCAGGAAATAATTAGGGGTTCTCCAACATGCACAGTTGTAGAACAAAAAAAAAAAAAACAGTGATAGTCATATTTGCCTGAAGGTCATAGCTGGTTGAACTTGCCAAACGAAACATAATGATAGGTGGTCAAATCACACTAGAGTATAAAGCTGAATAATTTGTTTTACTGACACAAGTTAGGGATAGAAGAGTGGATTTATTCATCCTATGATGTCTCTACTTATTTACAAAGCTATTTATTTATTTCAAATGTTTGGCTGTGAAAAGCACCATTAGTTGAAGCTCATTTCCAGATGTGACTCAGGAGAACTGGGAAGTTAAGTGGCTTGCCCAGGATCACACAGTATGTAAGTGGTAGTTGAGGAATTCAAACCCATGTACAATGGGTCTTTAGGTTCTTAGCTAAGTGTTCTACCCACTAGGTTATACTGCCTTCCTGACATCCCATTAGTTGATGAGTTACATTAGGAAGTGGGAGACCACCTGCCTCCTTTCCTTCACACTGAGGTAATGCTTGGTCCAGAAGAGAAAGCTGCAGTGATCTGGGGACTCAGAGCAGCTAGGATGTGCTCTGTGTGCTTGCCATTTGAGAGTGAGGAATTGAGCCATACCCCAAGATAGTTATAAACATTGATTTGCTCAACTGAGGCTGCCTTCTAAAGCTTTGATATTGAGAGCCTCCACTGAATGCCTCAACATGCTTTAGAAGCTGAATACTGCATTTAGGGTCAGGAGATAAAGAACCAGAAGGAGATCATTAAGCAATAATAATTGAGAAGATGGGCAGTATTGAGCTATCAGACCACCCCAGGGGCATAATGAGGCCCGGCGCTGCAGGCAGAGGGACTTATAGTCCCTGGAAAGTCTGGTATAGCCTATATCACCCATACTGGAAGGTATTATTGTGTTTAGAAAATGGATATATGTATTGTAAATTTAAAAATATATATATATATATATATATATATATATATATATATATGTATATTTAAAATGTTTAAACATGTAGAAAACCATTTCAGCAAACACGTTTTTGCAAAGTAGCCCCTCCACTGGTGGAACTGCCAGTAGAGGGTGCTGCTGCTAGAGGGCACTGATGCTAACAGTGGTGTCTGCATGAAAGACTTCATACTGGGTTCTTATACTGGGAGCTGAATGGTAGAAGGCATCATGCCCATGAACACCATTCCCCACCTCAGTGGGATCATTTACCCTTATTTTCGGTCAACCATAAAATCTATTTCTTTTTTGAATTCATTGATTGATCCGCTGGATACCACTTTGTTTGGCAGTTTGTTCCATATCCAACCAGTTCTGTTTACGTAGTTAAAGTATCTGATGTTTCTTTTTATGCATTCTACCTTAATTTGCACCTTATGCCCCCTCAGAGTCGAAGGTTTATGCTGTATTTCTATTCGTATCACCCTTCTTAGATCTTCATCCCTTACAATCGTATACATGGTCATTAAGTCACCTCTTTCTGTTCTCTGCTGTAGTGAAAATAGTCCTGTTCTCCTAAGCCTTTCGGTATAACTATATTTACCAACTGATTCTATCATTTTCGTATACCTTCTCTGCACCCTCTCCACCCTATCTATCTCTCCCCACATGTATGGACTCCACAACTGTGACCCATAACCCATGTATGGTCTCACATAGGTCTTATAAAGTGGTAATAGACACCCCATTGATTTATTCACAAAACTCCTTCTGATGTTTCTTATTGTATAATTTACTTTTTGTATCACTTGTGTCCTATGTTTTTTGAAACTTAGGTTATCATCTATGATAACACCACAATCTCTCTCTTCTCTTGTTCGTTCTGATAGAATTTCATCTAGTGTGCACTGTTGTGTATAGTTCTGTTTCCCTAAATTCATTACCTTACATTTAGTATGGCTAAAGGGCATCATGTTGTCCTTTGCCCATGATTCAGTTTTAAATAGATCTCTCACCATTTCATTTTGTTGTTCGACTGTACCAACTATTCCCCCTAATTTAATGTTGTCTGCAAATTTAAGTAGTTTTTACTTCCTTTTCTTCATGTGGTTTATTTTAAGGCTTTACAAAAGTGAGCACACATCATGATTTGAATGGTAGTGAGCACTGTTTAAAACTAAGTATGCTCAGTCAGTAGAGATTGCCCCCCCCACCCCGGCTGCTGGTGAGAATCTCCTATCCAAATGTGGATGATGAGAGGAGTATGTCTGAGTGCTGTTAAAGTTATAGAGCTGTGGGAAAAATGAAACAGAGAAAAAGTAAATAAAACATTGACAGGTATGCAGCCTGCCAGCCCACTCACCAGTAAAAAAAAATTAGCACTGACGCAATGAATGTGAGGCGGGCTGAGGAGCATCGGGGCAACACATGGCCACAGATATAAGCGTGTTATGGTTTGAGAGACTTTTGGTTTTTTTCTTGTTTTACACAATGATGAGGTTTTATTTGGGGGTTTTACTGTGTGGTTTCTGTTTGGGTAGCAGGGGAAGTCAGGGCTTCAGTTTGAGGTTTTGTTGGGGGGGCTTGTTCACTCGCTAAACTAGCAATAAAAAATGGCTGCTGGTAAGTTTGCTAACATTCTACAGGCACAGTGATTTCTATAAAAGATCAGGCTGGCACAGGGACTAGTTATTCACTGGTGTCTGTTGCCTGATACCCGCACAGGTAGAGTGTGCTCTTAGTCCATCAGAGAGCAGTGTTTCTCTAACCCATTTTCTAAATGGAAGTCAGATTTGAGGGCTGCCTTGACCTGGGATATTGGCGGTGCACTGTAGTAAAGGATGGTATCACCTATACACATGATAACTCTCCCTATGCCTTGGGAGATCATATAAGAAAATGGAGATCCATAGCGTGCTGAGTATAGAGCCTTGCGGTACTTCCATCTTAATGTCAGCTAGATGTGAGTTAATACCTTGTAGTGACACTAATAGGGTAGGGATGCTCAGTTAATACTTGCTGGATATTAGGCTCAGAACTAGATTTCTGAGTTTCTGTGAGAGATGTATCTGAGCCATCAAGCCATAGCTCTTGGAATGGTCTTTGAAGATGGCCCTAATGAGGAGACTATTATACATGACTGGGTGCCAATCATCGGCAACACTGAGCAGGGTGGAGATGGTGAAATTCACCTTCCTGAAACTAGATTGCAAGGATGAGAGAGGCTGGTTCTGGTTGATATATGAACATACAAAATTTGCCAGCAGATAAAGGCCTAGAGGTCTATCAAGTCTGCTTGAATGTGAAGCTAGCACCCTTTATTCTGCAGCTGCCCTCCCTTCCACCCTTCCCCTCCATTGACCCTCCCCCTTGTCCTGTCCCATCCCCTTTTGAAGCAGTCCACTGTTCTACTTGATACCACTTCTGCAAGTAACTCATTCCACCCAGCTACCACCCTCTCTGTAAAAAAGTGTATCCTCATCTCCCTCCTGAACCTTCCTCCCTCCAGTCTTATATCATTGCCTCTGGTGTCCCTCCCCTCCCTTACTTTGAACAGCCCCTCTGTACCTGTCTTGTTTATTCCTTTCATGTACTTAAAGGTTTCAGTCATGTCCCCCCTGCCCCTCCTCTCCTCCAGTGAGTACATGTTCAACTCCCACAGCCTCCTCTCGTATGATAAGTCCCTCAGCAGTTAGTTGTGAATGGACAAACTTTCAAGAACACTGGAGAGAGCAGGAAGGATGGATATGGATCTATACTGGTTTAGGGCATGTTTGCTCCCCTTTATGGAGAGGAACAACAAACAACTCTCGCAAACTTCGGACAGATGGTATCTCCCCCGAAGTAAGGGATATTTTTAATAGTGTAACAATCCCTTTGTCTTGTGTCCAAGGATACCACCAGCCATAGGCTATGGAAAATTGACTCACTATTATCAAAAGGCAAGAACTGTCAGGAACTTATCAAAAAAGAAACATTTATTTTTTGAAACAATCTCAGCTGGAGAAGTATCAGAAAATATGGTTTGGGACACTTAAAGGCATTCCTTAGGGGTATAATAATATCACATTCAACAAGAAAAAGATAGATGCAGAAACGTTAATAAAATTAGAAAATTACATAAAAATAACGCAAGACCACCCCTCCAGTACTATTCTAAAACATGAATTTAATAAGATCCAAAATGGGAAAAAAATGGAAAGATTAATGTTATATACTCAAACAAAATATACTCAGTCTGATAAAAGTGTAAAGTTATTAGCATTTCGATTGCAGAAAGAAACATTAGAAAGAATGATAGCAGAAATTCGGTTAGATTCACAGCAGGGCCAAATCTCGAACAAGCAAGAAGAAATTGTCAGAGAGTTTACTCAATATTATGAACAAATCATAAAAAAAACTGTTCGATAAACCAATTATGTCTCTGGAGATAGAAATAACTATTAGTTTTGATACAGTGCTCTTTATTTCTGATCTTGCCTTCTCTAACTGGTCTCTGTTCCTTAAAACCACCTTTGTCTCTGATGTCCTTTCAGCATTCGCCCAGAACTTCATATCACTGCGAGATGCCCACCCCCACACAGACTTCCACCTTTTCTGACAGGACATGGCAAGCGTGGAGGTGGAGTAACCTTATATGTACACCTTATACTGTATGTGCATAATGACCTCCTCAAGGTAAGAGATCAAGGAGAGGGGACAATGCTTGTTCTCCTCGATCTCTCCTCAGCATTTGACATGGTGGACCATTGTGTGTTGTTCGGCCACTTGAGGGAATTCTGTGGACCCGTTGGCACTGTCTTCTGCTGGTTTGAGTCTTTTCTCACCAACAGGAGGCAAAGGGTAGTGATGGGGAATTTCTTCTCTTCCCCTAGCCTCCTGTCGTGCAGAGTACCCCAGGGTTCGGTCCTGTTGCCAGTGTTGTTTGCCGTGTACATGCTACCCCTGGGAAAGCTCATTAGGAAGTACCATCTGGGCTTTCATTGCTACGCTGATGATACCCAGCTGTACCTCTCCTTTGCCCCTGGTACACCCAATGCAGCAGACATGCTAAAATATTGCCTTGCTGCGATCAATGACTGGATGGCCTCCAGCTGGTTGTGACTGAACCCCAATAAGACGGAGTTACTGATGGTGGTGGCGAACAGAAGGTGTGATAGGATGACCTCTGGTGCAGAGACAGGGCTTTTTTTTTGGATCTGTACCATTGAAGGCCTCCCCTACGGTGCATAACCTTGGTGTTATGCTGGATAGCGGACTGATACTTGAAGTCCAGGTGTCATCCATTGTCTGTACCAGCTTCTACCATCTGAGGAATATCGCCAGGATAAAGCCCCTAGTTCCGCCCCTGGACCTCCCCACCTTGGTGCACGCCTTTATGGCGTTGAGGCTTGATTACTAAAATGCACTCTACCTCGGGGTCTTGGGAGGTTCCCTCAACCAGCTGCAGCTGGTGCAGAACACAGCTGCCAGGTTGTTGACAGGGCAGTCTAAGTGCTACCACATCACCCTGGTGCTGCATGAACTGCACTGGCTGCCCGTCAGGTGGAGGGTTCTCTTTAAGGTGGGCTTGCTTACCTTTAAGGCCCTACATGGCCTGGGCCCTGGTTACCTGGCAGACCTTCTTACACCTGCTGTCTCAGTCCACTCCCTCCGCTCCTCCTCTAGGGGCCTCCTTGCGATTCCCAGTACAAGGTTAAAAATGGACGGCAACAGAGCTTTTAGTGTCGCCAGCCCCATCCAGTGGAATTCGTTACCTCCAGCTCTAAGGGAGACCCCTTCAGTAGAAGTATTCAAGGCCCGCCTCGAGGCCTTCCTGTATAATCAAGCTTTCCCAGATGTCGTCATATAATTCTGCCTTGGTCTAACCTCTGTTATTCCAGCTTTGTCTGAGGCCACCTATTTAGTTATGTATCTAGTTTTGTTTTTCTGACTTATTTTTAAATTCTGTAAGTGTATAATCTAAATTAGTTTTAATTATTATTGGGTTTTATTGTATTATAATAACTGGGAAGCGTTTTCTCCTATTGTAAACCCGGGTAATAATTCGCCGTTAAAACTTGTGGGTTATAACGGCGAACACACGTCGGGTTTCCAATGCTCCATGCATGCGCCTGCTTCCACGCTGTCTGCTAAACTTGGCTCAGAACAGCCACCGTGACTTCAGCTCTGCGCTGTGCCCTGGACTCTACACCACCATGAGTCAGTGGTAAGTAATTTAAAAAAAAAAAAAAAGAAACTCACCTACTTGCCTCCTGTACCAAATTAAAAAAAAAAGGTTTTGGGACCCGCTCCACTGGAGCGCTGACCACTCTTCCTCCACTCTGGACTTACTTCCTCCACACCAGGTACCACAGTTTTATTTTACATAATTGCTGTGGTGAGAAAATGCTCTCCAGCAATTATATAAAATAAAACACGGGGTTGTGTGTTTAACTTGAGCTTTTACACACACCCCTCAGTGTTGGATGCTTAAATAAACCCCTCGAGCTTCGCTCACAGGGTTTATGTAGCATCCAACACCGTGTAAAACTCACAAACACACAACCCAGTGCATTATCCTATATGTTATTGAACTGTTATTGTTTACTGATCTGTGTATGGTGCCTAGAGCCTCAGGGATTGGGTGTGTTTTAAATAAAATTTGCCTTGCCTTGCCTTACACCAGAACCTGTCCTGCACTATCTTCAAAGAATCATTCCCTACCTCTCATGAAGTCCTACTCACAAAGCAATCCCTCCCCTCCACCCTCCCTATTTATGTTGGTGTCCTATATACCTCCCCAAAGATCTCTCCCTCCTCCCTTCTTGTCACCCTGTCCTCCCTTGTTTCCCATGCAGCCACTGGTGAACTTATCCTTTTGGGAGACTTCAACTTAAATTGGTTTTCCCCACCTTCAAACCCCCATTTCAAAGGACTGAGTCCTTAAACCTCACCCAAATAATTTCTGAACCCACCTGAGTCAACCCTCATTCCCCGAATCCACTCCATCCTGGACTAGGTGCTTGCCTTCTACCCCCACTGCATCATTGCAGCAGAAACATTGCCGGATGCCTTCAGTGAGCATGGCATGAGCTACTACATCAGGAGAGTGAGAATTATCCATTCCACCATCAAATACATATGGTCTAGATCATGCAGCAGGTCTCTCGACACTCTTGTTCTACTTCACAACCTTGCTGCCTCCAACTGGTTACCAGTCAGTCATGCCTCTGACATTGAGACTGCAATATCCCACTTCCAAACCATACTTACCCACACCTGGAACCATCATACTCCTGTAAGAAAATCAAGGGTCAAGCGTGCCCACCATCCTTGGATCACTGCTGACCTTATTGCCTTGTGTAAATCCTGTGATCAGACACAGGCCTTTTATAAATCTTCCTTATCCCTACCTGACCTCCTTTTCTATAGGTCACTCAGGAATTCTTGCACCAAGACACTCCACTCTGCTAAGGCCCTCTATTTCAAATCTAACCTTCAGTCCAACCTCAACTGCTCTGCAAAATTCTGGAAAGTTGTCCACTCCATCTTTGTCCCCCCACCCAGTCCACTCGCCCCATCCTCCTAGCTTGCCAGTCTCTGACCCTTCCTCTGTATCTGCTCATCTTAATGATTTCTTCACCACTTGTGCTCTACTCTCCCCCTCCTCCTCCTCCTCCTCCTCTGCCCTCTTCCCAGTCGCATGCTGTTCCTCCTTCACTATCACCTCAAGGCTTCCATTTTCCCTGCCCCCCCCCACAAAGTTTTCCTCACCCTAACCTCACTCAAGCCCCCTAAGTCTAGCCCTGATGGGACTGACCCCAAACTCCTATGTATCTCAGCACCAGCCATTGCTACCCCATTAGCTCTCATTCTGAACTTTCCCTTCTCCCTCTGCACTGTCCCTGAGGCCTGGAAAGTTGCTATAGTACTCCCCTGGAAAAAGGGGGTGACCCCTCCTCCCCTGGAAACTTCCAGCCCATCTCTCACCTCCCTTCCCTTGCTAAGCTCCAGGAGACCCTCATCTACTTCAGACTCAATAACCTCCTCCATTCCTCTGACTTCCTCTCCCCCTTTTCAGTCCGGCTTTAGGAAACACCACTCCACTGTATGCTCCCTACTGGGGGTTACTGCCTCTATCCTCACTGGGATGGATCAGGACTACATTACCTCAGCTATATTCATTGACTTCAATCATTCAATCAAGCAATCAAATCTTTATTTATCCAGGCAGACACCATTGAACAAGCTCATTTACAAGGTGGTCCTGCATCACACAAGGTCAGGTACAATACACTTATGTACAGGCATTAAGGCAAAACACGGGAATATATAATAAAGCAAGTTAAGTAACAGTAAGACAAACAGTCCATTTAGGCACACATTGTAATATATCTAACTATGTACATGTCATGTTTAAGGAAAATGAGAAAAAGGAGTTAGAGGTAAGGGGGCTCTATATGGAGAGGGGGACGCAAGGTCATGATTTAAGTGGAACCTCGCGAAGGTGTAGGTAGCAAAGGGTAAGGGGGTGCAGGAGCAAGGGTCATGATGCTGCATGGAATACTCACTTATGGCTTATAGTTTAGGGTTGTAGCCTTCAGGGTCACCGAATGCCTGGTGGCCTTGGTTTCCTGCGGCGGCTGAGTTGGGAGCCCTGAAGGGTTTGGCCAAAGCCTTTGACCCGGTGTCCCACCCTCTCCTCCTTCACAAACTGTGCTCCACCAGCTTCTCACCCAATGCTGTTGACTGGTCCTGGTCATATCTTTCATGCCATCAACAGTCTGAGTAGGTGGGAGGCATCCTGTCCCCCCATCCTAGACAGAGTCCCATAGGGCTCCATCCTGGTCCCTTCATTTTATCCATTTTCCTCAATAACCTCCCTCTACATGTGTCTCCTCGAATATCCACATGTTCGCGGACAACATGGTCATCTACACTTCCGACCCTATGGCCTCAGGTATGGTTGGGGCCACTCCAGTAGGACTTCCACAATGTTCTGCACTGTTTCCATGACAATCAGATCAAGGTCAACACCAAGAAGACAAAGTCCATGACCTTTGGTACCTGCCAGAAACTGGCCAGGCTTTCATTTCCCCCTGCCTTCACCACTCTAGATGGCACCCCTTTGGAAGTGGTCCTTGCCTTCAAGTACCTTGGCATGTGGCTTAACAGTCAGCTTGATATCTCTGTCCACATAGACACCATACAGCCAAACTCCATTCCAAATTAGGCGTCCTGTGCTGAAGTAAAGACTGCCTCTCCCTCCAGGTCCACAGGAAACTAGTATCTAAAATGGTTCTCCCGGTCTTTGACTATTTGGACATAGTCTATGACATTGCCCACTCCACCTTACTTGCCAGACTGGGCACCTTGTGCAATGCCTTCTGCTGTTTTGCCATCAACTCTCTCCTCCATACACATCGCCAGGCCCACTATGCTGCTTTCATCACCAAATACTGGTTTGGGTCCTGTTCTTCTTACCTTTCTTCACTGATCTCCCTGCTTCCTACTCTTCCTATTTGCTTTGCTCCAGGGAATCACCCACCTTCGTCATTCCCCACCCTCACTCTTTCACTAGCCAAGCCGCCTTCTCCTACCACCTCCCTTCATTCTGGAATCTGATCCCCTTCCCCTTCTGCCTCTCCTAATCTCTCCCTGCCTTTAGATACTACCTAAGGCTACTTCCTGCACTTCCATGTTCCTCTCAACCCCCCTCCCAAACCCCTTATCCTCTACCTTGACCCTCTCCTGCTCAGTCCCCTAGTCGATACCTTTCAGCATTTGACCCCTACCCCAATACACACTATGCACTTTGCCTCATATAAGATTGCCACCATTTGTTGCGGTACATAAGCTGTTATTTTTATTACACTAGTTCATTTACTGAGACTTGTGTAATCTCCAACTATATAAGTTATCTTGTAACATAACGTTGCTCCGACACTTGTTTTGTAACTTGTTCCTCCCTACCTCCCCTTCCCTGGGTCACACCTAAAAACAAGCCTCCACTCAGTGTGCCTTTCCCGGTTATCATCTTTTAATTAAATAAATATATTCACACCTGAACAGCACTGCTTTCATAAGGATCACAGCACATTCACAGCCCTTACAAAGGTGGTAACTGAAATTAAATCATCCATGGACCAAGCCTTATCACCTGTGACATCTTTGTTGACTCGTCTAAAGCATTTGACTTGGTCAATCATACCCTTCTTTGTCACAAACTGCATGCCCTTGGCCTATCCATGCATGCAGTTGCATGGATTAAACATTACCTTTCAAATCATCAGCAAGACGTAAAATTTAATTGATCTGTCTTGGGCCCTGCCCCTGTTAAGCTTGGCATTCCCCAAGGTTCCATACTTGGACCAGTCCTTTTCCCTGTCTTATAAATAACCTCCCTGGATCCTTAACATCATCTAGCACCACCCTTTATGTGGATGGCCTGGTACTCCTCTTACACACAAAAAGTATAAACTGCGTAAACTCACAACTCTCTCTTGACTTCCATAAATTGCAAACATGGCTGCTCTTTGGATCAACTACCTGCCTGGATCCATTATCCGTTAGTTGTCTTGATGGGACTACCTTAAGTGTTATGCCTTCATTTAAATATCATGGTGTCACCTTGGATGCACACCTTGATTTCTCCACTCTTATCCTGGGTACTTGCCATATGGTAACCAAACTGGGTGTGCCATATTGAACCAAACAATGTCTATCACCAGCTGCCTGCCTAGCCTTTGCCAGAGGTGTCCTTCTCCTTACCTTTAGCTACCGGGTTATTATTTTCTACATGGCACCAAAATCCCTCTTATCAAAATGGGATGTTGCTTACAATAACGTCTGCAAATTTGCTCTCTCCATAAACCATCTGACACACCACTGTGACCAATATAGCTACCTTGGATGGTTAGCCCCATCAAAGAGTCTCATGGGTTGTGCTGGGTGTTTTCCTGATAAGATAATCAGAACTGGTTCCCCAGCCTACCTTACAGCACTCCTATATTTTTCGCACCTCACATATCCCCGTAGATTAAATGTGAAGTCCTTGTTGACTGTCCCTAAAGCCTTCACTAACATGGGTGACCAAGCCTTCTCTGTTACCACTCTGAAGCTGTGGAATTCTTTTCCATCCTCTATCCAAAGTTCCCCCTCACATCTGCAGTTCAAAATATCCATTTGGGTGTACCTAAATGTTTGTTCAAACTGTACCTGCACGTGATCTAAATCATATTACTTGTTTTGCTCTCATGTTACTTTCTTTGTTCTTATGTTACTTGTATATTTTTGCTCTGATGCCTTGTTTTTGAAATTTTTTGCTTATTGATTATTCTGAAGCTGCCTCTGTATCATTGTTATTGACATTACATTTCATTTTGTCCTTTGTACGTATGGTGTAAGCTCTTGGGTCGTACCTGAAAATAGGCATAAAAGTGTCTGATGTACTTACCTGGTCAATAAAAGCTAATAAATAAATAAATAAACAACTGAAAGCAGAAAAAGCACTGGGGGTAGAGGGATACCCAAGTTTTTTGTCTTTTTCTCCTCATGGGACAGCTGGTAGGTGGGCTTCCAGCTGTCCCCTTGGGAGGGCTCACATCCACCATGACTACATTGCTCTCTCTTGACCCCAACCCCCTGGCAAGATCCCCATGGATTACCCCCACAAAGGGGCTGAGGTGGCCATCCTCCCCCCAGTACACAAATCCAAATGCCAGGGTTGAGCTCATGGTTGGTAGCATGGTCTGGGCTTCATGTAGCCTGCCAGCTTGTTCCCTTTTCCATTGTCATCCCTTCCTCCTCCCCATTGCTTGGGTGTGCATGTCAATGCATGCATGTTCTGGTGAGCACATGTTGCAGAGTCCCACAGTACCCTCCCATTGTTGGCATCCCCAGCCCATTTTACCCTCTGGCATCCACCTGGGGGCAGTCATTCGGCGGGACTACTAAGTCACTCTTCTCAGGAGAGGAGAGCTGTCCTCTGGATGCTCGATCCTCTCCCTCCCCAGCCAACCCCCAGTGACCAGTGGTCACCACCAAACATGGGTCACTGGTGTGGCAGGAGGTAAGGTGCAATGCCTCAGCCCTTCACGCCGCTGGGCCAGACGATGGATACTCTGTTGACTTCTGTAAAACATTGCATAAATTATTAATACCTTATTTGTGGAGACTTTTAAATTCCTTCAGTATGATGCTTCCTCATTCCTTTCATGAAGTCCTCATTCTGGTTATTTCCAAAAATTGGAAAGCCCCATATCACCCAATTTCACCATTAAATGCGGATTATAAGATCTTTTCCAAAATACTTGTGGCCAAATTAGAATCAGTACTTCCATCATAATACAGCCAGACCAGATGGGTTTTGGCAAGGGAAGAAGGGGACACAATAATATCAGGAATGCCTCAAACATTATCTGTAACAGAAAAACAACACTGCCATGGCGGTGTCCCTGGATGCAGAAAAGGCATTTCACAGGGCAGAGTGGTCATACATGTTCTCAGTTCTGAAAACAGGGAATCTAGGGAGCAGATTCATATCTTGGATTGAAAAGGGGACTTCTAGTCTTAGAGTGCTTACCCCGTCATCAAAATTCAAATAAATAATAAATAAATCTATAGTGCACCCAAAACAAGGGTCTTCACAAACAGCACAATATCACCTTCATTTCATTTGTACTGAGGGACTAGGAAGGGCTATCCATCCAATCTCTCCACGTTTATTTATTTTGACAATAGAAGTGTTAGTGAATGCAATAGGTTACTCGAAAGAAATAGGATTTCAATAACACAATAATAAACACCTAAAAATTTCACTGTTTGCAGATGATGAGCTACTCTATTTGAAAAATCCAGAGGTAGAATTAGAAAGTAAAAATGGTAAAAAAGTGTGGTATGCATTGTGACTACCTGGTAAACTGGAAGAAATCAGAAGCCCTACCAAAACATCACATAAAATGCAATGTAACACCAGAACATTTCCCAGTAAAAATATCAAAATCTAATATTTCATATCTGGGTATTGAATGTACAATTTACATAAACTTATAGAATATAATATTAATCCATTAATAAGTGTTATTGGTCAGGACCTAGATAGGTAGAAAGGCCTTCCTCTACCTCTGCTAGACCATATTCATGTAGTAAAAATGAACTTTCTCCCTAAATTCCTATACCTATTTCAAGGAATTCCATGAATTATTACCAAAAAAATAAATAAATAGCAGAACTGGATAATGTTGTATTGAAATCAATTTGGAAGTGGGATCCTAGATTTAAAAACAGAAAAAATGTTGGGCATCAAATAATAATGCAGGGTTAAAACTACCAGACCTGGAAACATAATTTTTCAATATTATTTGCACCATTAAAAAAGTTCTTGAGTACCGAAGCTCCAACATGGATTTATTTTGAAACTAGGAAAGTCCCATATAAAAAAAAATATCTGAGGGTATTTTATTTCACAGTTACAGTAGTAAATCACTGGCAGGACAAGACAGTCTTTTTCTGAAAAATTATATATATATATGATACATGATGGCATGCATGCAATATGTCACTCCTGAGTTTCTGATATTCTACGAGTGCCAAAGGCACAAGTGAGATATCCAGAGCTCACAATGCAGGAGTGACAATATTTGCCATAGCACACAATCTGCACATCATGTATTCAATATATACAATAGGGCCAGGAGTTTCAGAAGTATTATTATGCTGTCTTGTGTTATGTTCCTGTTTATGTGTTTGCTCATTCTCTGTGTGAATTTTTCTGAATGGGCTGGCAGTGTTACAAACTCTGTGAGACAGATGAGTGTGTTTTGCAATGCTAAATGAGTTAGTTTTAGTTAGGAGTGAGAAACAGACCTTTGTGAAGCTATATTCTTTAGAAGTCTGGTTGCAGTCAAGCTGAGAGCATCACAGTAATTGTAATGGGCTGAGAGGTAGAGTGTCAGAACAGGTGAGTGTTTTTAGTGGTAATTGAGTTAGCTGCAGGCAGCAGTGAGGAACAGAGTGTTCTGTGAAATGGTGCTCTTTGGGATTTTGGCTGCAGTCAAGCTGACAGTATCACAATAATTGTAGTGGACTGAGAGTCAGAGTTTGAGGAACAAGTGAGAGTGTGTTTCAGTGGTAATTGAGTTAGCTGCAAGCAGCAGTGAGGAATAGACTGTTCTGTGAAGCTGTGCTCTTTAGAATTCTGGCAGCAGTCAAGCTGAGAGTATCACAGTATTGGGCTGGAAGGTAGAGTGGGGAATAGGTGAGTTTTGTAATGCTAACTGAGTTAGCTGTAGGAAGCAGTAAGACCTCTCATGTAGTTCTGCATTTGTGTCTATGGTAACAGCACAGATGTTTCTTGCATTCTGAGGGGAAAGCTGCCTAGAGTGATGATATCATTGATCTTTGTGTGACCTGTGTGTGTAAATGGCTGATATCACAGTAGAGCAGAGGGTTAAAATATTACACTGCAGTGGATGATACACTGTTTTATCTCAGTCATTTATCATTCACCCCTATTGTGTGTGTGTGTGTGTGTGTGTGTGTGTATATATATATGATACATGATGGGCAGGAGTGTGATATGTGAAATATCTTCATGAGTGAATAGTGACCTCTGGATACTCACAAGTGCTGAAGGCATGAGTGAGAGTATCCAAAGGGCACTGTTCACGAGTGAATATATTTCACATATCACACGATCTGCACATCATGTGTGCAATTTATACAGTAGTAGCCAGAGACATTGCCAGCTATTTCCAGATATTTTGTGAAATTTCTGAAGAGTTTCTCTCTGCTGCCCCTACTGTAGAAATGCAGAAAGCATGAGATATTTCTGGAAATATCACAGAAAGTTCAGAAAATATCTGGCAGTGTCTGTGGCTACTACTGTATAATAAGTTTTTCTAAAGTGGTTCTGTGTTGCTTTCAAACTGTGTGCAAGATAGAAAAACTTATTCCACGTCCATTGGTTTTGTTTTTGTCTGTAAGGAGAATTTATTTATTCTTCCAGTATAGTTCAGTTGTATCAAAGTAGGTTTATTGGCTTGATTCTGCATGGTTTGATGTATTTAGCAGTCAGTGCTCTCTTTTTTTCTTTTAGTAGGAACTTTAGAGATCTTCTCAGCATGTGAGTGTCTGTGAGACTGAATGCAGTAAACCTCTTGCTGGGGCTTCAGGTACTTGAACGACAGGTGCACTTTATTTGTTTTAATGAGCTGAAACATGCTGCAGCATTGAGGGAGAGTTAATGGGCGTGTCTGTGACATCACCACAGTGAGAATAAATGCTGGTTAGGTAAGCACAGTGTGTATAAACAGCATGTATCATCACTGTGTTAGCCTGGGCTTGCATTTATCTCACTGTGGTAGTAATTCATGCTTTTATCAGTGAAAAATATAGCTGACTCCTACTGTATAAGCAAGCAATAACACATGATGAGGTGTGGTTTATTTCCTGATAAGAGCATGCCCAAGGGTGTACTAAGGCACGAGGCACTTGCACTGAGTGCCTTATGCCACTGGGCGTGCTCTTATCAGGAGTTAAAGCACACCTCAGAGTGTGTTATTGCACTTATAAAATGGGCCCCCAGTACAGAAATTACTTAAAAGATGAACATAATTGGCCAGATATTGAAACTGCACCAGGCTGTGGCACAAGCTAGGGCGCAGCTCAACTTGGCTGCGCAGGGGTGTGGACTGGGCGATATTCAACGGAGCTGTGCCATGGCTCAGCAGCTTTGAATATCACACTCTGGCCACCCCCAGTGTGCATGGCGCAGTTGTACTGTGCCAGCGCAAGTGGCCAGAGTGGAGCATGGAGATGCACTAGCGCAAATTCCATTGCGCCATGCACAGCAACTGCGATATTCAAAATTTGACATGCAAATGGGGCCATAATGTATGCTAGGCACACATGGGGCCATTTGCATGTCATTATGGCCCCATTTGCATGCAGGTGCGCCAATCCCCGATGACTTGTGCCTGGCACCCTGCCAGGCAGCAGCCATCTAGGACCGATGTCCCCTGCAGCCCGATCGCGAGCATCTGTATCTAAAAAGAATACTTTGTCCTATATCCCTGGTGGTCCAGTGGACCGCTATCAGCCCGATCGTGGGCATTTGTAAAAAAAAGAATACTTCATCCTATATCCCTGGTGGTCCAGTGGACCGCTATCTGCCCGATCGCGGGCATTTGTAAAAAAAGAATACTTCGTCCTATATCTCTGGTGGTCCAGTGGACCGTTATCTGTCCGATCGCAGGCATTTGTAAAAAAATAAATCGTTCCAATATCCCTGGTGGTCCACTGGACCTCTATCTGCCTGATCGCGGGCATCTGTGAAAAAAAATATATTGTTCCAATATCCCTGGTGGTCCAGTGGACCTCCATCTGCCTAATCGCAGGCATCTGTGAAAAAAAATAAATCGTTCCAATATCCCTGGTGGTCTAGTACCCCCCCTTCCCACCTGCCCACTGCCCTGCTCCCCCTGGTCAGCCAGCGGGTGGCAGCACCCCACCCGCCTGCCGCCCCACTGCCCGCTGACTGACACTGTCGAATGGCTGCATGCCCATTGGTTCACAGTGAGCCATGGGCATGCAGCCCATACTGTGCTTCACATTCCAGATATGCGGGGCTCCGGTGGGCGGGGTGGGGAGGGTTCCTCCTAGACCACCAGGGATAAAACAGCGGCTGAGGCTAGAAGGCAACTGAAGAAAGTAGCTTTCTTCAGTTGCCTTCTGAGCCTTCTGCAGCCTCATGCCCAACAACCCCAGGCATGACAGTATCCCACAATGACACACACCCTGTCATGCATTACTGCTTGATTATACAATATTGAGAAAGAATCCTTGCTCTCCGATTGGTCAGTCCTGATCTTCATCAGTGATATTATCTCAGTATAACATCACTATGTGAAGGTCCAGCATGAAGAGATGACCACCCAGAGACAAAAAAATTAATGCACCCCTACATCTCTCAATTCCTGCCCCGTAGTGCATCACACTGATCCCCCTTCCAGCATGTCACACTGCTCCACCTCCCCCCAGTACAAAATATGGTGTTTGCTATGATTTCTTGCCTTTTGATCCAGAGCACAAAATAAAAGTAAAGCCTTCATTTTCATCAGCTCTCTTGGCAGCACAACAACATGCAGCGTCCGCTGTTTTGAAACCACAGTGGTGCACTGTACTCAACAAGCAGCGAGCTTCACTTTCTTCAGTTGCCTTCTGAGTCTCCTGGTACAAACCATAAATCTAAGCAACTGTACCGGGAGAACAACTGATGAAACAGCCACACATCGCCACCTTGACAGAAACCGTGTGTGCCTTTTTTAAAAAAGCACACTTTGGTGGGCTGGTGGTGGCTTCACTCTTGCAGTTTTGTTCTCCTGCCAGTGTGGTTTTCTTTTCACTTTGCTTTCTGGTGGGACAGGCAGTAAATAAGAGACATTGCATCTGGAAAATGACCCACAAGAACCACCAGCGAGACAGAGACACAGGGCAGGGGTGATTTGAGGGCTACAGAGAACAGAAACCACACAGTCACATGAAAACACAGTGTGCCACCTACTGGCTAAAGCAGGCACTAAAGTACAGGGGGTTGAAGGCAACAGAGAACAGTAACCTCATAGTAACACAAAAACACAAACTGCTACTACTGGCCAAAGCAGGCACTAAAGCACTACTTTTTGTACAAATATACTAATAAAAAAAAGAAGCAGAAAATGCATATTAAAACTGTTTAGTCCTTTTTTCCTTCATCGTGCAATTGTATAATAGCAATAATGCACAACAGGGTGTGTGTTGTGCTGGGATAATGTCACTTCTTCGATGTTAGTTGCACTTGGCCTGTGGCCTATGGCCCTGTGCCCAACCACCTGAGTCATGATGTTATCCCAGCATGACACACACCCTGTCATGCATTATTGCTTGATTGTACCACAGTGTTGAATATTGATGAAATATTTCATAACATTAATTAATTGTTACAATAATAATAATAATAAAAAACTGTGTAGCAACAGGGATGCAGATGCGATGTGCAATGAGACCTAGATGCTTTGGATCATGGGAGTCTGCACTGGTACATTTGCTAGGCTACAGACCAGTCAGTACATTGCGGATTTGAACAGGAATTATATGCCTGAAGATAAAGGGTGGTACGCATATCAAGCCTTTAGATTTTGAATGAGTGGTTACCCAGGGAAGAGACTGAGCAACCCACAAGCTTAGCAGCGGTCTTGAGATTTATGTAGTGGGCATTCCCTCCTATCCAGCTCTTGCCAAACTGCAAGAAGTTCTTGTCCAGTCCAGACTGACTAACTTTCTCACGTTCACAAATTTCCTCTCCCCCTATCTGTCTAGGTTCAGAAAGCACCACTCCTCCATATCCTCCCTCCTTCGCGTCACTGGACACATCCAGTCCGCCACTGACCAAGACCAACTAACTGCTGCAATCTTTGTTGATCTGGCAAAGGCGTTCGATTCTGTTTCCCACTCCCTGCTCCTTGACAAACTCAGGGTAGCCGGACTTGCCCTCCCTGCAATTCAGTGGGTTCAGATTGTACCTTGAAAACAGGATCCAGTCAGGCAGGATTGCAGACTCCACTTCCCCCCTTCTCCCCATACTAGATGGTGTCCCCCAGGGCTCAATTCTAAGCCCCATTCTGTTCTCTCTATTTATTAACAACCTCCCATCTGTCTGGTCAAGATCCCTTATCCACATGTACACAGACAACACCATCCTTTTCACATCTGGCCCAGTTCTAAGCAACGTTCAATCATGACTGCAACACGATTATCACAACACGCAGTTTTGGTTTCACACAAACCATCTCAAAATAAACTCATCCAAAACTGTTTCCATGACTTTCAAGTCTGCTCAAAAACTTATGAGAATACCCTGTCCACTTGCTAGCACCTCCCTAGATGGGACCCTACTAAACACTGTCTCTATGTACAAATATCTAGGAGTATGGCTTAACCCCCAATTAAACTTCTTGAATCACATCGATGCCATCACATTGAAGGTCCTCCCTAAGTTAGGCCACTTATACAGATATCGTGATGCCCTCCTGTTGCATGATAGGCCTAGATCCATTTCTGTGGGCTCATATTGTATATGCTGTAATATACATTAGAATTAAGACATTGTCCCTTTTACAGGTAACTACAAAATAACTGTTATTTCTATAAAGGCTAGTGTGGACCTGTTATGTCTCCATATAAGGGATACAGTTTTATTGAGCCAGGAAATCATAACTCTAAGAGAAAACTGGGTATCTAGCTTTCCATGACAAGAAAAGGTCACAGGTTAAGCCAAATGCATGGACCAGATGTCTCTGGGGTTGTCATGGAACCACAGTGACACCTATTGGGAAAGGTACACTGTTGCACCCCATCACACTGTGGGTGGGGCTTGAAAATGACCATCTTGTATATAATCAGGCACATTTTGAGCTCAGGGCAGTTGAAAACCAATTTAGTTGGAAGGCAGATCACCTGTTCCAGCTGGCATATACTTGTAGACCAGAAGTATATGTGTAGGCCTGGAAAAATCTCTAAAACCAGACCTGAGTGTGTGGGAATTAGACTCTTCACATACTGAACAGAAATATTCTGATCTTAAGTCAGAATTTGAACACCGAGACTTTGCACCAAGGAAAGCACCTGAAGTTTTCTTTTTAAAAAGGACATTTCAGAGACTTGACTTGGAATACACACTTGCTACACAACTGTTGCTTAAGTACTCATCTCTACAAGGACATTTGAAATCTTGTCTGAACTCTAACATCAAAATAAAGTATAGTTTAGAGTACAATATCTATTGTTTTCTGTGAGCCATCCAGTTTTACTTTTGTTATTGTCTGTATTTCAAAGTTCTTCCAAACTGTAGACTTTTCTGTATTGCTTTTATTTTAAGTAAACATTTATGATTTTCTTATCAACTCTGCCTGGGGTCTGGTTGTGTGATTTAACATTTTAACAGAAGGGTTTTGAAAAGACTGTGTGCCTTGACAAGATAGAACCACTCGGCTAGCATATAAAACTACCTATGCAAGACGTAGCCAGTGGCCATGGTGGGATTCAAATACTGAAAGTAGTGCAGAATCAAGGGAACTGAAAACTACAGAATCCACCCTCCCACTGGGAAAAGGAAAGCTGGGAAGCCTTCCTGAGCCCTTACTCCTGCTCACATCCTGAATAGGGGGATCCTCTCTGCAAACAGGAGGTCCTACCGGGCTGCTCGATGTTTGGGGGGCCAGGGGCATGTGATACCTCCCACTACCCATTGGACACATATTATTAACAAAAATAATCACTCCCATCTTTGACTATACTGACATAGTGTATGGCACTGCCCCCTTCTCCTCGTTATCCAGTGCTCGACTCCCTCCTCTACACTTTCTGCCACTTTGCCACAAATTCCCCTCTCAGAATCCACCACTGCACTCTCCTTTCTTCCCTCAGGATACCACCTCTATCCCATCATTGCTTCAGTCACTCCATCTCTTTCATATTCAAATTCTGGTTCGACCTGCCCCCCCCACGTGGCAGAGAGGCTAACACCAGCTGCCATTTCCCCATACTCACTGAGCTCAAGGGACTTCAGTTCTTTCTCCTTTCCCAAACCTTCCTCGAGCACTGGCAAATTCACCTTCACCTACAGACTCCCCTCTTTATGGAACCAAATCCACCTCTCCAAAGATACTCACCCTCTCACAACTGCTTCAAATACCAAATCTGACAACTTCCACTCCCCACCTACACCTGCTTCTAGCCACTCACAAGCCCAGCCTCATGCCAACTGTTTTTTGTGGATAGTAATCTCATCTTCAGAATTCTGATACTATTTGTATATAGTCCATCTGAATGCACAATACTTCACTGTATAACTTATGCAACTGTATATTTATCTCATGTATCTATTATGTATTTTCTGCTTTATATCCCTTCCCCGGGTCACACCTGGAAAAGATCCTCAGATCAGTGTGCCTTTCCCAGTTATCACATTTTTAATTAAAAATAAAATTAAAATTAAAGCAATGAGCAATATCTGGAAGGGACATAAAAATATCTAGAGAGTGGTTTGTGATCTGACCAATGGGCTCTTGATTATCTATCTCAAACAGGTTTCTAGCCCCAGACCAGAATTTACTGAAATGCTTGTTATCCTCCCAGTAGTTGTGACAGTAGTCAGTCTTGGATTTTGCTGCTGTGGACCTGCCATAGGTCTAGGCACACTTCTATACTATATGCCATAGCTGGGTGTACTGGTTGTACAGAATCTGTCAATGGCAGCATTCTTTTGTGAGAAAATTCAGTAATATCTTTTGAGATCCAGAGTTAGGGTAGCCCTTGACCTTGTACAATATGATTGGAGGATGCTCATTGCAGACTAGAAGGAATTCACTGACAAAGAAGTCCCAAGCTTCTTCTATGGAGGGGATTAGTTGGATTTGTCCCTATCGTATGGCTGACAGGTCTGCATGGCAGACCTACAGACTGAAATACCTGTACAGTATGATCAAGCAGTGATCAGTTTTGAAGGAGATTTTTGCATCAAAATTTCCAGACGAAAAGGTTATGGCATGGTTGCTAAACAATCTTCAAGTATGGCAGCAGCTCTGACTCTGTCTGCGTGATTAACAAGAATCCAATGAAGAGGCTGTAAATGCTGGAAGCGTGGTTGAATCTTGAGGGAAGCTTAATGATTTGGGAGAGGTTTGAAATGTATTTGGATGAGTCTTTGTCAATTCAGTTGTAGCTGAGATCACCTAAGGTGCAAGCCACTAGTTTGAATTTGCTAACGGTAGAATAGATTGCAGCAGTTGTAGCATTTAAGTCATGAGCCCCCTTGGAGGGCTGTAAATACAAGTATGGACGTATAAGAGTTACACACCAACTTAAGGCACCTCTGACTGTTCACTACTCTAGATTTGATCTTCACACTTGAATCCTTGCCATTATCACACTGTCTATCTCTACCACCCAGAACCTTCCTTCATCTCTCCTCTGCTTCCTACCACGCTTGTCCCTTTCTAGCCCTACTACCCTCCTTACCCCCCCTTCACTTAACGATGCCTTCTTTGGCTGACCTGCCCTACCCACAGACTTCATGCTATGTATCTTGTACACTTTGAAACGTACTTGCCTTTTGGACTGCTAGTGGACTGTGTATTGCACTCAGTGATTTTGTCTCAATATTTATACTATGTCTTCTTGCACAACATGTAGTCTAAATGATGTAGCTCCTTCCTATAGTAATTCAGAATGGTGTAATTCCCTCCTACTGTAATTTTTGCCCTGTTCTAGTTTTAACTTTTTGTCTGGATTTGTCTTCATTACCCTCTGATGTGGAACCTTTGTAAAAGAGCTTTTAGCTCAAAGGTACTTATAATCCAAATGAATAATGAATAAAATAAACAAATAAAAAAATAGATGAAAGATAAGAGTTAAGGTGGACTTTCTTGAAGAGAGAACTCCTCTTTAGCAGACATGACAGTCACTGCATCTGAATCCATAAAATTGTCCACAACATAGAGGGCCACTGCAGCCCCCTGCTTATTCTGATCTTGCCTATGCAAAGAGTAGCTTGTACCCCAATATGGGAATCAATTATCCTGAAATTAAACCATGCTTCTGAGAGTGCACTCATGTTGGGGTTGTGGACAGTGACACCAGCTCTAAGTTCATCCATTTTATTTATTTAAATTTTGATGACCGGGTGGGCCCACTGAGACAAACAAGTCCCTTTTTCAGGGGAAACATTCCATACAGGTAGAAACAAACAATTGCAGATAATAATTTACAGAAGTGCAAGTCAAAAACATACAATCTTGGAGCAACAGATGTCTTGAATAGACATTTAAAGGATGATTTAACATGTTCTAAATAGGAGCTTAACATGTTTCGACAGACTGGGTACGATATACATTTGTTAGATAGTTCATAACAGATGTCAATAGCTGTTATACAATTAGTGTTAGAGTATGACATTCTCATGAATAACATGTTGTAAATTAATAGAAGGTTGGTGTGAGAAGTTAATAGGAGTTAGATAGAGTGGAGAAGCAAGTTAGAGAAAGGAGAGGTGAGGTAAAAAGCGGATAGAAGGAGTGGTGGTGCCCAGGAGAAGGCTAGGTACAGTTGCCATTACAGGCAGAGGGCACGTAGAATATTTCATTGCATAGACTTTTAAAAAGGGGAAGAGTATTGCATGAGAGTAATGTTTGTGGAAGGTCATTCAATTTTTGTGGTGCTGCAAAGGAGAAAGATCTTCTGCCAACAACGAGGCAAGTCTTGGGTATGCTTAACAGTGGGAGATTGGAGGACCTGAGCATTTGAGGGGTGGGTTTCAGGTTAACTAGGCCAGACAAACTCAGGGGTGGGGGAGGTGGATTAGTTTGAAGGTGGTGCAATACACTGGGAAGTTAAGTTTGGCGTTGAAAGATGGCCAGCCCAAGATGTTTAGCACTAGACAATGATGAGTATAGGCTGGGGCCTTTACAGCAAAGCGGGCAATCCTGTGATAGGCCATACTGAGTTTGTGTAGGAGTCCCAGCTTAGATGAATGTATTATTATTGAGGCCTCGTAGAAGAGGCCAGGCAGAAGGTTGGCCGAGGCAATAGTACTCCTAGCATGGTTCGAGAGGTAGGGGGCTGCTTGATAGAGGAAGCCTAACTTCTGGTTGGTGGGCTTTATAATGCTGGTTATGTGTGCATCAAAGGATAGGTGCTCATCAAGCATTACACCCAGGTATTTGAAGTTGGGGACTTTTTCAAGCTGTATGTCAGTGGATGTTCTGATCACCGGGGGGTTGGGAACTTGTGTCGAAGCAGGTTTTGTGAAACAGTATGGATTTAGTCTTTTTTGGTGTTCAGGACTAGTAGGTTATCTTTAAACCATGCTTCTAAGATCTGAAAATCATTTTGCTAGGTCAGAGTTAATACTAGAGATATCATTGGAGGATCTGTAAAGAATGGCATCATCCACGTATAGCTGGACTGATGCCCCTTCACAGTTCAGAGGCAGGTCATTAATAAATAATGAGAATAGGAGAGGCCCTAGGATTGATCCTTGAGGTGCCTCATCTGAGTTATTAGACAGGGAAGAGGTGTTGCCAGCCCATTTGACTCACTGAGACCTATTTGCTAAGTAGTTAGTGACTCAAGAGAGGGTGTTGCTATCAAGGCCAAGGTTGCAAAGCTTGGAGATGAGAAGAGGGTGGTTGACTAGGTCAGATGCCTTAGTTAGGTTAACAAAGACTGCTCCAGCCATATTGCCTAGGTCCATTGCCTGTAGTATGTCAGAGGTGACCAGCAGGAGAGCAGTTTTTGTCTCACGGGATTTCTGAAAGCCATGCTGGTGGCTGGTAAGGGCACTATTTTGTTCCAGATAAGAGTATAATTGATTGTAGAGGATCTTTTCTTGGATTTTAGCAATAGGGCATAAGATAGATATGGGTCTGTAGTTTTCAACGAGGTTGGTCAGACCACTTTTGTGTACTGGGACAACAATGGCAGTCTTCCATTTGTCGGGGATAGCATGTGTTATGACAGATCTATTGATTAGGCAGGAGATTGGGTAGGCAAGAGCAGGTGCACCTACTTTGAGGAATTTTGAGCATAGGGAGTCAAAGCCTGGTGAGCTATCCGGATTAAGGCCCCTCAGAAGTTTAAGGACCTCCTTCTGGGAGGTGGCTTTTAGATGGAAGAGAGGGTATGGAGCCTCCTCCTGTCTGGCTGGGTGCTCTGGGCAAATGTCAGGGAGGTCGATTTTGTACGGATCAAGGTCCATAAAGAAGTGGTTCAGTACAGCAACTACCTCCTTAGGAGAGGATAGTAAGGAGCCTTTTGCTAGCATTTTTTTGTGGGAGGATCCTTTCTTTACCCTTGAGGAGCACATTGATTTCCTTCCAGAAACACTTGGGGTTAGATAGATGAGATTTCTGCCAGGTTACAAGATGATCCCATTTGGCTTTTATGATTTTGTATTTGCAACTATTATGAAGCTGGTGGTAAGAATTCCAATCTGATTGGAGCTTAGATATTTTAAAGGCTTGCCAGGCTTTATCACGAACAGGCATAAGGTGCCTCAGTTTCTGAGTAAGCCAGGGAGAGTGGGTACCTTTTGATCTCCTTAATTTGGGAGGGTCAATGTAATCAAGAATGGAGGTAAAGGTGTTGATCAGGTATTCTAGAGCCTCATTTTTGTCAGGTAGGGAGGATATTGGGGACTAGCCTGCTGAGGCAAGCCTTGCACAAAAGGCATCTGCAGTGAAGTTAGTTAGGTCCCTAGTTATATGGATTTTGGGAGGAGGTGTGGGCAATTATTTTTCCAGATGTAGTAGGTTGGGAAATGGTCACTGAGTGCATCAGGAAGGATTCCAGTGACTTTGACAGACATCGGAGTATTAGTTAGAATCCAGTCCAGGAGAGTGTGCCTACCTGACTTCATATTTAATCTCGTGGGATCATCTAGGAGTTGCTCCAGCTTTACATCCAGTAGGGTAGCTTGGTACTGTGATTTAAGGGGTCCAAACCAGTTCAGGTTGAAGTCACCACATGGTGTCTTTCTTTGGGAGGGAATCCAAACTGGCGAGCAGTTCAGCATAGGAGGACGCGAGATTAGGGAGTAAGTAAATGCAGCCTATTGTTACTTCCTTGATTTGGCCAAGGGTGACTGTGATAAAAATATGCTCTGCTACAGGGTTGATCTCTAAGTCTGTTAGCTCATTGACTATTAAATCAGCTCTAGCACAAATGAATACCCCTCCTCCTTTCTTGAGAACCCGATCTCATCTGAAGCATGTGAAGCCAGGAAGGGATATCTCATGTGACAGTATGTAGGGTCTGAGCCACGATTCAGTAATACAGAGGATATCAGGTTTATAATGTTGTGACCAGGCTTCAAATTCTCCCATTTTCTCCCTAATGCTTTGTGCATTCAAATGAGCTATTTTGAATCCTTTGGATTTAAACCAGTTATTTTATTTATTTATTTATTTAGTTTTTGATTACCGGGTAGGTGCGCTAACCAAAAAAATTGCTATTTTAAGGCACGACCCAGGAGAGTACAGAAACAGTAACATCAGTGACAATTTCTTTACAGGCTGATAATTTTGACAAGAAAATTTGTTACAGACAAATAACAAATAAACACTGACAATCATATGATAAACATTATCAGAAATATATACATGAAAGAAACAAATACATATCAAAATTAGGGCTCATGTTGATTGGAGTAGGGTAAAACAACTATGAGCAGTAATACTATAGTAATTATAAGGAGATATAAGAAAGAAAGAAATTGAAAGAAGGGTAGGAGTAGGGTAGGTAGAAGTAGGATGGAGGAAATAGAAGTATGGAGTAGAAAAAGGTAGAAATTATAAGGCAGCAGGTAGCCATGGTAAACAAACAAGTTGTAAGTGCTGAGCCGATTGGGAAAGGGCAGGACTGAAAAAATGGACAGGGAGTGCAGGGTTATGTAAGGGACTAGGATGGTTTGAAACAGGAGTTCAGAGTAATTTCTTGAAGGAGGCGTGGGTAGAGGCCTGTCGAATAGTTAGCGGGAGGGAGTTCCAGTATTGGGGGCATGACAGGCAAAAGAGCTAGCGCCTTTAGAGGTAGTATGTCTAGGGATGCAGACCAAGGCATTGTCAGATGAACAAAGGCCATAGCAGGATGTCTGATTTTGGAAGAGTCCCTCTAGGGACTTAGGTATTTGGGATCAGATAATGTTGTCTATGATGGAGCCGAAGGCATAAGACCTGGCTGCATGAGGGGGGAAGCCATCCAAGGTCAGAGTAAAGGAGGCAGTGGTGTTTCAATCGATGGGAGGAGGATGCATAGTGGCAGATATTGTTGTAGGTGACATCCCACTTGCAAAGACTTGATTTACTTGCAGATGTGTAGGTAGCAGCCCCATAGGTAAGTGAGGGAAGGAGTATCCCCTGGGCTATGGCAAGTCTTGCCGAGGGGGTGAGGGCAATACCAACTTTCATGTTTACCGACTTGCACATCTACTGAATATGGAGGTCAAAATTTTGTACTGGGTCCAGTGTGACTCCCAGGTATTTAAAGGAGTTCACCACTTAAGGTGGAGACTTTAAACATGTGTTGGGAGTGATTGAGTTTTAAGTTTGATCCAAAGAGCATAGCTTGGTTCTTAGACTCATTTAGGATTAGTTTGTGACTACTCAGCCACTGCTGGATTAGTTGAAAGTCATGGAAGAGCTACTGATTTATGCCCTCAATACTTTTGGAACTAGTATACAGAACGATGTCGTCCGCGTACAACAGGGAGTTAGTTCTCAAGTGGGTTGAGGTGATGTTATTTATGAAAATGATGAAAAGCAGTGGGCCCAGTATGGACCCCTGAGGTACTCCAATGTTAGTGGTGGCCTTGTCAGAGAGGTTGGAGTTATATTTTACAATTTGTGTTCTGTCAGATAGGTAGTTACAATACTAATTTACAACATTAGGTGAACAGCCAAGTGAGCGAAGTGAGTTGGTAAGGAGGGAGTGGTTGACTAGGTCAAACGCCTTAGTCATATCAATAAATATTGCTCCAGTGAGAGAAGCAGAGTCCATGGCCATCAGTGCATCGGATGTGAATTTGAGGAGAGCAGTAATGGTGCTGTGACCCTTTCAGGGCAAGAGGTTAGGGGGTTATATAGTGGCTTCATAAGATTGCTCTGTTTTTGCCTCTTAATAGGTTCAGGATTTAGCTCAATGTCACCTGACAACAGTAGGAGGCAAGTGCAGGACTGGGGGGAGGAAGGGAGTAGGAAGGGTAATTTGTGTAGGCGTTTGGGGCACTGTATTGTGAGGATGTTTTTGTTACATTGGGCCATGGCCAGCAAAACGGGGGGAAGGGATACTCATGTGCACAAGGGAGCAGGAAGTTTAAGGTTCTAGGAGGTGTGTGACTTATTGCAGAGAGAGACGTGGAATCAGGGTCAGGGAAAAGATCTCCTGGGCACAGGTGTGCCAGTAAGGAAACACAAATCAGTAGTCCTTTGGAGAGGCAGAACATTGTGAACGCTGAGAGTAGAGTTTGACAGACTCCGGAGGGGTGGGAAGAGGGGGTACAGTGACAGGATTGCCCCCGGGGTAGCGGGGAGCTAAGGGTGGGTCAGGTATACTATGCACAACCCCAGGATTCATGTGGATAATGTCTATGCTCTTAGTTGAGCTTGGAGGATAGGCAAGAGGACCTGTGTACTTAACAAGTGGATCAGCTTTTGTGTGAAGAAGGAACTGAGGGAAAATAGGATTAGTGTGGGCAGTGATGGTAGAATCCCACTGACTGACAGTGTGCACTATTCCTTTACTGTATCCCTAAGTTATTTAGATGTGCTGTCTATCTTTAATTGTACTAAGCACATCAAGGACTATATAGCTAATGGGTAACATTAGAGGTATTAAGGGCAGAGTTAGAGTGTATTTAATTCTGGTAGAAGATGGCAGGTGGGTGTGAAATTTTAACAGGAAAACTCCACAGCCAGCCCGAAGTTGTAGGGCTGGAAAGAGAAACAGAAATAGCCTACTACAGAGGGCCAATGGAAAATTAGTCAAAAGCTGCTCCTGTCCAATTGAATTACCACTTCTGAATCCAGTTCTGTCTGTACCTTGTTAGGACAGCTGGGGGAGCTGCGTCAGAAGATATGGCTGGATTGGAGCTGGGATGCGTGCACTGTTGCCAGCGAGAGGCACTGTGTCCAGGGACTCTTCCTTGTTAGGAGAGCTGGAGGAGCTGCATCCCACCACACTTGTCCCTTTCTAACTCTACTACCCTCTTAACCCCCTTCACTTAACAATGCCTCCTTTGGCTGATTTTAATGAAAAGGCTCCTCATATTAATGTGGAAAATCTTTAAACCTTTAAGTGTGGAGATCGGTTCACCCACATTAGGGAGAAAACAGACAGTGCTCGGTAAAAAAGAGCGCAGGCAAAAGGGTGAGATGCGCAACAAGCAATTTAGTTTCCCCCTCACCCAGATCGCATACTACATATTGTGAAGACACCTTCACGTTGTCACTGAAATTTCCCGGGGTGAGGGTTCAACCCCTCAGATTCCATTGCAGGGGACTTCACCTCCTTGCACCCCACCCAAATATATATAACAACCCCCACCTGGCACACACTGTGGAGGAGAACAGGACCACAGTTAGGGCCCCATTTTCACGACATTCACATTAGCAAACAGTCAAAAATCACGATCAATCACATCACATACACCCTCATCCCGATGCCCACATTCCAGAGCCCTAATCGAGGTACCCTATCAATGCTATACCAAAGGGAGTACCACATAGGGGCAGGTAGGAGCGAGGCTAAGAGGTCTGGTTAGGCCAGGATTCCTTTCAATGTCACCACATAAAAGAAGGTGATAAAGCATTATGAATTTGAGGGGGGCACTTACTTAAGAAATGTTCACAGTGTTTACTTCCCACTGAGCATGAGAGTACAGGCCATATCCTGACATGAGCACACAAGACGTCCACCCTATGCGGGCCTGGGAAAAGTTGAGTGATGGTTTAGTATCAATTACTAGAAAGGAGTTGTAGAACAAGAGTGGAAGTTCAGTTCAGTGTATTACAGGAGGGGTTTCCAGCTGAGCCGAGTAATTCTGTAGATTGGTCCACTTCAACTTTCAGGTAAGCTAAATAACAGGATGTGTCAGCTATTGACTCTGCCCTTAGCTATTCTTCTCAAGAATTATTCCTTAATTACTCCAGGACCTACTTATAGTGTCCTTGGAAACAACAAGCAAAAGGACCTGCTCACAAGAGTCAGTGCAAAAAATTGCAGCATTTATTCTGTGCGTAATACAAAGCATGTCAGTGCAGAACATGCCTTCCACATCAAAAACTACCCCATGTGCATTTGAAGCCACATGCTCCTTCTTCAGGGGATGGGGCCTACATATAAGACTAAATCTTTTATAGGGCACCCCAGTCAATTGCAGCAACAAAGGCTAAAAATTTAAACTGGATGGTTCATTAAATTTTGGAGCCCCTCCATGTTCACGTAAAAGTGAACCGTGCTATATTAAATACCAAACGCTGGTGCAGACAGGCTGAGCCCCTATTACATCCCATTTATAAACACTATACAAAGTGCAAGTGCAACTACAGTATGTAACCTAATGAAGATGAAAAACTATAGATTCTACAAAGAGGCAGAGTCATTACTGAATAGGAAGTAGGACATATAAATAAATCAAAATGATATACATGGAGGAAACCGCTCACTATGAAAACAGATAAAGCTAATAGGAACAAGCATTTTTCAATGCTGGACGTTCGCTTGCAGATATTTGCAGTGGTGTTTGGCATGTATGGTGCTTTACCCTAATGCCCTGTGCGATTGCTGGTATTTGCACTACAAATTTTCAGCATGACCTTTTTGTTACCCCCACCTCATAAAAGCATTTGAGACCTGTGCTTATGAACAGTACCACTGTTATTTTGCTAATCTGTCCTGGACGTTGATTTCCCACAGCGACCACAGCATTCTGCTCCACATGTGCAAAAACACAGTTCGGGCAGGATGTGAAAAATGACAGCTGTAGCATTCATAGGGAGGTGTGAAGGGATGGCAATGTTGAACATCTGAAGTGAAAATACAACAATTTCTCGAACTTATGAGTGTACAAGGAAACTGCGCAATGAACGCTCATGACACAGTCATTTTGTGGACTTTTGTCACCAAATTTTCAACATAGGCATTTTGGGACCTCTGCTCATGAACAGTGTCACTGTGATTTTCATAATCTGTCCTGAGCATTGATTTCTCACTGTGACCACACCACTGTGTGCAGGATGTGCAAAAACACATTTCAGCAAGGATGTGAAAAATGTCAGCTGTACTGTTCATAAGGAGGTGTGAAAAAATGCCAGTGTTGAAAATCTGGAGTGAAAATATTTCAAATTCTGGAAGTTATGAGTGTGCATGGAAACTGCGCAACGCACGCTCGTAACACAGTCATTTTTTGACATTTTTTCACCAAATTTGCAACATAGGCTTTTGGGAGCCCACCTCATAAACAGTGACACTGTTGTTTAGTTAATCAATCCCAAAAGGTGATTTTGTGCAGTGACCATGAAATCACATTTGGGGACCGAATAACTCACATGACAGTAACTGAATTCATGAGGTGGGGTCCCAAGAAACTGCTGCTGAAAATGTGGCGCCAAAATTTGCAAAAATGCCCGAGATAGCCACCTAAGTTGAAAAAAAAAAACATTTATGCCATTATACAGCTTACCGTCATTTCTTCAGTTTGCGTTCGGCTTTCAAGAGTGCAGACGTGTTCCCACTCCACTGAAGATCATTGCGCCAGGCTCCGGAGGTAAGTATGGGGTGAGGGGGAGGTGGGGTATGCAGAGGGTGGGTGTGGGTTCGGAGGGGCCAAGACACAGCGAGGGACTGTTTTCTGTTTTCACAGGTTTTAAAAAAACAAAAGATGTTGCGAGACAGTTTTCCCATTTACAGGGACAATGGGCATGCTGGGGTGGGCTCCCAGCATGCCACCTGGGTGGTTGTTGGAGGGGGGCCTGGAGACAATGGGGACTGGGCACTCCGTCTGCACATACAATGTGTTTGGTGGGGGCAATAACAAGGGAGCAGGGTAGACGGCAGCAGAGGGAGGAAGTGGGAGGGATTTTATTAGCAGCCAGAGGGAAAAGGGTGACGTCAATATGTTAAATACACACACGTTAACCACCACTGATTGCAGTGCTGCATTTCTTTTAACTGAAGACCACTGCAGCCAAACTGCTGTCATAGACAGCTCATGCATCCATTGGTGCAGTAGGGTTGCACACGTTACACTGAGCACTGCATTGGACAGGAGGGTCACACACCTTCAAAAAGTCGCACTGTCCCAAAACGCTCTTGCACATGCATGCAAGCGAATGCAAAATAAACAAGCATTTGTCAATGCCGAATGTTGCTTGCTTTTATGTGCTGTTTAGGTATTTGAAGTCATTGAGTGCAAATATTGAAAATTCAGAACTTATGAACGTGCATGAGAACTGCGCAACGCAACCTCAGAAACAGTCATTTTAGGAATTTTTCACCAAATTTTCAACATAGCCATTCTAAGACCTCTGCTCATGAACAGTGTCACTGTGATTTTCTTAATGTGTCCCATACATTGAGTTCATGTACACCGACTGTGCCATTGTGCAGCTACATGGGCAGAAACACGCTTTTGGCAGGATGTGAAAATGACAGCTATACTGCTCATAAGGAGGTGTGGTAAAATGGCAATGTTGAAAATCTGGAGTGAAAATATTGAAAATTGCAAACTTACGGTGCGCAGCGATAGAACTGTGCAACGCACGCTCGGAAAACAGTTATTTTTAGGAATTTTTTCACCAAATTGTCAACATAGCCATTTTAAAATCTCTGCTCATGAACAGTGACACTGTGATTTTCTTAATGTGTCCCATACATTGAGTTCGCACACCGACTGTGCCATTGTGCGCTACATGGGCGGAAACATGTTTTGGGCAAGATGTGAAAAATGACAGCTACACTGCTCATAAGGAGGTATGGTAAAATGGCAATGTTGAAAATCTGGAGTGAAAATATTGAAAATTCGCAAACTTACGAGCGTGCAGTATAGAACCGCGCAATGCAGTCTCACAGAAACAGTCATTTTTAGGAATTTTTCACCAAATTTTCAACATAGCATTTTAAGACCTCTGCTAATGAACAGTGTCACTGTGATTTTCTTATGTGTCCCAAACATTGATTTCATATAATCGACTATGCCCATTGTACGCTATATGGGCAGAAACACATTTTGGGTAAGATGTGAAAAATGACAGCTGTACTACTCATAAGAAGGTGTGGTAAAATGGCAATGTTGAAAATCTGGAGTAAAAATATTGAAAGTCCATTGAACTTACGAGCCTGCGTATGAATTGCATAGATGCGCGCTCGTCAGAAACGGTCATTTTTAGATTTTCCCACCAAATTTTCAAATAGGCTTTTTGAGAGACCACCTTATGAACGCTGGCAGTGTCATTTCATTAATTGGCCCCAAAAGGTCTTTTCACGCAGTGACTGCAAAATCATCCTTCGGGCCAAAATAACGCCATGAAAGTGACATCATTCATGAGAAGGGGTCCCAAAAACCCCATGTCAAAAATTTGGTGCAAAAATTCCAAAAAATGCCTGAGATATGCAACAAAGTTGAAAACTCCCCCTCTAGCCCATTACACAGCTTACCGGCATTTCCTCAGTTTGCGGTCGGCTTTGAAGAGTGCAGACGTGTTCCCGGTCTAGCGAAGATCGTCGCACCGAACTCCGGAGGTAAGTATGGGGTGTGGGGAGGCAGGGTGCGCAGTGGGTGGTGCGGGTTGTGGGAAGGGGTGGAGAGACAGCGATGGAAGGTTTTCTTATTTACAGGGTTTTTGTATTCAGACGACGTTGGCTGTTTGCCACGCTGGGTGGGCTCAGCGTGGCAGCAGGGAAAGCTATTTGGGGACGGGAGCCGACGGGGATTGACACCTCGCGGCCAAAACAAGATTTGCCATGCTGGGTGGGCCCTGTGTGGCACCAAAGCTTTGGGGGGGATGAGGCACCAGCACACAGCGGTGGTTTTTGAAGTGAAGACCACCGCTGTCATACACAGCACCCGCATCCATTGGTGCAGGACCACCATGCCTGCTCAATGGAGCAGTGGATTGCACAGGACAGTCACACCTCCAAATGTCCTATTCTCCCAAGACGTTCCTTGCGCATGCGAGCAAGCAAACATAAAAAAATCAGAAACAAAGTAAAAAAGGATAAAAAGAAAATAAAACGAGCATTTGTCAATGCCGAATGTTGCCTTGCTGACATTAGCATTGGTAGTGCAGGTGTTAGACAGATGCATAAAAGGAATGGCAGTGAAGTACGGAAGTGACGCCAACCCCACACCATCCTGAAGAGACTGACAGGTACTGAGGTGTGCCTTTGGGTGTCGGCCATAACGCTCATGCGATTTCACCTCACCCTATCCTGCAGAGTCCGACAAGTATCGTGTTCTGCCTTGGGGTCCTTGGGCCTTATGCTCACCCCATTCCATCTGGAAAGACGTTGAGATGGGTGCAGTATAGGAGAATGGGGTGAACTTTGGGGCCGAAGAGTGCAAGGCACAGTTCGATGCCTGTCAGTGGCTGCAGGGTGGGGGTGGGGGTGGAATGGCATGAGCATTAGAACCGATAATCTAAAGTTACACCCCTGATGCCAGTTAGTCTCCACTGAGTGGGACGTTATGGTTAGAAACCCTAACACCCCAGGCATTTGTTGGTATTTACACTGCAAAGTTTCAACATGGGATTTTTTTCACCCCACCTCATGAAAGCTTTTGGGACCTCTGCTCATGAACAGTGGCACTGTGATTTTGTTAATCTGTCCTGAACATTGATGTCCCACAGTGATTGCGCCATTCTGCGCCAATAGCTCGAAACCACATTTTGGGCAGGATGTGAGAAATGACATCTGTACTGTTCTTAAGGAGGCATGCAAAAATATCAATGTGGAAAATCTGGAGTGAAAATATTAAAAATTCTCCATGTTACGAGTGTGCATGGAAACTGCACAATGCATTCTCGTAACCCAGTCATTCTGTGGAATTTTCTCACCAAATTTCCAACATAGGCATTTTGGGACCTCCACTCATGAACACTGTCACAGTAGTTTTCTTAATCTGTCCTGAACATTGATTTCCTACAGCGACCGTGCCATTGTGCACTGCATGTGCAAAACCACATTTCATGCAGCATGTGAAAAATATCAACTGTACTGTTTTTAAGGAGGTGTGCAAAAATGGCAATATTGAAAATTTTGAGTGAAAATATTAACAATTCTCAAACTTATGAGTGTGCGTGGAAACTGCGCAATGCACGCTCATAAAATAGGCATTCTGTGTAATTTTGTCACCAAATTTTCAACATATACATTTTGGGACCTCCGCTCATGGACAGTGTCACTGTGATTTTCTTAACCTGTCCAGAACATTGATTTCACACACCGATGGTGCCATTGTGTGCCACGTGTGTATAAACACATTTCGGGCGAGATGTGAAAAATGACAGCTGTGCTGTTCATAAAGAGGTGTGGTAAAATGTCAATGTTGAAAATCTGGAGTGAAAATACAAAAAATTCTTGAAATTATGAGTGTGTGTAGGAACTGCGCAACACATGATAATAACACAGTCATTTTGGGGAATTTTTTCACCAAATTTGCAACATAGGGTTTTTGGGAGCCTACCTCATGAACTGAGACACTGTCATTTTGTTAATTGGTCCCAAAAGGTGGTTCCACACAGTGACTGTGAAATCACCTTTCCGGACTGAATAACAAAATGACAGTGACTCAGTTCATGAGGTGGGGTTCCAAGAACCCCATGAAGTGGGTGCGCAGAGGGTGGGTGCTGGTTGAGGGGCACGAGGGACTGTTTTCTTTTTTTACAGGGAAAACAAAAAAACAGCAATGTGGGATGCTTTGGGCATGCTGGGGTGGGCTTCCAGCGTGCCCATATACCTGGTTGTTTCTTTGGGGGGGCTGGAGCCAATGGGGATTGGGCACCCCATCAGCCATACAGTGTGCTGGGGGGCATGAGCATGCTGGGGTTGGCTCCCAGCTTGCCACTTGGCTTTTTGTTTGGGGGGGAGCTGGAGCTGACAGGGATTGGGCACCCTGTCAGACACACAGTGTGCTTTTGGGGCAGCATGAGCCGAGTGGGATTGGGCACCCCTCAGCACACAACACATTTTTGGGATATTATGCCAAAGGGATTGGGCTACCCTGGCTATAAAATGAACTGGTGAGGAGCAATGCCGACAGGGGGATTGGGCACCCCTGACGTCGGCTGTTATGGGAACTGCGAGAGGCGGACCGCTCTGCCATGTTTATTGAAATGTTACACCAGGGAAGGCATGCCCTGCAATGAGGTGGCACTCCCTCATTGCAGCAGCTAAATCCTTTCAAGGTGGTGGCACGCTTTTGCACTGCTGTCATAAACAGTGTGTAATCTAATTCATGCCACAGAACCTAGCCCGAAAAAGCAGTGGTGCCACTGGCCACTATAGGACCGCACATCCAAAACCTGCTATTCCAAGTTACCGCAATATGTTTCTTGAGCATGCACAACACAACATAAAAAGTGTGTAGGGGAAGGGACTATGAGAGAGGAAAGAAAAACACAACAGTTTCACATAGAAAGGCAGGGAAGAGGATGCTTGTATATCAAAAGTACAAGTAATGCAACAGCAGATATTACTATAAAGGCAAGAATACCAAGCTATGCATTCATAGAAAATATAGGAAACGGGACACAGTCTTATTGTATTAAAGGGCAAAGTACAAAATCTGAAGATGCCTTAAGAGGTGTACCACAGGGCTCGGTGCTGGGACAGGTTCTGTTTAACATTATCATAGCCAACATTGCAGTAGGGATTAAGAGCAAGATCAGTCTGTTTGCAGATGACACAAAGATTTGTGCTAAGGTAGATGGGAGGGAGCAAAAGTACTTGAGGATTTGGCAAAACTGGAGGAATGATCTCACACTTGGCAGCTTGGTTTCAATGCCAAGTAGTGCAAAGTGATGCATTTAGGAGGCAAGAACCCAGGACACAATTACTGGCTGGAGGGTGTCCCATTAACAAAACCCAAGGAGGAGGAGAAAGATCTGGAAGTGCTGGTAACCAGGGAGATGAACCACTCTGCTCAGTGCAGGAAAGCAGCAGTGAAGGCAAACAGAATGCTAGGGTGCGTAGCAAGGGGGATTACTTCTAGGAGTGGGGAGGTCCTCTTGCCCCTGTACAGGTTCCTGGTGAGACCGCACCTACAGTACTGTGTGAAGTTCTGGCACCTCTACTTGAAATGGGACATCAAACTACTGGAAAGGGTACAGCTCAGGGCAACAAAAATGATCCTGGGGTTGGGGGACAGACCAAATGAGGCGAGACTGAGAGAGCTCAATATGTATACTCTGGAGGAAAGAAGGGAGAGAGGGGATATGATTGAGACCTTCAAGTACCTGAAGGGTTTTAACAGAGTAGACACCAGGTGTATGTTCAGTCTGAAGGGTGGAAGGGAAACCAGGGGACACTCTATGAAGTTGGAAGGGGGCAGGTTCAAGAGGGAACAGAGGAGGCACTATTTCACACAATGGGTGGTGGCAGGGTGGAACGCTCTACCAGAGGAAGTCATATCACTGCAGAGTGTTGGGGACTTCAAGAGGGAGTGGGACAGATTCAAGGGAGGATTAAAACCGGGAGGGGGCGCAAGATGGAGGGAGGGCATATGGGGGGGGGCAGCTGCAGTCTAATGGACTGAAGTGCTGCACACTTGAGCAGACTACATAGACTGAATGGCCTGTATCTGCTGGCAATTTTGTGTGTTCATATGTAAGAGTTCAGAGTAAAAGGTCCCAATATTAGAACATTTCTTGATCACTGTGAAGATGCAAAAGACATCATAAAATCTAGGTCACCTAATATAGAGAAAATTATGGTTATCAGCTATAATAAAAACAGGATAAATCAATAAATCATCCTGAAAGTCAAGAAGAACATTTTGGTAAATGTATAAACATTTTACATTACAAATAATGGGACCCTATTAGCAAAAGGGCTTCAAATCTAAGAAATGTTCCCTCTTGAACCTGCCCCCTTCCAACTTCATGGTATACAATAGTATTTCCTCACCTCTATATAACCCTCTTACTGCCTCAGCCTGTCCCGGCTCCCTTTCCCTGACCATATACAATCTTGCACTGCAGGCATCTCCCTTACACTTACATACACTCATATAATCTAATTTCATGGCTTGCTCCCCTCTTCCTCACTTACCGACCTTTTCCTTAATGACATCCCCTGCTCTCAATGGTTATTTCTTCATTTTGTATTACCTGTTTTTGTTTTTGTGTACCTTGTTCTGTTCATATGATATGTCACCTGATAATTTATTGTCCAAGGTCCTCTCTATTCATTGCATAGGTAGGGACCTATGAACGGTCTGCTGTGTGTGTCTCTGATACATTGTAACCACTTTAACTCATTGTTTGTAAAGCACTTAGAATTTGTTTTCCTGTTAAGTTTCTGCATGTCTGTACTCTCCTGGATCATGCCTGAAAATAGTCATTTTATGGCTAGTGCACTTACCAGGTTAACAAAAGCTAAATCAAATCAAATAAAATAATATATTGTTTAGTCCATGGGGGACAGACTATTAAGACTAAATGCCCACCATGACTTACTCTGTGCAACTTTTGGAGTTTGTCTTCACCTCTGATTGGTTTAGGCACAAATTCAAGTGCCACAAATTTAAAGACATGCAGGGTGTAGGGCCTAGCCCTCTTAAACATCAAATTGTGCCTTGCTACCTGTCATCTGAACTATGGAATGTATGTTTAGGTATTCAGAGAATGCAGGCCTGTTGCTGCAGTGGAGACACAAACCAAGACGTTAAGGGTTAAGGTCCAAGCAGCATTAAGGATGTGTTGTAAGAGTTGTTTATGTATGTTTATGTAAACCCGGACTAGGACCTTAATGAGTTATCTCAGGTTTCACCAGCTAGTACTAAGGTCAGAGATAAGACTGGCCTGAGGAAACGTAAAGAAGTGAATCCCCTGGATACTTCTACTGAAAAAGATATGTTAGGAGTCTGAAATCATGTATTTTGGTCTCATGCCTCTCTGTTCTGCTGGGTGGACTGGGCCCTTCTGGAGCCAGTTTATTAGACCACTGTGAGGGAGGGTCAAGAAGACACAATAAAGACGGGATCTTAAGACAATATCAGGGGAGAAGGGAGTCCTGTGAGACTTTGTTGGCTTGCTTACATTGCATATTGGTGAACAACAAAAGCTAGGAAGCTTACAAAGCCATCTCAAGAGACCAATAGCCCTGATACCTGAATTCTTCTTGGCAGTGGAATTTGCATATATAACAAATCAGAGACATTTTGCAGTTGCCAGACAGTTTAATCTCAAGTGTGCTAGCTTGAACTTGTGATCTGAGATGCCAGAGCAGACCCCATCTGCGAAAAGAACTATGGGGGGGGGGGGGTGACCTGTGCAAGTTTTCCTACCGGTGTGCAGTACCAGAACCAAGATTGGAAAGTTACTTTAAAACTGTGAACTCTGATTGTTTGAACCCAGGGGTCGGATTTTAAAAGGGCCTGTAGAGTGACACATGATGCACTCAACACCCGCTTGCAGCCAAGCCTTGTGTGTCACAGACCCTGTGTCAGATTTTGGTACAAGTGAAATTCCTGTGGCAAAGTCCCTAAAGCAGCCGCAAGCAGTCCCTTGCATCAAAAAGATGGCACAAGGGAGGGGATTGACGGAGGCTGCCTTCATCTCATGAATTGTGAAATGCAGTCCCTAGTCCCAGATCTTGAGTGATATGCCCCACGATAGAACCCCGACTGAGTTCTTCATCAATAAAATAGCACACGTGTCTACAAATAAAGTCCCAAAGGCAGATGAAGAAAGCAAAACCTGTACACACCATATGGTAGACTGTTGCTGCTGCCCTGCCCAGTGTCAACCATGTAATGGAGGTAGAATCCTGCCGCCCCATGATGAATGGGACAATACTGTTACATGAAAACATTGGCAAGGACATGCAGAAACATGGTGCAGTGTGTCAGTATAATGTGTGTGTCCATATAATGCATTCTGTCCCAGACTGTGAGCTATGCACTTCCATGAGGTGCAATCCTGCAGTTGCTGCGGGAGGGGGAGTTGAGGTCAAGATGGATACAGCATTATAGTAGCAGGCTGCACCCCACAGCTGCAGCCAAGAAAAGTCCTGCAGGGCAGCAGCATCTGAGATACTATGGAACTGCTACTGTCCACCTGCTCCACAGTTACAAAGGGGGCTTGCTACTGTCCATGGCATCAAAGTTACCATTCTGTCCTAGGTCCTTCTGGTGTACTCTTCATGTTGGACATCAGGGGGAGTCTTTCAGAAGACATCAAATATGGTACATCTCATTCATTTGTGTGTGCTGTGCTGTACACCATAGTGACAGACAATATTTCTAAATTTCCACCACTCACTGCACTGAAAGATTGTAGGGCATAGGCAGAATCCCTGCCTGCTCAGTGCTGTACTGTGTTGCTACAATCAGTTGCCATTACATATTGCCCAATACATTGGTTAGGACACGGTGGTGGGCACCAACTGCAGCAGATGTGGACGACACAGGTACTTCGTAGTTTTCTTTTTGCAAACCATATCATATATGCCATGTAAATCACCTCTGTTGGGACTGCAGATACTGTTGCAGTATTATGGCACCACAATTCATTGAGGACCGTAGCGTGACCAGTACAGTGGGATCCTGTAGCCCCTTCTGCTGTGCCTTCCAGTGTTGGTGCTGCTGTCCTTTAGATGAGCTCTGGCTGGTCTAGCCATGAGCAGGACTGGCAGGCTTTAAAGATGCCATGGAAGAGGATATTGGAACTGTTTGGTGATGCAGGCCCCCTGTGTACCATGGCACAGCTGGAGTTTCACACAATCCTGGCGCTGTCAGTCTGGTGTAGGTGGCCCTACTTTGGATGCAGGCTGCATTCCAAAATCAGGAATGGTGCATGGTGTGGTGTAGGGTACCCCTTGTGTCATTTTTCATTAATGTCAGCACCATGTGCCATTCCCTGGCCTTTGAAAATCTGGCCCCAGTAGTTACGTGGACAACCTAAATGTGCTGGAGGCAGCAGACAGTTTGTGATATCCAGGAGGAGAAACCTTGACTCACTAGATCTCTGTCTGACAGTAGCTCATGGCTCGAGCTTCAAGGACTCTGTCCCTCACACTTGAACAGACATGGTGCAGGGCAAAGGGGTATGATAATATCTTTATTTCTAAAGCACTATTTACAATGTACCAAAGCGCTGTACAGTCTATACAATTAAAATCTATAAACATTCTGAAAAAATCCTTAATCCAGTCAATATGATTAAAATCACAGGTTACAGTAATCCAACAGGAATTAAATAGTTTCTCCAAAAGCGAGCCCAAATAAGTAAGTTTTTAATGCAGTTTTGAAGCTCTCCACTGTCAGACACTCTCGTATCCGACGAGGCAGAGAATTCCACAGGGTGGGGTCTGCAAACAAAAATAGCCAAGATCCAGAAGTTTTTAACCATACCCTGGGAATCTCCAGCAATCTCTCGTTGGCTATGTTGAATGCTGAAATGCATTCCAAGAGCACTTCTGTCTGAGCCATTACGAATAGGTCCAACATGTTCCAGCATTCTCGCTTTGAGCTGCCTGGTGGTCCTGCCAACATAAATTTTGTTGTAGGAACACCAGGCAGCAGAGATCACAAATGTTGAATGACAACTAAAAAAATAATTAATTTCTATTGGCTTGTCATAATTGCTAACACAAACCCATCTCCCATTTGTTGCATATTTACATGCTGCACATGTTTTGCATACATTTATTTATTTATTTAAAGTGTTTCACTAGGAAAGACATACTGACCCTTAAATTAGCTTGTTTCTAGATGTGTCATGGGTGAGGGGGGAGATGGATTGATATAAGAATAACATTGCATATACAATGCAATACAATAAAACAGTAGTTTGCTTGGTTACAATAAACAGTTATATACAACATTTACAATCATATACAGATAAGACACAGGTAACAGTGCAACGAAATGCACATGGGTTGCTGAACTAATAGGCTCAACATAGGGTGTTAGATTAGAGGTTTAAGTCCAGGACCAGGGCGAAGGGGGTGGTTAGGGGGCAGGTATGGGGGGGAAATGAGGGGAGGGGGAGAGAGGGAGGGTTGGGAGAGGTCAGGAGGTGGAAGAGTGAGGAGAGCTAGGGTTTGGGTGGGAGGGAGGGGCAGAGTCAAGGGAGATGTGAGGAAGAGGAGGAGGATGTGAGGAAGAGGGGAAGAGTGAAGAGAGTGAGGCAGTTAGGAAAGGCCAGGAGTAGGTGAGGGGCATGAAGAGAGGAAAGAGTTGAGAGAAACATTGGGCCAGGTAACTAGGGGTAGTCACAGGAGGGGGTGGTGTGGGTACAGATTAGAGAGCTTAGAGAGTGTTTGGAGGAAGCAGAGCGAATGGGTAGGGGGAGAGAATTGCAAAGTTTAAGAAAATGGAACGAGAAAGCAGCTTCACCAGCAAGGAATTTATGAGAGGGGAGCAGGAGTCCTGGTACCTACAGTATTCTGAAGCCACATTTCTTTTCTAGGCTCAGCAGTGACTCCTGGTGACAGTATCACCTAGATTGTGCCCTCTAGAAAAACTGACTCTTGGTTCTGGACCTACTGTCCTGGCCACATTCAAATCAGACAGCAAAACAGCCCTGTTTGATTTTCTTAGCCAGGGGATTATACCAGGTAACAAAGGTAATAGGAGGTGTCTCTGTGTTACCCGGGTCCATTGGGACTAAAAGGGATTCCCTAGGTATTTCCTGGGAGAATGGCCACTCTCTGCCCTAAGCAGAGCATTTTCTGCTGCGACCTTATGGAAAGTATCACTCTGCACGGAACCGTGATCATTGTAATGTATTTGCCCCATACTGCTTTTTCTACCTGTTGTTTATATTATCATGATGTAATGTAACTTATTTTAAATCGTATATGTTGTAATCCCCTCCCCCCTCCCCCCGGGGTCACACCTGGAATTGAGCCTTGGCTCAGTGTGCCTTTCCCGGTTACCAAATGTTTAAATAAATAAAAATAAATTAAAAAAAGCATCAACATAAAATAAATATCCAGAAACTCAATGCTCGGTTTGTTTGCTATGTATGTGAACTTCAAGTTATAATTGTTCACATGAAGCCAGGATACAAATTGCTTAACATCCTCTAGTCACCCAGACCAAACAAGTATGACATCATCCATGTTCAGCATCTGACTATCCCCCCAGGTGAGGTTTACATGTTGCATTGACAACCACCTGTGCCTCCCACCAGGCAAGGTACAGATTGGCATGGGGATGGGGGGCATTGTGGCCCCCATAGCCATACCCTGGACCTGGAGATACTACTGGACATAAAATGTGAAGTAGTTGTGGTTTAAAATGTAATCCATCTCTGGGAGGAGAAAGTCAGATGGCACCGCTGGTCGCTCTCCCCATTGTCTTCTAAGAAAATGGCTTACAGCCTCTAAGCCAAGTCTGTGAGGTATGCTTCTCTAGAGCAAAGTGACATTGATCATCACAAAGGTATAGGTTTCCCATCAGCCCAATCCCTGGAATGTATTCAGGATATCCATGGTGTCTTGGAGATAGACTGGCATCCAAAATACTAGTTCTTTTACAAACAAATCTACATAACAAGATAAATTCTCAGACATTGAGCCTATCCCTGAGACAATAAGCCATCCAGGTGGGCTAGCAAAAGACTTGTGAACCTTACACAGCAAGTAAAAATTGGGGCAAATGTGTTTTTTTTACCCATATCAAGTTTGCCTCATTTATTTATTTATTTGCTTTTGGTAACCAGGTGGGTGCACTAGGTACAGAGATGCCTATTTTCAGGCACGACCTGGGAGGATACATGTCAAGTATAAGAACAACAACAACAATGTGACACAGCACATAGAATAGGTCATACAATGCAAAGGTGGTCAGAAAAATACAAACAATTTGCAAGACTATAAAATAAAGGGTTGGACAAAGTAAATAATATGAACAAATACAGGGATTTTCAGAAAATGAACAAGTGCAACCAAGTACAGAAATTGGTACTAGTCAGTGTTATGGACAGTGTACAGTAAGTGCAGTTAGCAAGGCAAATAAACATAGTAGAAAACAGAGGGGAGGAGGGAGGGTGGGGATAGAGAAAGGAGAGGTAGGTAAGAGTATCATAATTTAGTTGACCTTTACACAATGCCTCATTGACCATATTTTTTATTTATTTATTTTATTTATTTGAGTCTTGGATTACAACACCTTTGAGCAATACAACTCATTTACAAAGGTTCAATGTCAGTAGTACAAAAACAAAACAAGGTACACAATAGATAAGTAAATAGCGGACATCAAGAATATACTTTAAAAAAACTAATACATCGAAAACAATCAAAATAGCACTGAATGTTACTTAATATAACAGTAGAGTGGGCTAGAAGAGAGGGCAGCCTGAGAGGCCTTGTCACAATCTAGGAGAGAAAGTAATGGAGTATAAGGTGGGGGATGGGAGAAACAAGAGGGAGAAGGAGATGAGTTACACAGGAGATGGAGCAGGAAGGAGTGGAGTTGCAAAGGAGGTAATGGGGATAGAGAGATGAGGGGAGGGGGAGATAGAAGAAAGGAAATGGGGAAAGTGCAGAGAGATGGGGAGTGCTGGGAACCGAGGGGGAGACAAATTAATAGTTGAGGGAGAAAAGTGGTGTTTAGCCAGGGAAGGGGGCAGCCTAGCAGGCCGTGTCAAAAATCCAAGAGAGAGACAGTAATATGGGTGGGAAAGAGGTAAGAGAGAGAAACGTAAGGGAAAGGAGGGGAAGAAGTTGCAAAAGAGGTGGCATGAGATAAGAGAATGCGTGGGGGGTGGAAGGGGGAAGATGAGGAGGAGGAGCAGGAGAAGAGCTCAAAGATGCTCGAGCAGGGAAGAAGCAGGAGTGAGGGGTGGAGGGAAAAAGGCTCAAGGGTAGGATTGAAATGACATGCCAAGAGTTAAAAGTGCCGAAATGTATAACTACAATGATAATTTTTTATTTTTTTTATTTTATTTAGTTTTTGTTTACCAGGTAGGTGCACTAGCCAGAAAGACTATTTTCAGGCACGACCCGGGAGAGTATAGAGACAAACTTACAAGAACAATGATACATAGTGCAAAGTACAGGAACGACATGATACATAGTACAATTACAATCAGCGGCAATGTGACAAAGTATTGGGCCGTTATGCCCGAAGTAAGCATTTAAGCATTTTAGTTAATGTGAGACAGGATACAATCGGGTCAAATAGGAGATTGAGGTAGGAAGACAAAGTGCAGAATTAATATTTACACAAGATAATACATTAAGGTAAAATTTTCCGACTAGGTAACTGTGCAGGTAAGTAAGGAAATAGGGAGCAATGGGAGCGATAGCTACCAGGCAAAAGTTGAGAAGGAGAGTTTCACTGAACAGGGGTAGGCCCTCGGCTCCTTAATTACAACAAGTGGAGGGCAGGATTAGAGGGTGTGGGCTAGGGTGGTTTGAAGCAGAAGCATGTGTAGGAGGAGAGGAGATAATGTTGAAGTTCTATCTTAAAGGAGTTGTGAGATACAGATTGGCGTAGGGTTACAGGAAGTGAGTTCCAGAAATTTGGAGCATAACAGGCAAAGGCACGACCACCTTTATTTGTGCGATGTCTCGGGACGATGACGGGGATATTTACCACGGAGCACAACACATACTTTGTTTTCTGGTAGGGAAGGAGACAGGCCAGTGAGTTTGGGATACAGGATCGGATAATATTGTCATTAATGGTCCCAAGCACGTAGAACCTTTGTTCCCGTGGTGGAAGCCATCCTAGATCCGAGTATAGGAAACAGTGATGTTTGAGCGGGGGGGAGCTAGATGCAAAACGACAGATGTTATTGTAAGTAACATCCCACTTTCAGAGACTCGAATTTCTGGCAGAGGCATACGTAGCAACCCCATAAGTGAGAGAGGAAAGTAGTATTCCACGGGCTATAGCAAGTCTAGCAGAAGGTGTGAGCGCATAGCTTGTTCGGTAAGCAATCCCTAGTTTGGAGTGAACCTGCTTACAAATAGTATGGATGTGGAGGTCAAAACTCAGGGATGGGTCAAGGGTGACCCCAAGATACTTGAAAGAATTTACCACCCCGACAGAGGAGCCGTCAAGGGAGGAGACATTAAAGTGTATTTAGGAGTGTTTCAGCTTGAGGCAGGAGCCAAATAACATAGCTTGGGTTTTGGCTGTGTTTAGTACTAGTTTGTGATTTACAAGCCACTGTTGTAAGAGCTGATAATCACTGGAGAGCTTAGTGTTTATGTCCTTGATGTTATTTGAACTGCAGTACAGGACAATGTCATCAGCATATAGTAGGGAGGAGGTGCTGAGGAGATTTGTGGTAATACTATTTATGAAAATAGTGAAAAGCAGGGGACCTAAGATTGACCCTTGAGGTATGCCAGTGCTGATTGTAGCCTTGTCGAACAGGGTGGAGTTGAATTTCACGTATTGAGACCTATCGGACAGATAGCTATCAAACCAGCTTACAACATTTAGCGAGAAACCTAGGGAGTTTAGAGTAGCAATGAGGATGGAGTGGTCGACAAGGTCAAAAGCCTTTGTCATGTCAATAAAAAAATAGCCCCAGTGAGCCTGCCAGAGTCAATAGCCTCTAAGGTGTCAGATGTGAGTTTGAGTAGTACGGTGGTGGTACTATGACCCTTGTGGAAACCATGTTGTGCTCCAGTTAGGAGGTCGTGTTTCAGTAGGAAGTCAGTGGTCTGGGTAGCAACTATTTTCCAAGTATTTTACTGATAACAGATAGAATGGCAATGGGGCGGTAATTCATTGGGTCAAGTGGGTTACCTTTTTTGAAAACGGGGGTAATTCTTGCCAACTTCCAAATATCCGGGTCAGAACTTTGACATACAGAGAGGGTAAAGATTTTGGCAAGGGGAGATGCTATGTGGGTCACAGCCATTTTTAGGAGCTTCGGTTCCAAGTTATCAGATTCAACAGCTGTATGCTCCGAGATGTTTCTTAGGTGCCGGAGAACCACACTAGTTGGGATGGACTTGAAGTGGAAAGTTGGCTTGGCAGAGTTTGTCAGTGAGATGGGGTAAGACAAAGTAGGGAAAGTGGAGGTATATTGGGTGAGGTCAGCAAATTGCCTGTTAAAGAAGTTTGCAATAGTGAGGGGATTGTTGCAATGGGTGCCGTTTAGGGTCATATCATTTGGAGCGGATGACTGGTTTGTTCCCAGGAAAAACTTAATATGGAACCAGAATCTTTTTGGGTTCCCCTGGGAGTCTATTAGCAGGTTATTACAGTATGTACTTTTTGCTTGTTTGATGTCTTTCTTACAAGCATTTCTTAATGCTCTGTATGTATTAAAGTCTGCAGGAAGACCTGTTTTCTTGTAGCGGGTCAGATTTTGTCCTCTGTCTTAGTTTAGCTATTGGGGTCAGATTTTAGCCATCGCCTGACTGTTTCTAATCCTCCGTAACGAGTTTACAGTGAATTTCTTGTAGTTCTAAGAATTTTTCCAGGCAGATGTTTAGCGCTGTCTGGACATCTGATGAGCAGAAGAGAGGGACCAATCAATGCAAGCTACATCTAACAAGAAAGCTTGGGAGTCAAAGTTTGCAAAATTGCGGAAGGTAATGAAACGTGTTTTCATAGGTTCAGGTCTACCTTTGCCCCATACACAGAAAGTGGGGGAGTGGTCTGTGATGGCGTCAGACAGGATACCTATATCTAAAATATTCTCAGGTTGGTTTGTCATGATCCAGTCCAGCAGGGTGCTAGTGTTGGAATGAGCAGCAGTTCTGGTGGGCAAGGCGATAAGTTGATGTAGGTTAAAACTCTGAAGTCTAGTCAGGGCTGTTGTGTGTATGTTACCCAACCAGTTTAGATTGATATCACCTAGTATAAGGACTTCGTTGTTACCGGAGTGGATGGCGGTTTGGTCAAGAAGCTCATCCAGTGCTTTTAGGCCATGGGTAGGCAGATTGTAAACACAGATTATATGCAACTTTTTTGCACCAAGAGTGAGGAGGGCATGAAGTGCCTTGCAGTGGTTCATGGGGGCTGAGCTGATTTTAGAGAGCTGTAGGTGTGTTTTGTAATAGATTGCTGTACCTCCCCCTCTCTTTGGGGTTGATCTGTCACTTCTCATCAGATTATAAGATGGTAGAGCACACCGTGAGTTTGGGGTGGATGGCTTCAGCCAAGTTTCAGCGAGGCGTAGTATATCAGGCTTATAAAGTGCTGTCCAAGCTTCAAGTTCCATGAAATTTTGCTCAAGACTCCTAATATTATGATGTACAGTCACATATACTGTTTGCTAATAGATGCTGCCAGAGTTTGTGTTTGAAAGGGCTGAGTTTTGACTCAGCAGAGATGTCCCTACCCAGGGAGTTGAGCCAAAGGGGGTCTGTATAAGCAAAAGACTGCTAACCTAAGGTGGTGCGGCATCTGGGAACATATTATCCAACATGATCTTAAAAGAATTGATAGGATCACCCCTAAAGGGTCTGTAGTTACATAGAAAAATAGAAACATAGAATCTTTTTTTTTTATTTAGTACTTTTTGCATTTTTCCCCAGTTTTCTTCCTGAAGATCCTGGGACTGCAGCAGACATGGCAGTGTGTGTGCGTGGAGGTGCACATGCACCCCGGGTAGCGGCTCGGCCTCTTCCGTCCCACCCCTGGCTATCACCGGGCTCCCCATGCCCGAACTGCCAGCCATCCTCCACCAGGTGGCAGCCAAGGGCTGGGGAAACACCTCATCCCTCCTCGGGAGAGGAGAGCTGCCTCATGGCAGCTCAATCCCGCTCTTCGGCCTCCCCCCCCCACCCAGACAACCCAGGCTCATTCCCAAACCCAGGTTACCAGCGTAGCGTGAGGTGTGGCGTCCAGCACCTCAACCCTCAGTGCCACCAGGCCGGCTTAGAAACATAGAATCTGTCAGTAGATAAGGACCATACCACCCACCTAGTCTGCCCATTTCCCTACTCACTGCTGCAGCCCCAGATCCTATTTGATCTGCAGCTCTCTTGCACTGCACATCTCCAGGGTACCCTTATGTCTATCCCATGCACTCTTTAACCCCCATATTGTTTTCACTCTCACCACTTCTGCTGGAAGGCTTTTCCATGGCTTCACCACCCTTTCAGTGAAAAAGTACTTCCTAATATTACCCCTGAGCGTTCCACCCTCCAGCCTCATATGATGCCCCCTTGTTCTTGTGCACAGTTTTCTCTGAAATATGCTTTCCATCTGTACCCTGTTTATTCCCCTAACATACTTGAAAGTCTCTACCATATCTCCCCCCTCTCTCTTCTTTCCTCCAGTGAATAGATATTAAGGTCCTTAAGGCCTTCCTCGTATGGCTTGTGGTGCAGTCCATGTACCATCTTCATTGCCCTTCTCTGGACTGCCTCTATTTTGTCAATGTCCTTCCAGAGATGTGATCTCCAGAACTGGACACAGTACTCCAGCTGAGGCCTCATCAGTGATCTGTACAGTGGCATCACCACCTCCTTCCTTCTGCTTGTTATGCCCCTCCCTATGCACCCCAATATGCACCCCAAGGTTCTGTTTGCTCTCCTCACCGCCTTTTCACACTGTTTGGTCACCTTCAGGTCATCAGACATGATAACCCCCAGGTCTCTCACCTGACTTGTGGCTAGAATTTCCCCACCCATCTTGTACTCCTCCCTTGGATTCCTGTGATCCAGGTGCATGATCTTGCACTTTTTAGCATTGAAACTCAACTGCCAGACACCAGACCACTCCTCTAATAGGCTCAGGTCCATTCTCATTTTTTCCACCCCCTACAGTGTGTCCACTCTTTTGCAGATCTTGGTGTCATCTGCGAACAGGCACACCCTTCCCTCCAGACACTCTGCAATGTCACTAATGAAGACATTGAATAGGACTGGCCCAAGCACTGACCCCTGTGGCACCCCGCTGGTCACCTCCCTCTCCTCGGATTTCATGCCATTTATCACCACCCTCTGAGTCCTGTCCCTTAGCCAGTTTCTAACTCACTTGACCACCATAGGACCCACTCCCAGGCTCCCCAATTTATTTAGCAATCTCCTCTGCGGGATGGTGTCGAAGACCTTGCTGAAATCCAGGTAGGCCACATCCACCACCCCTCCTAGATCTACCACCCTGGTTACCCAGTCAAAGAAATAAGATTCATCTGACAGGATCTTCCTGCTGAGAATCCATGCTGCCTTGGATCATGTGCCCTGCTATCCTCCAGAAACTTCACAATCTTCTCCTTAAGTAAGGACTCTATTAGTTTCCCCACTACTGAGGTCAGGCTTACAGGCCTGTAATTGCCTGCCTCCTCCCTGCTTCCACTCTTGTGGAGAGGGACCAAATCTGTACTCCTCCAGTCCTCAGGTACCTCCCCATCTCTAGTGATGCGTTTTCACCATCACTCAGCTGTCTTAGAACTTCCTGTTTGTACTTTACAAATGACATCCCCACAACACTAGCACCCTTGTCAGCTTGCTTAATTATAGTATTCTTCATTGATTTTTCTCCTTCTAAGCTTGATTTTCAAGGGTGGTAAGGTTGTAGTAGATGTCGATATGCCTGTCATTCATAAACAAACAATTCACATCATGAGACACAAGATTCTGAAATACTCCTACAGCAGGGATCATGGGAGTCAAGGACATGAAGACTGATTTGGGTTTGCAATTTGTGTGTCTATAACACACAGGTTCAAATTAAGATGAAGTACTAGCAACAACTGCACTCCCAACTGAATGCTCTTGGAGCCACAGCAGATGAAAAGTGATGAATTCAAAGTAACAAGAAGCCTGTTTTCACTGCCATCACCTGACACACGCACTGATCCACTTTGAGGCAACTGAGACCTCCCATACTAATCTATTCATGTTTAGATGGTCCCTTTCAGCACTGACGCAAGCCATACTGGAAAGGGACCATGAGTGCTGGGGGGGGGGGTCAGTTGTGTGGAGGCACCAGCTGGGTGCATCAGAGTAATAGTTGCAGCTTGTCCACACGGTGGTTTGCACCACTCACTTCAGAACACATCCCTAGCCCTGCAGAGGCTCCAGGAGAGGAGCAAGGGCTGACTTCTCATGACCTGGCAGGCAGACAAGAGTCCACATAGCCACATTTGCACTGCAACAACCCAAGAGCTCGGTTTGCTGCAGTGCAAATGAGACTGCGTAAACAGGGCTAAGGTTTCAAATTTATTCAGCCTGATTTCTTTGGAAGGAACTTTAGCTTGCAATGAGGTTGATTTCATAGCCATTTTAAAGTAAAATTTAATAATAAAAACAAATGTTGGATAAACAATTCTTCCTTGATTCCTGGCCACATACTTCTAAACTAGGTAATTGAATATCTTTAGCTAATCTGAGTAAAACTAAGTATAATATATGAAACACAGTTTGAGCTAATTATTCTGCTGCTACTCCTGTTGCTTCCATCTTGGATTCAGTGCGTATTCTGGTCTGCATTGGACTGCGCATGACACAGATGACACGCCACTGCAACAAAGTGTAGACTTGATTCTTTCCCTTTACAGGACATGCACAAATTCACATGGCTACAACTCTCCATGGCCGTGATTCACAAAGGTGCCTATGTGACGCGTAACAGGGGCTCATAGGCAACCCTATGCTGGACTGCTGTGCAGCAGACCCCCTCCCATGGCAATCACTACTGGCACACTAGCGCACTGCGTGCTAGATCCCATGGCCACCCCACCAGCTTTAACAATTCACGACCGCACTGCATATCATCCCAGGGCAGCTACAGGTCCACAGGGGGGAACCTGGAATACCACAATATGCCCCCCCCCCACAAGTCATTGGCAGGGTGTGGCAGCCACAGAACCCTCCCCCATATACTGCTGCCACATCTGGCCAGGCCACCCAGGGGCTGGTTGGCATTAGGGTAAATACCCGCTTCTGCTGCACAGGGTGGAGTGCACCATCCCAGGATCCCCCGCCTGTGTGCAGAGGGGGATCTAGTCAAGACCCAGGAAGGACATCCAATTGGATGCCTGCCCAGATCAGCAGCCCTGCACCCATCTGCCCCCCTGTGTACCTGCACACTATGGGGGGTGGGTCCATGGACAGGTGGCCAGCAATGATGAACACCGACAGGCACACACCTGTCCACGGGTGCAGTGCCGCGCAAGAGGGTTACATGCATTTCATGCATGCAACCTGCCCACTAGTGAATTGCAGCCCATAATTACATCTGAGGAGATTCCCCAAATTACTTTAGAAACCTTCTATGCAAAACAGGATCTGTATATCTGTAACAGCTCCTATTGTCTCACTCACCTGGGCTGTCCTGGAGCCCTCGAGGTCCTCAAAATACTTCCCCAAGGGGCTGGGCCTAAGTCCTGGCCAGATCGCCAGTGGTGACTTGGTACCTCCACCTAGGGCAATGGTACGGCCTCCTGTGAGCAAGACAGGTTACCATCCCCCAGGAACAATGATATATCCCCTTAGTGACTGACCCCACTGGCACAGTTAGATCAACACTCCCACCCTGCAATAACAATAACAATAACAAAGCACAAACACTTAAGCAAGATGCCAAACAATAATCCCTCTTTATTTAAAATGATCCAAGACAGAGGAGGTGAGGATTACTCCCTCAAGCCTCCATAAAATCAGGCACACAACCCAGTATGAGCTCTCCCCCCTCCCCTGGGTGCACCCAGAACAGTCCCAGATGGTGGGTACATCACCGTTCTCAGTTGCAAGCCTGCAGTCTCTTGTTGGGGCCCCTGCAGAGCAACACAGTTTCAGGGAAAATCAGTCTGTCATTGGGGGTGGGGCTCTTCCCCAACCCTCCTAGCTGAGGCAAACAAAGCTGCAGCTCGGGGCACTCATGGCTTCCCCAGGAGGATGATGGTCTCCCTGATTCAAGGATATGCATGGAGGGTGGAGGAGGTGCTGTTCTTCACCTGCCTGGCCTTTCCAGCTTCGCCCAAGGGCCTTTGTATACAATATTCACCAGGAAGGCCTATTCGTCCTTCTATCTCTCTGGTCTCTACTGCAGCAGAAGATTCACACTGAAGACACAGGGCAGATTAGCTTCCCCTCAGCCAAACCTGGGCTAGTGGCCACCCAGCTTCCAGGGCTCTCCCCTGGCTGGAATTCCAGGGCCCCTGCGTTGAGCAGTCCCCAAAGCCCGAGGCTCACTTTAACTGTCCCTCCCAGTCCAGTCAGTCCACCCCAGTCCCCTCAGGGAAGCCTCCTCTCTCCTTCTGTGTAGCAGCTCAGCCTTTCTCCTCCTCTTGCTTCCTGGAGGGGGGGAGGGGTAGCCAGACAGCCTACAACCCAGCAGGCAGCCTTCCTCCTGCTCTTGCATTTTGGAGGGGGGAAGGGTAGCCAGAGAGCCTACAATCCAGCAGGCAGCCTTTGTAGCTGCCTTTTCTCTTGGTCCCAGTTCATTTGTCTTTTTCTCCAAGCTCTCGGCTCCCCTCCTCTCAGTCCTCTCTCCTTTGTCCCTGTCTCCCCATTCGTACTCTTTGTTCCTGGCCCCTCTGCAGGTAAGCCCATTTTACAACCATCACTTAGGGACATACTCAGTATTCCAAAAATCTAAAGAAAAGTTGGAAGGAAGGCCTTCTTGCATTTCACACCGACTGGCTAGTAACAGTGACATGAAAAACCTATCAGTTCAAATACACATCATATAACCACACCCTGCAAATGTTTTGAGTGCCGACTCTCTGCCTCCACAGTGTTGTACTTTGTTCTTACTGAATTTTGTATTTATTGTGGATGCTTACTGTGTATTGTGGATGTTTTGTGTTACAAACTGGACACTTGTGAAAATGGGTGTGTTGCTCACATTCCTTCCAGTATAAAACAAAAATGAAATGAAATATCCTGACTCTTACTGTATTTCTTCTCTCCTATTATCCATTTGGGGATCCTACACATGTTCCCTTACAAACTACCTCTTCAGTTCAAATCAGTATGCTACTCAATATCTGAGTTCCTCTGGGGTTGACCTGGTACTTGGTTGTACTGAAGAGTCTTAGCAGGATGAAACACATGACTGCAGTTTGTTGTTCTCAGCACATACTTGTTCAGATGTAGAAGCCTGTCCAAGAGACAATTTCTGGAATAGTAAAGCCTTGTCAGACTGCACTGTACAAGGATCTCCATACCCATGATGATCTGTACAAGGTGTGAGGCTTCAGGGTGTATGCATGTGGTTTGGAGATACGCACACAGAGACCCAACAAGTGGGCTGTTTCTTCTCTCCCAGACACTACACGTTGTATTGGATCGTATCTATTGCTTTTTTTCAACTTTATATTTATTTAATTTAATGCAAAAACTTAATTTACAGAAGATCCATAGACTGTGTCTCATGGTCATACAAGGCATGCAGTTGATGTATCATAGGAAGTACCTACAATAGGATATACACACACATGGTTGGATTTGTTACCACATGGGGTATTCTCAATATACTGTTTTATGCAATGTGCTACCCCAGTATTTAAACCATAGGCTTTCAAACAATTACTATGCTCAGACTTGGGTACCATAATCTACCCACTAAACACGCATTCTAAGTCTACAGTATATTCAAACATTGCAACTTAAACAAGCATTTGCCAATGCCGAATGTTTGCTTGCTGGCATTGGCATTGGTCGTGTAGAAGTTACAGAGCTGCATAACAGAAATGGCAGTGAAGTATTGAACTGAAGCCAACCCCACCACCACCCTGTAGAGAGTGACAGGCATTGGGGTGTGCCTTTGGGCCATCAGGCATAATGGCCACGCCATTTCACCACACCCTACCCTGCAGACACTGACAAGCGCCATGGTGTGCCTTGGGGTCTTTGCCCTTATGCATTCCCATTCCATCAGGAAATATGGTGAGATGGTGTGGTATAGGAGAATGGGGTGAACTTTGGGGTCAAGAATCCAAGGCATACCTTGATGCCTCTCACTGGCTGCAGGGTGTGGAATGGTATGAGCATTACAGGCAAGAATCCCCAAGTCACACCCCTGATGCCTGTCATTCTGTACAGGGTGGGGTGTTATGGTTAAACCTAACACCTCAGGCATTCGTTGGTATTTTCACTCCAAATTTTCAACATGTTTTTGTGACCCCACCTCATGAACAGTGGCAATATCAGTTTGTTAGCCGGAAGCTGCTTATGCACAGCGACTATGGCATTTAGCACCACAGGTGCAAAAACACATTCCGAACAGGATGTGAAAAATGACAGCTGTACTATTCATGGGGAGGTGTACAAAATGGCAATGCTGCAAATCTGCAGTAAAAATATTAAAAAAACTGGTGAAGTCACGAGCGTGCATAGAAACTGTGCAACGCACACACGTAATGCAATTAGTTTGGGGAATTTTTACAGCAGATTGTCAACACAGGCATTTTGGGACCTCCGATCATGAACAATGTCACTGTGATTTTCTTTATCTGTCCCGAACAATGATTTCCACAGCAACCACGCATCTCTGCGCTGAAAGTGTGAAAACACATTTCGGCCATGTTGTGAAAAATGACAGCTGTACTGTTCATAAAGAAGTGTGGAAAAATGCCACTGGTGAAAATCTGGACTGAAAATATTACAAAGTCATGAATTTACGAGGGTGCATGGAAACTGCGCAATGCTCACTCGTAACACAGTCATTTTATGGACTTTTGTCACCAAATTTTCAACATAGCCATTTTAAGACCTCTGCTCATGAACAGTATAACTGTGATTCTCTTAATCTGTCCCAAACATTGCTTTCGCACACCGACTGCACCATTGTGCGCTACATATGCGGAAACACATTTGGGCGACATGTGAAAAATGGCAGCTGTACTGTTCATAAGGAAGTGTAATAAAATGGCAATGTGGAAAATCTGAAGTGAAAATATAGAAAATTCGCAAACTTACGAGCGTGCGTAGGAACTGCGCAATGCACACTCGTAAAACAGTCATTTCTAGGAATTTTTTCACCAAATTTTCAACATAGCCATTTTAAGACCTCTGCTCATGAACAGTGTCACTGTGATTTTCTTTAATATGTCCCATACATTGATTTCAGATAATCGACCGCGCCTATTGTGCGCCACATGGGCGAAACACGCTTTGGGCAAGATGTGAAAATGACAGCTGCACTGCTCATAAGGAGGTGTAATAAATGGCAATGTTGAAAATCTGGAGTGAAAATATAGAAAATTTATGAACTTACGAAGGCATGAGAACTGCACAAGGCACGCCAGAACTGAAATATTTTTAGGATTTTTCAACCAACTTTTCAATATAGGCTTTTTGAGAACCCACCTTATGAACAGTGGCAGTGTCGTTTTGTTACTCAGTCCCGAAAGGTGATTTTGCGCAGTGACTGCGAAATCACCCTTTGGGGTCGATTAACGCCATGACAGTGACATCATTCATGAGAAGGGGTCCCAAAAACCCCATGTTGAAAATTTGGTGCAAAAATTCCAAAAAATGCCTGAGATATGCAGCAAAGTTGAAAAAACCCTATCTATCCCATTATACAGCTTACCGGCATTTCCTCAGTTCGCGGTCGGCTTTGAAGAGTGCAGACTGTTCCCGTCCATCAAGACGCTCGCCAGAGTCCAGAGAGGCATGGGGTGAGGGGGGTGGGGAGGCAAAGCAGGGTGGCTGCCGGTGGGGCAGAAACAGCGAGGACCGCTTTGAGTTTCAGGTGTTTTCCTTTAAAATGACGACGACGCTGAGACGCTTGCTATGTTGGGTGGGCTCCAGCATGGCACAAGGATGGCTGGCGGGGAGCATGGAGCCGATGGGGATTGGGCACCCCATCGGCTATAATATGTATAGCTACGCTTGGGTAGGCACCCAAGCATACAGAACTCTGTTTTTGGGGGCGCAGCCGGCGGGGGATTGGGCACCTGGCCGGCTACACAGTGTGTGTGTGGGGGTGAGCATGCAGTATGCATGTGTGTGGTGTGTGTAGGGGAGCGCGCATGAGCAGGCTATATCTTATCGCTGCTCACTGAAGCGTAGCTCCCCCTTTCAACTGTACGCCACTGCATTTTGGGGCTGTCATAGACAGCTCGAGCAGGCATTGGAGAACTGCGGCCGCACCTGCAAACACACTGCTTGAATTGGAAGAGGGCTGCCACACCTTCGAAAACTCGGATGATGGCACTATGTTTCTTGCACATGCGTGCAAGCAAGCATAAAAATGGCTAATCATTTTCCACGGGTAGCCTGCTACAGAAAATCACTTAATATATAAAAAAATGTTGTTCCAGTTGAACAATGCACCATCTTCATGCAGTTAGTTTCCATCTATAAACCATTTAACCATAAGTCCCCATTTCATTTTGGGCCACTGAAGTTTACGTTATTCATTCACTGAAGGGCAAAATACAACATATTAGATGGAGCAGTCTCACCCAGTCCCATACGTGTAGCAGGTGTAATGTCAGATGGCTGCTGGTGTGGAAATAGGAAGAATACAGTCCTATATTGTACTGTACTATGAGCAGTAACCACCATCTTGACCATGTGGAGCAAAATTTACAAATGTAACACAGTCTTACTTTGACAGTACCTAAAGTGGAGGGGGTGGTCTTGCCAGTTGAGACTGTCAATGTAGCAGATACTTTCTGTACTGCATGAAAATGGTGGCATTGCCTTGTGCTCTGTAGCGATCATCATCATCGCCTTCCAAGTAGAAACAGTAAAGAACCGCAACTTTGTGGCACACGGAGCGAGAGTGAGTGGAGATGGGACACAGGGGGCATGAATTTGTGGCAGAGGGGAGTGAGACTAAGCGGGAACAGGACACAGTGGGAGCTAGAGAGACATAGTGTCAACAGGCACACACAGTGGAACTGATAACAGCTTCACCTAGTGGAGAAACAATAAAAGGGACACTTTTAAAGAAATATGCTGCCACACTGAAACGTTACATAAAAAAACTATTTAAAAACTGTATTTATTTAATTTGTAATACTTTCTGTAAAAAGATCCATTGTATAATAGCAATGAAGACTCCAAGGGTATGTGTTGTGCTGGGATAATGTCGCTTCTTGGGTAGTGAATGCACTTGGCCTGTGGCCTTGTGCTTCAACTACCCAAGGTGTGACATTATCTCAACACAACACACACCTCTGTCATGCATTATTGCCTAAATCATACTGAATTCTGGTAGCAGGCATGCATGCACTCCATCAACTGCTTTTCTTTTTTCCCTTTTTGCAAAACGCAGATCTAGAAACAGGTGGATTGGTGTATCACCCTCAAAATCCTCCCTCTCTTTTTCTCTTGTTGCAGGAGAAACAAATTTCCCTTGGTCTTGTTGATGTAATTATCACTACAGTGAAGATCAGGGAGCACTGTCTCAAGCCAGTTTTCTCCGGGGTGGTTATCCTGTACACTTTAGAGATACCTGTTTCAGTATCCAGTTGCAGCAAATTTTGTAGCACGGTCATAGCAAACTGTCACCCTGTGCTCATTTTGGTAGGCCTAAGAGCCAAGCATTAAACACGCTTGTCTGGTTCTCGAGGTGTTTAAGACAAAAACACAGCAGCTTGTTCTGTGTGAAAACCCTGATGAGGTAGCCATCGCTCTCCCTGCCATACTCTGAGCATATTACACAGCCATTGCCGAGGCCGCCACCATTTTCTCCACTACAGTGAGTCACTCTGTCTTTTTGGTACAGAATCCCTGACTGCTTTCAGAACCTGAGTCAGGGTCGGCGCTGGATCTGCCACTGTAGAGGAACCCAGTGGTTTCTCCAATGGGGTCTGGATCTGTTGAGCTCCACCAGCATCTTCAGTTTCCTGCCATCTCTAGCTCTTGTATTGTGACCCACTATTCAGCCAAACCAGTCTGAGAACAATCAGAATTCATCTGCAGATACACCAGTGTAGCAGCTCTCAGGAACTGCAAGCCTCCCATTGGAAAAATGCATTTTTAAGAATAACATTTTAGATTTCTACAGCTGCATGCTCAGAGTGCAATTGAAACGTGTATGCTATATGGCAGGGGAAAAGTCCAAGAATTAAATGTGCAGTATTAGAACAGCCACTAGATAAGGGAGGTGTTAATCTTCTAAACCTGCTCTTATATCACAGGACCTCCCTGCAAATGAGCCTTGCTTAATGGAATACACAGAGCAGGTTAACACATACATGTTATCAATTACATTTCAACAATAGAACAAATCTGCAAAGTAGCCTAGAGTGTGTGACTTTCTGTTTTATTGTAGGGATCGAGCGTCCAATGGACTGTTTTCCTCTCCCAGGGAGGGCTATCATCCTGCTCCTTGGCTGCCCCGTTGTGAAGGCCGTAGGGCAGCGCTGGAGGCTGTGAGACACAGAAGCACAGAGATGTGATGTGCGCATGCCTCCATACATGCACGTTCATGCCATGAGGGGAAGGGGGCGTACAGGGAGAAAATGGGAAAAAGGAGCTGGCAGGCTTCATGGCAGTTAAGAAGGAGATTACTCAGTTCTGGTTGAAGAAACATTCACTGACAGTGGGACAGTGGAGGGAAATAGTCCACTCCAAATACCAAATGGAATACCTCACTTCCTCCTTGCAAGGCAGACTCTCACTGTTTAGGGAAAAGTGGCAAAAAATGGCTATTACATGAGTTTAGATTAAACTTGTGTTCCTTAAAACTGGGCAAACTCCTAAGTTGGGGATATTCCATTTCCTGTTCGACAACTTACTTAGTGACTGGATGATGTAAAAGACCAGTCATAGTTCTTTTGCTCTGCAACATTTTGTGCATCTAAATCATGTAATAAATTGACCATATTGTTCTTATACATGTTATATTTTAACTTGTCCTTTATTTATTTATTTAGTTTTTGTTTACTGAGTAAGTACCATAGCCAAGACATGACTATTTTCAGGCATGACCCGGGAGATTACAATGAGGAGGGATAAACAGGAAATACATTTTGTATACAGGGAAAAAACAAAAATACAGAGAGAAACAAGATTTCTCAGTACATGAGTATATAACAAGATAGGTAAGAGTTCATAAACAGTACCAGATTAGCAGAATGTATTAGGATTTATGTTTTACTGTATTTATGTTCTTTAGTCTGATACTTATGCCTAGTTGTTCTATCATCCTTTCTTTTTAATTTTTTGTTATTTTTACTCATTGAATAAACTTCCAGTTAAAAAAGTAAGCAATGCATGTGTTCTGGTAGGCTGCTGGCTCCGCCTCCCTCCTATTGCTCTTTTTGCAACTGCCTCTTCTAGCTTCAAGTGTACTAAATGGCCAGTTTGCTCACTGTTCTACTCTTACCTGCCTCTCTTGGAAGATCTTCCTAGAATCATTCTAGAGTCATCAGTTGATTTCATTCTGAACCCATCTTGATGTGTCATTTTCCACGTGTGGCTGGAGTCATCCTAGAGTATGCCTGGAGGCTGAAATATTTAAATTAGATGACTGTAGTGTTGGCTTTAGACACAATGCCAATTGTTATTTTAGGATGACATCAGGATGATTCCAGGATTGATCCATAGTGACACTACACAAATAATGGTCCTTTTTTTTTTACAAATTGGGCTATAGGAATGCAACCCACCTTTAGGCGATACAGTGACAAACCTGCACTGCTAACCAGAATGGGGGAAGACATGGCTCGGGGTACTCCTGTGTCCAGGGGTACGGATGTTATGCTCACTGTGAACCCCTTGCGCACAGTGTCTATGGATTCACTTATCCCCTTGTAGAAGATGCTGATTTGAGGCACCCCTTCATGGGTGAACAAAACACGTAAACAAACTGGCCTTCAAGCCCTTGACTCTCTTTACTAGGTGTTGGTCAAATTCAGGGATACAATACACTTTTTCCTGGCCCAAGGACCACAGTCATTCAGCTTCTATGCAGTTCATTACAGTACTTTAAAAATCTTGCCCTGAGCAACACTGCCATGACAGTAAATGCCCACTCCTGCTCCCCGTGGTTTGTACTTTAACATAGTTTCTGGGTTCTCCCTGTTCCTTTCACCTGTGTGGAGTTTCAAAGTGCCCATGGACTTCCTATTCCCACCTGCACTAGCCATCACTCTGGTAACTGCATGTAATTCAACAATGACCTTTCCTGTTGGATTTTTGCTAGAGGGTTTACACCAGGGTGGTGGTCGCATGTCAGGGTGCACTTTTGCCTCTGAGGGTGCACTGGGCTAGTGCTTTCTGATTTGCCAGGCATAGTCTTTGACTATACACTGTAATGCAGCAGGTGCACCATGGCCCACTCTCCTGGGGTAACATTCCAGCAGACAGGCTGCCAATACTGTTTTTACCCTTTAAGGGATTCCTCTCCCCACTTTCTTCCCTTCCCCATCTTCCCAAAGAAAAAGATCTCTTTAACAAAATCCCAGCTCCACCAAGCCTGCTGGTGCCAGCTGGTGGTGCACTGCACCACTACCAGGTGGGAGATCTGGATTCAAGACTTGAGCCCATCTACTCTGCGTCAAGCTGTTGTGGTCTGGGATGCAATGCAAGGGAATTGTGTGCCAGCCCTGGGAACATTGGTGGTGAGTGTCCTACTCTATTAGCACCTCCACTGGTTGGAAGCAGTTCAGGCTTTGATGGAGTAGGTGACCATCCTGTGTCAGTGAGCACCCAAAATATGGGTGGTACTGCAGGGTGCCATTGGCTGAAGCCAGAGATGGAGGGCAGGCAATAAAACCAGGGAGAAAATCACTAGTTGGACAACTAATGATGCCAGAGTACCCACCCTCCCAGATGCCACAGAATGTGACTGAGGTCTCCTACCCCAGACAGACCTTAGCTGCTCTTTGATACTCAACAGTGTGTGGGCTGAGAGTCAAGCCACACTGGGAAAAGGGAGAGACAATCTCTGGGACAATGGTTGTGGGGATTACGAGTGCACTGGAGGGTGGGTAGATACAGTATGTGTGGAGGTGAGCATGGTCTCTGATTGTAATGTAAAGCTAAGTGTAATAATGAATAACCTTTAAAAAACCAGCTCCTGGCACTCTGCCAGTAGCCAACACTGTCACTTGAAATGACATTATTTTAATACTAGACCCCTTCCTACCCCAAATCCATGGTTAGGGGGTTGCCAAAAGTAAGAAAACCTGACCTTCCCAGTCCTCCCCCCAACCCCCACACACACACTGTGTGCCATCCTTTCATTCTCTGTCCATCTCTTGATACAGCACACGAATGTGAGGAACTAGGAGGGAGGGTTGGAGCTGTGTACATTACTGACGATGCAAACTACTCTTCCCCCTTCCAGGTTGCACATATTCTTGTACTGCAACACTGACTGCAACAGATTGATAGGGATGGTGTGCCGCAAAGGGGCTGACTGGGCGAACTGGGATTTCTAATTATTGACGCCCCAAATCATGGATTGGAGGTCATGAGGGGGTGTAGTAATAAAATAATAGCATTTTGGAAATTTATAAGATTAGGCTATAGAGTGGGAAACCTTTTAAATAACAAGTGCTTTTGAAAAACTCACTCACGCTCTCCCACAGTTGGAAGATGAAGAAACAGAGTGGAGGGTAGGGAATCTGAATATTGGAGAGGGCGGCCATGTGACTAGTTCTGAGTACATGATGGGCTATGGCTTTTATAAATTCTTTTAAGCATCCTGAATATTTTTCTCAGATTACCCATGAATAGGAAAGATGTTCAGTCATTGAATCCAAGTAGTACCCCATTATTTGTGGTATTCGGAAATGTATATTTATTACATGTACACTCCTATAGAGAAAAGTATTCTTCGTTCAATCCTAAATAATGAATACCCTATTATTGCTGCCATTTAGGAATTACAAATCGTTACTGTACAGCCTTACTGGCTAGGTCACCTAGAAACAAAAAAATTAACTATCACTTTTTACCCTTGTTTTTGCCCTGAGTTCAGAATGACAGGAGCAGTGGCCAACAGGGAGGGAAACAGAATATCCAAGAGACTCTCCTTCCAGGAATGGGTGGTGGCATTTCACAGAGGTTTAAATTACATTTTGAAGTCACATGCCAGCAGGTCTTGTGGCTGGCAAGATCCCCAGAAAACATTTACATTCCCACTGGTTGAACTGGTGCACTTATTATAATGTTACATCCTCCAATTCAAGCCAGCAGGTCTATGTACAGAAACATTTTTCAAGCCCAATACAAAATATTTATTTGGCTAGTAGATCGTTGCCATTTTCCAAACCTGCTTTATCACCCAGCGAGCTGCTCCTAGTTATGGTATGGTGGTATTACCCTGAAAGATATGGATGACCATGTGTCACTATCCAACACTTCCTATGCCACCAACACATGTGCTCTCATAGGTAATAGGAGGGTGTGAACATGTCAGATCAGTTTTAGGGCTGGCTGGTTATTATTGGAGGTTGTTTCCAACTTTGCCCAGTTAGCTACTCCCCTCACTGAAGTCATGAAGAAATGGTACCTGAATAATGTGAAATGGACCCCAGAGTATGATGAAGCTTTTCGAGCCATTAAGGCTGCATTATGTTCAGCCCCTATTTAAAGAAGTACAAACTTTGAGAAACCATTTTTGTTACAGACAGATGCATCAGATGTAGGCCTAGGTGCAGTCTTCAGTGAGCATATAGATGAGAAGGAACATCCCATTCTGTATATCAATAGGAAGTTGCATGACAGAGAGAAAATGTACTCCACCATTGAAAAGGAATGCCTTGCAGCAAAGTGGTCCATGGAGTCCCTTAAGTTTTATTTGCTAGGAGCTGACTTTGTACTTATAACAGATAACAATCCTCTCTGTTGGCTTAACCAACTGAAGGATCAAAATTCCAGAATCACAAGGTGGTACCTGACACTACAGCTATTTAAATTTAAAGTGATGCACAAATCTGGGAAAGAGAATGTCACTGCTGATTTTCTGTCAAGACATGGACCAGGAGTTGAGAATTCCGAAGGTTGAAAGCAAAATGTGTGAGTTTAAACTTCTCTGTTTGCTGTACTGCATATGCACTGAACTGTAAACGTATAAGTTAATGTTAGAAAAGAAGTAAAAGAAAGTTTTGGAAACCTGTTTTTTTAAAACAGGCTCCCTCTTAAAGAGGGGGTACCTAGCAGGGTTGAATAAGGCCTGTTCCATTTGTTATACAGAAAGAGTTAAACACAAGGATCTATTCTATCCTCTCCTTTTCTATCTCTTGTCCATCTGCTTGTGCAACCAAATATCCTCGTGAGACCTAGGAGCTGATCACTCTGATGGTTTCAAAATTCTCTGTCTCTCACTATCTCTCTGCTTTCACTTGCTGTTTCAGTCCTTTCTTCCCCCTTGCACATCTGTGGTTATAAAATATATGTGACTCTTTGTGTGAAACTGTGATTCTTGGATCCCTTTGTCTGAAATGTATATACAGTAGTAATACTGTTGAAATGATTGCAAAAAGCTATTTGGAACTCAAGAGGTTAAGTGTGCCATGCAGCACAAACTTTTGCAGAGCTGTCAGCAGGGGGCCAGCTTGGGACATTGTTCTATTTGTTGCACCTGCAAGGACACTGATAAGAACCTTTTGTGAGAAAAACAGGATGCCTCTTAATGAGTTCCAAGACAAAGACTTATAAAAAGAGCAGCAATGCTTTTGCTAGAGAGTGCGAGACAGAGACTGTTATTTGGAATTGAAAAGAAACCCTCAGATGAAGGACTTTGTTTTCTCTGTTTGTACTGCCTTTATAAATAGTTCTACTGAACAATTTTTATTTTTAATTTACTGTTATTGATAATAATAAAATGCTACTTGCGAATTTGACAACTGCTCCTGGTCATCCTATGCTTCCTGACCTGTACCTCAATGACAAGGGGAGGAACCAGAAGTGGGAAGATAGCCTCTGACTAGGCTTGTTGTATGATGGTCCCCATGTTCCATGTCACCAGTCCCCTCAGTGCGCCATTGCAGTCTCCAGCCTTCCAGGGTGCTTCCTACCCTTGCTACAGCAGGACAATCCCACTCCCCCCAAAAGTGGTTATTCCAAAACTGGGAGCCATAAGAGTACCAGGAACCTTGGAGCCTAGAGATCATAAGTACCAAGTGAGACCTCCAGTAGCAGCGCTTAATGCCCAAAAGACTGGGATGGCTGCAGAGGGGAGAGGTTCACCAAGAAAAAAAGTCCAGTAAGGTATGGTATTATCAATCAAATCAGATAATTTGTGAACAAACCTACCACAACATCTTCCGGGGAGGGGGTGCTCTTATGTGGTCTCTTATGCTGCTTGGTGCACTGCCACCAAGCCACTGCCAGAAGTTGCCACCAGAGTAGTTTACCACTGAGTCAGAGGAGCTTCCGACTAAATGATCTTCTGAGTTCCACCCAGCCTCTGCTTCTGCTGTCCTGAGCTCAGGGTACAAACCAAGGTTGCTAGTGTGCCAGAGTAGTTGCATGGGGACATGAAGTGGACCTGCACTTCTGTTTTTGTAGCTTTACTATTTTTGTTCCCTATCCTGGTGCTGGCTACCTGCCAGCTTTCTCAGGCCACTCTTGCCACCACATTTTGTCATCGATCTCCACCTACCATATAACATTCAAACCCGTACTGCCTGATAGCTTGGATTCCCTGAAACTTGTTACCTCTGGTAGGGCTCAGGATATGGGCTGGAGATCACCTGAGGAAGTAATTATGCATTGCAAGTATGGGGGCTGGGTGGTGCCACTGATGAGGGGTCAGTATAAGGTCAATGGCAGAGCTTTCCCTCTACATAGGTCCTCCCTCCACCCCATGACAAAACAAGTCTGTATCACTCTTACTTTGGTCTGTGGTGAAGGAACTGACATCTTATAGTCACTCAGTTCCTCACAATCTGGAGGAGGTACTATTGCGCAAGCAACACTAACCCAACCTCCCCAAGGCTTGTGCACACAAAATGTTTTAACATTTACAGTACTTGTTCTGTTGAGGAACCAGAGCGTGTTACTTTAGTGTTAGAGTTTATCCTGGAAATTAATTACTTTGTTTTTAGCAATCTGTTTCCCTTCAGGTCTTCAGGACTGCCATGGGGTCATCTATGGTGCCTTTCTACACCAACCTATTTTTAGGTTGGTGTGAGGAGGTGATCATGCATGACCCCATGGCTAATCCTTACTGTAGTAAAATCAAATACTGGGGTCATTCCATTGATGACATCACCTGCATTTGGAGTGGCACAAAGCAGGATGGCAAAGATTTCATCTAATTTTTTAACAACAATAAGTAAAATCTTTCATTTACCCACATGGATCCAAAGAGTGTTAACTTTTTGGACTTAAAGATCATGTGCAAAGTTTTTGCATATTGTTAATAAAGCTTAAATTCAAGTCCCTGTTTCATGATTAGAGTTTTCTGAAAATTTCATGCTGTTTGGTTTTATGGTTTTCTTTAAAGCAACATTTGTTAATTTGCTCTACAGTGGCTGAAAATGGTGGAGTTATTGCTGTCTCTCTCAGTCAGGCTTGCAGAGCAATGACATCATCTTGGAGTACTGTAGCTTGCTACTTCAGATTCCCAACCACAGCAGACTGTAGAGTTAATGGTTTGCTCTCAAAGTTTCTGACAAACTCAATCTGTGGTTTGTGTTTAGATAGATTAGCTTAAAATCTATCATTCACTTCTTATAAAAAGTTGATCATTTGACTTTCAGTGCTGAATTGAAGTAGTGGAAATCTTTTTCTGTTAGAGATCAGCTTGTCTGTATCACAGCTCTCAATTCTTTCTCATCAAAACTCTGATTTTTTCTAACTATATAACACAGGGTTGTTTAATGAATATAAAATTAATCTAATTTTGTTTTCATTCATAGAAATAGTTTCTCTTTGATGTAGCCATCATAAATATATTTATGTAAGAAAATTTATATTCATGTCAGATTGACAAACTGTTGCCTGTCACACTCTATTTCAAGCACATGTACTGTTTGAACTCACAAATTTCAGTCCTTTGGTGGTTTCTGTGGGAAAATACATCATGTATGTGTATAAATAGAAACACTATATGGCATCCCAATGCACCGTGCCTCTTCCCCACAGTTGAGGTAGCTGCACTCTGCTGCCACCTGTCCCCATGCCCTAGAAGCCCCATGCCTTCTGCTCCACATTTGAGGTGGCTGCTGCACCCTGCTGCCTACTGCCTTCTCGCACACAGTCAGGAATTGTGCACCCTGCTGCCTCCATCTCCCGCCTAAAGAATCAGGGCTGCACCCTGCACCCTGCTGCCCTCTCCCCCCAAGTCAGGGATGCTGTACTTGTTGCCCCCTGTTCCTGTCTCCACAATCTAGGGCTGCTGTGCTCAGCTAAGCCCTAGAGTCCTAGGTCCCCTGCCTCCACAGTTGGGGCTGCTGCACCATGCTGCCCTTGGCCACCTGAGGTGGGGCTTTTGCTACACCCTGCTATCCACTTTCATTGCCCCAAATGGGCAGTGCTGCTGCACCATGCACACTCTGTCCCACAGTCAGGGCTGTTGCACTCTGATGGACCCCTGTGTCCTGCCCTACAGTCGGGACTTCTGCACCATGCTGTCCTCTGTTCCCTTCACCACAGCCAGGGCTGCTGCACCCTTCTCCTGTCTACACAGTTGAGGTTGCTGTGGTCTACTGTACCATAGAGCCCCATGCCTCCACAGTTATGACTGATGCACCATGTTGCCACTTGCCAGAAGAGTCAGATCATTTGCTGCACCCTGTTGTGTGCCTCAACAATTGAGGCAGTTGCACCCTGATACCCCCCTGCCATCTGAGTCAGATCCTTTGCTACACCCTATTGCCCACACCCCTTGTCACATACAGGCATGGCTGCTGCACCCTGTCCTACAGTTTGGACTGCAGTACCATGATGATACCCCTATCTTCTGGCTGAGCAGTCCGGGCTGCTGCACCTTGCTGCCCTCTTTCCCCACCCCCGCAGTCATGGCCATGGCACCCTGTTGCCCCCCGTTCCTGAAGGAGGGAGCAGCATAGTTCAATTACGCTAACTGTGGAGGCAAGGGGCTCCATGGTGCAGCAGGGCATGGTGGTGGCAGGGGAAAGAGGACAGCATGGTGCAGAAGCCTTGAATGTGGGGTAGGACACAGGTGGGCATCAGGGTACAGTAGCCCTGACTGTGGCACAGGGCTCACATGGTGCAGCAGCCCAGCCCATTTGGGGCAATGGAAGTGCATAGCAAGTTTCAACAGCCCCAACTTTGGAGGCAGGGGGCATGGGACTCTAGCGTGTAGCACAGCATAGCAGCCCTGACTGTGGAGATAGGAACAGGGGCCAACAGGGTGCCATGGCTGTGACTGTGGGGTGGAGACAGAGGGCAGCAGGGTGCAGCAGCCCCAACTGTTCAGGTAGGAGACAGGGATGGTTTCAGGGTACAGAAGTCCAAAATGAGGGACAGGATGCAGCAGCCATGCCTGTTTGAGACAAAGGATATGGGTGGCAGGGTGTAGCAAAAGATCTGACCCTGGTAACAGGGGGTGCAATTACCTCAACTGTGGAGGCATGCAACAGGGTGCAGCAAATGCCCTGAATCTTGTGGTAAGTGGAAGAATGGTGCAGCAGCCATACCTGCAGAGGCATGGGGCTCTAGGGCACAGCAGGCCACAACACCCCAACTGTGTAGACAGCAGCAGGGTACAGCAAACCTGGCTATGGTGACCGGAGACAGAGCTCAGCATGGTGCAGAAGCCTAAACTGTGGAGTGGACATGGGGTATCAGGGTACAGCAGTCCTGACTGTGATATGGGGTGTGTGTGGTGCAGCAGCCCTGCCCATTTGGAGCAATGGAAGTGGGTAGCAGGGTGCAGCAAAAGCCCCACCTCAGGTGACCTAGGGTAGCATGGTTCAGCAGCCCCGACTGTGGAGGCAGGGGGACCTGGGATTCTAGGGCTTAGCAGAGCACAGCCACCCTGACTGTGGAGACAGGACCAGGGAGCAACAAGCACAGTGTCCCTGACTGAGGGGGGGGAGAGAGGGCAGCAGGGTGCAGCAACACTGATTCTTTAGGCAGGGAATGGAGGCAGCAGGGTGCACAGTCATTGACTGTGTGGGAGAAGACAGTGGGCAGCAGGGTGCACAGTCACTGACTGTGTGGGAGAAGACAGTGGGCAGCAGGGTGTAGCAGTCTTGAATGTGGAGCAAAAGGCAGGTGGCTTGTGGGGCAGGGGACAGATGGCAGCAGAGTTCAGCTGCCTCAACTGTGGGGAAGAGACATGATACATCAGGATGCCATATAGTGTTTCTATTTATACACATACATGATGTATTTTCACATAGAAACCACCAAAGAACTGAAATTTGTGAGTTCAGACAGTACATGAGCTTGAAATAGTAGAGTGTGACAGGCACACGGTTTTCAATCTAACATGAAAATAAAAAATCTGACATGAATGTATTTATGAAGGCTACGTCAGGAACAAACTATTTCTATGAATGAAAACATTTAGATTTATTTTAGATTCATTAAACAACCCTGTGTTATGTAGGGTGTACAGACACAAGCGTGAAACCCTGTCATCAAAATCACCCAGAACAACATTTTCAACAGGTTTAGAAAATGTCACTATGTGGGACCAGCCACTGAAACTTTGCCCTTACACCGAGTGTCACCCCCCCCTTCATGTTAACTCTGACTCGGAGTTAACAATCAATAGAAGGGGTGGCGCTGGGGGCACAGCCCCCCACATGAAGGTTTGGGGGCACAGCCCCCCGATGGAAACACAGACCAATGTCTGACAGGCAAAATTTTGCCTGTCGACATCAGGGCTGTCGCTATTTCGAATGTCGACAACATTGTTGTGTCATCATAGGTAAATCATTATATAGTTAGAAAAAATCAGAGTTTTGATGAGAAAGAGCTGAGAGCTGTGATACAGACAAGCTGATCTCTCACAGAGAAAGATTTCCACTACACTACATCAATTCAGCATTGAAACTCAAATGATCAACTTTTACAAAAAGAGAATGCTAGATTTTAGGCTAATCTAGCTAAACACAAACCACAGACTGAGTTTGTAAGAAACATAGAGAGCAAAACATTAACTCTACAGCCTGCTGTGATTGGGAAGCTGAAGCATCAAGCTACAGTACTCCAAGATGATGTCACCATTCGCCAAGCCTGACTGAGAGAGGCAGAAATAACCAGTTTTCAGCCACTGTAGAGCAAGTTAATAAATGCTGATTTGAAGAAAACCACAAAACCAAACAGCATGAAATTTTCAGGAAACACTAATCAATGACAGAGGGACCTGAATTCAAGCTTTATTAGCAATATGTAAAAACATTTGCACATGATCTTTATTACAGGCATGGGGGATGCATTTCTAAATACAGAAAACTATTGTAAACCCCTATGTGGCAATTCTTTGCTTACAGCAGATAGTTCTCACCTCAAGCATCTCATTCATGGGATTCTGTACTGCCAATATCTCGGCTTGTGGACAAATTGTTCTGCCACAGCCAAATTTGAACCCCATGCCACTGACCTCACCATCCAGTTTGAGGAGTGAGGTTATGGCACTCAGTTGCTTCAAACTGTCAAAGAAAAAGCCCTTGCCAGACATACAGCTGAGTTATTGACTCTAAAATTGAAATATATTGATAACCTTGCATGCAATCAATTTCAATGTACATTATAACACAGTTTCTGCAGAGGAGGCGGGAGCCTTGAAAAAACATTGGCGTATTCTGTCAGCAGATCCTGATATGAAAAACATCATTGATCAGTGCACCAGAGTGGTCTATTAAAAAAAGCATCAAAGACAGTGTAGTTAGAAACCATTATGCCAAAGAAGAACTCTAAGACCTACATCTGGGTTTTTGAGACACCCATTAGTGTTCAGTCTCTGTGGTTTCTGCAATATACGTAACTTAACTGTGTACAACAAATTTTAATTAGTCCAACCAGCCAAGTCAGATATGAAGGGAGACACCTGATTACCTATCATGCAGAGTACGTAGTATATGTTCTGTGGCGTGATTGCCCCACTTTGTATGTAGATCAAACTGTGAGACCTATGAAAGAAAAAAATCCAAGAACATATGCTCTGTACTACCAGTGACAAACGTGAGACACCAGTGGACACTCACTGGACCAAAACACATAGCAGCAATGTGAAAACTATGAATGTTATAGGTACTGATCATACCCCATCAATCAAAGAGGTGGGGATCAGTTGAAAAGTCTCCTCCAGAGAAAGTAGACTCACTTTTATGTTGAAAGCACTATCCCCACAATACCTCAGTGACAATTGGAAAGCAATGACATTTCTCAGTTAAACATAGAAACATAGACTTTGACAGCAGATAAGGACCACTTGGCCCACCTAGTCTGCCCATTTCCCTACCTACAGGATAGGCCGACGATCCTAGTTAACCAACAGCCTATTTCTCCCTACTCCCCACAAGAATTGCCTTATGTCTGTCCCATGCATTCTTGAATTCTCCCACAGTTTTAGACCCCACAATCTCCTCAGGAAGGCTGTTCCATGCATCTACTACTCTTTCTGTGGAAAAATACTTCCTCACATTGCCCCTGAACCCCCCCCCCATCTTTAAATTGTGTCCCCTTGTTCTTGCACATCTCTTTTTCCGAAAGATCCTACCCTCTTGGACTTTGTTGATTCCACTGAGGTACTTAAAAGTTTCTATCATGTCCCCCCTCTCCCTCCTTTCCTCAAGGGCTTACATATTAAGCTCCTTTAGTCTCTCCTCGTACGGCTTCTCTTGTAGACCCTGTACCATTTTAGTTGTCCTCCTCTGGACTGCCTCTATCCTGTCTATGTCCTTGTGGAGAAGGGGTCTCCAGAACTGGACGCAGTACTCTAGATGGGTCTCACCAACTGTCTGTACAGAGGGATAACAACTTCCTGTTTTCTGCTGGTGATGACTCTTCCTATGCATCCCAGTATACCCCCAGGCCTCCCTGCTGCCTAAACATTTGATTTTTGTGCACACATTGGTGATTTGCTAATTTACTACTTTTTCATATTTTTCATTAAATCATTTTTTCTCTCTTCCCCTCAGCAGTGTTGCTAATACCATTTTTTTGTCCCCATAGTTTTCTAGTTCTAATTCTTGCTCACCAAAATTTTTGTGTTGCCATGGCTTTTAATCAGTTTATTCCCTTTTTCTTTGCTTTACTGGAGAGGTTTTGAGCCTTTAGTGTTTCATTCTGTAATTTTCTCCAGTGTTTCTTTGTGCATATGTATTGTAATTTTGCTTCATTTTAGTTGTTTAGTGTCCCATGCATTTGTTTCCATACTAGGTTTTCATTCCATCTTCTTTCTATATCAGCTTGGCCATTTCTGAATTGTGTCAATATTACAGCATTAAAATATGTTTTCCTTCAAGAAGAAGTAAATACTATAGCTATTTAAAATGAGAATTTACTTTTGCATTACTGTATCAGTTTATACACTTAATTGGGTTTTGTTTCCAGCTGTAACTCTCTCACCCCAGCCATGAGCATTCCTTCTTGAATGCTCAACTCTGCTGCAAAACAGGCCTAGATTTAGAATGGTCAGCCTCAGTGGCAGTACTAACCATATTCAAATGTGAATAACTAAAATGAAAAATGATAGTGTCGCAAACTGGGCTCTCCCACACCCAACCTGCCTGTGTTACCAGGTTTCTTGAACCCTTCTTACACCTGAAAGGCAATCAGTAGTTGCCAGCACTCAGCATAGACACACTTTCCGGGTATCTCTGGGACTGAATCCCTTCAGAGCCACTGCTCACACAGTATAGCACTTCTTACTGAAGGGTAGACAACACACCCTCTCTGTCACAGCTGAGAACTCATTACTTTAGAAACATAATATGATAACAGAAGCCTTCTCCTCAGAGGCTGAAACACAGTTTTTGTCAAGTATAAATCAATTAGCTGTATCTCAAAGGACTCAGTCACAGAAACATGAACTATATAAAAAAAAGTTAATGTTTTATTACTTCAATGTATTTACACATATGATACAGGATACTATAGAAGGTTGTAGGGAAACAGTAATTCCACTGAAATAAAAGGAAAATAGCTTTGAACAGTAGGTTACATATAGAAAAAAAATGTTTTCTGTCTATAGCAAGGTAGAATAGTTTACCCCACAAGGCACTTTGATGAATCAGGGCAGACTCAAACCCTTAGATGGTAGCTGTTCATAGTCTCAAGCCTGACTGTCTCTTTCAGGCTCTGCCAGACCTTAAGACCCTTGTGTAATATTTCATCCAGTGTGTCATTCTGGCATCATAAATTTAACATTCTTTGTGTTTTCTAAGCTGGGTCCACTGAGAAAGACAGTTCTGGTCTGGACTTTGGACATTGTATATACAAATATATCTGCCCCCCCCAGTCTAGTCTAGCCAACAGTAATGTTTGACTTAGCTTGCAGCTTCCTGAGATGAAAGGGAACTTTCTACACTCTCCCATAAATTGTCCAGGGGTCTTGCCATGATACAAGAGAGCAGAGATAATAAATTGACTTCAATGTCAGTGGGTCTGTCTGTGATACTAATCTTGACTTTTTCCCAGGAAAGTCAGTTTTGTCCCTTTAGCTGCCAAATTTTATTGATACCCATGCAGAAAGAATCAAATGAAATGAAAAAAAAAATAAAGTGACAGGTATACATAGCAAACTGTTATCTCCTCACCCCCAGGAGAAATGAAAAACAAACCTTTGTAGTAGCACTAAATGATGTTTGTTTTTCATGTGATCCAGCTGGCTCCACCTGCTATGCCCTCAGTTCACCCTTTGTATGAAACCCACATTAGTTTCTCCTACTTAAGAAAAAAAAAAACAAGGGCACTAGCTATTGTCTGGACAGCCCATCCGCATTGCCATGCTGTGACCCATTGTAGTGCCTAATGTCCATATTATAGGACTGTAGCACCAGCATCCACCTTAGTAATTATGAGTTCTGGCCACTGGTCCTATGCAACCATGTAAGGGGGTCATGATCAGTAACAAGGGTGAACTCCTATCCATACAGATAATGTTACAACTTCTGCAAAGCCCAGACAATCCCTAGACACTCCTTCTCTGTGGTGGTGGTGTGGGCCTCTTCTCTAAGCAGCACCTTTCCACTCAGGTACATGACTGAGTGTTCCTCTCCTGAGTGCATAACCTGACTCAGATGGGAACCTACCCCATGATCAGATGCATCTACATGCACAATAAGCCTTAGAGAGTAGTCCAGGCTGGCAAGCAAAGGTGCCCAACATAATGCTTCCTTCAGCTGATGGAGTGCATTTTCGCATGTTTCTGTCTAATGAACTCTTTCTGGCATTTTCTTCCTGGCCATGCTGCTGAAATTCAGTACAAACTTATGGTAATAACAACAAGAAGAGGTAACTTCTCATGCAAGTAGGGGGGCTAACTAACAAAATGATCACAGCGGAGTGCACAATTACCTCAGAGCTTAGTCTGCAATGAAAATAAATGAAACAGCATGAGGTGTATTGGTGAGGTCAGCACTAACCAATAGTGTGTAAATAAGGGCTCTTTGAAGCTGTTTCAAAAAATGAATCTCCTTTATTAAATACATACAATATTACATATAGCTTAAAAGCGACTGAAAAACAGACCTAAACAAGCCAGTAACAGTCTTACCCACACGTATGGTCAGTCCTGCTGGAAGTCCGATTTGTGCAAAAAATGCTCGCTGCTTGTTAATAATCCACAGTGTTTATCCCATGGTACTACAGCTTGTACATTGCATGCTAAGTCAAGACGCTGACTAAAACGCACTGCAACAAAAACAAAGAAAGCACACACAATAGGAAATAAAAAACAACTTGTGTCACAGTACTCAAAACGGTGGAACTGCTTCCTGGTAGAGCTCTTATGTATCGATCTCTCTTAGGTCATCATCAGAGTGTACTACCTTGATGAATGTTAGTTAATTTATGCAAACATTCTCTTAAAGTGATACCTGTCTTAATGTGCTGCAGTAAACCACAAAGTGCTGTAAATGGCTATAAAGTGCTCAAAAAACAGTAGTGCAACATGCTGTGAAAGTGCTAAGTATAATAAATATATGAAACTACATGACTAAAAAAGATATATACAGAAAGGCAGAGCTGGACAAGTCATGCCTTCTAATACTGACAGTGCACGGCAAGTCATGTCAGTATTATTTAGTTTAGTTCAAAAAAGGAGCCAGAGCCAGAAAGTCTTAATCTCCTAGAAGGGTGGAGCCTGTAAAGTCATACCCCTGCTGTCATTAATTAGTCACTGTAGGAAATAGGGGGAACAATGTAGTCGTATTCTCTTATGGAGGCGGGGGGGGATCATTGCTTTATGTAACTATGAAGAGGTACATCCTCATTGAGATCTAAAGGGGTCAGGCTATTTAGGTGGAAAATCCAGCATGCCTCCTTTTGTAATAATCTATGCCCCATGTCCCCACCTCTAATTCCAATTTCCACTTTTTCCAATCCAATAAATTTGTGTGAAGCTGGGGATCCATGTCTGGCCTCTGCATAGTGTTTAGCCATGGCTTAGTCCATATTTGAATTTCTAATTGTGCCCTTATGTTCACCAATCCTTTGTTTTAATGCCCTTTTTGTTTGTCCCACATTAAGTCATGCCACAAGGGCATTTCAGCATGTATATTAGCCCTGTTGAGCTGCAGTTAATAAATAAATTTATTTCATACTTCTTTGCAGACCTGGAGTGACTGAATGTTCAGGTACTGCAAGTGTTAGATCAATTAACACAATGTCCACATCTGTAGTTGCCTTTTGGTGGTGAAGGCAACCATGTTTGTTGGTTTTCTTTTTGAACTGGCATTAACAAGAATGTCCTTCAGGTTATTTCCTTGCTTATAAGTGATCCTAGGGGATTGTTCAGATATTTCATTTAATGTGTTGTCAGATTTCAAAACACTCCAATGTTTTTTCATTATTTTCCTATTCTTGGTGCAATTGGATTATACTGCATAATAAATGACATCCCATTTTCAGTGTTCTCCCTATTCCTTGGTGGTAAAAGGGGATTTCTATCCAGGGATTATGCCTCTGAAAGAAACCCCAAAAGTAGATCAGATTCATAGCCACAGTTTAAAAAGCATTCTGTTCTGTTTCACTTCTTTGAACTGCACTTCAGATGAACAGATTCTTCAGGCTGTGGTATACTGGCCCTTTGGAATGTTTTTTGTGACTGCTTCAGGGTGACAGCTATTTCTTTTTAGTAGTGTATTCCATGATAGTGGTTTCAGATGCAGTCCAGTTTCAAGGCTTCCTCCTTTCTTAATAATCATGATATCTAGAAATGGTAAGGATACCTGGCTGTGTTCATACAGAATGTGAATTTCAAATTCTCATTGGTGTGGTGTATGTGTTTCATAAAATGACTGAGCTCTTCTTCAGTACCAGACCATATTAAGAGGCAATAATCAATGTATCTTTTTCACAGTTTTACTTTGTGGAAAAAAGGATTTTTAGTACAGTCATTGGTCTTCCCACTCTCCCATATAGGTGTATGCTAGATTCGGGGCAAAAGTTGTCCCCATCACTGTACCTTTTCATTGAACATAAAAGTGTCCATCAGACCAAAAATAGTTCATTTCCAGGACATACTTTGCCAGCTCAGTAATATATTCCAAAGGTGTTTTTTTTGTGACTATAGGCTCTTAGGTAGTGCCACTAGGCCCCCCTCATGAGGTATGTTCGAATATAGGCATTCCACATCAATGGATACTAGCCAGTCTGCTTCTGCAACGTGTGTGTTCTTTAAGATATTTTAGTGTCTCATTAGTATCTTTTAGATATGATTTAAGGGAGGGGACTGGTTTTTGAATAAAGAAATCCACATATTTAGACATATTCTCAGTCACGTAACCAGTAGCTGAAACTATCAGTCTTCCAGGCACAGGTCTGATTTGTTAATGGACTTTTGGTAGAAGATACAATACAGGTTTTTTAGGGTTTAATACTTGTAAAAACCCAGCTTCTTTTTTTGTGATGTAGCCATTTATTCTCCACTCTCAATCAAGCGATCTGCTCTCATTTTAATTTCATCAGTTGGAACATTTCTCAATTTTTCATAAAAAATGGCATTCTCTAGTTGTTGGTGGGCTGCGGTGATATACTCTTTCTGCCCCATACCACAACAGCTCCACCCTTATTGGTTTGTTTAATTACTAGTTCTGGCATTTATTTTAATTGATTAAGAGCCTGTCTTTCTTTTTAGTAACATTTTGAGGCTGTTGTCTGTACTTATTTTTCTCTATTAGTGATGTTACATCTTTTTTTTACATTTTGTTACATTTTCTCTATTTGGATCTTGTAATACAATGAAATGAAACAAATCCATTTCTACTTGGATGTTATCAACTCGGTTTGTAGGGATAAAGCTAAGACCTTAACTTAATACATCAATTTGGGTTTCTGTCAGGATCACATATGAGAGGTTGATGACCTCCACATTGTGTGTTCTCAGTGAGGAGGTCACCACAAACTGAGCTCATGACTTTCAAGTAGAAATAGATTTATTTTGTTTCTTTAGGAAATTACACCTTAAAGACTTTTTCCTCAATACCCCGACCCCATACTATTACAAGATCCAAACAGAGAAAAAACAGAATTTAAACCAGTATCTACTTTCACCCAACCACAAACAAACCACACTATCAATACTTATTGTAATTTAGTGTATAAGGAAGTAATATCACTAATAAAGAAAAATAAGTACAGACAGCAGTCTCAAAATATTACTAAAAAAGAAAGACTGGCTCTTAAAGAATTAAAAGAAATACCAGAAGTGGTAATTAAACAAGTTGATAAGGGTGGAGCTGTTGTAGTATGGGGGCAAAAAAGTATACCACCGAAGCCTATCAACACTTAGAGAATGCCATTTTTTATGAAAAACTGAGAAATGAACCAACTGACAAAATTAAAATGAGAGCAGATCGCTTGATTGAAAGTGGAAACAAATGGGCTACATCACAAAAAAAGAAGCTGGGTTTTTATGAGTAACAAACCCTGAAAAAAAATGTTTTGTATCTTCTACCAAAAGTCCATAAACAAATCAGACCTGTGCCTGGAAGACCGATAGTTTCAACTATTGGTTCCATGACTGAGAATATGTCAAAATATACTAGCATACTAACATACTAAAATGCCAGCAGAATAGGCCCAATGGTCTCTCATGTCCGCTCGTTTGGTCAGCCCCCACCCTGGGAGCTGACCTTGCTGCCCCCCTCGCCTTCTCTGGCTTCTCCCTTCCCAGTTCTGGATGTTCTCGCTGCATTGGATTTTGCTTCCAGAACCCTTCCCCTGTACCTTCTGTCCCACCCCCTCTTGAACCCCTCCACCATCTCTGCCTCCACCAGCCCCCTAGGCAGCACATTCCATGGCTCCACCACCCTCTCAGTGAAGTAGCACCTCCTCCTTTCTTCCCTGAATCTTCCCCCCTCCAGCTTCCACCCATGCCCTCTAGTGGCCTCCTCCTCCTTCCTTCGAAGCACCCTGACTGTTCCTCCCCTATTTACCCTTCATGTACCTGAAGACCTCTATCATGTCCCCCCAGTCCCTTCTCTCTTCCAGTGTGTACATATTTAACTCTTCAAGCCTCTCCTCATAGGTCCTGTCCACCAACCCCAAATCATTTGGTTGCCTCCTCTGGACCCTCTCCAGGAGTCTAATGTCCTCTTATGTGTGGCCTCCAAAACTGCATGCAGTACTGAGGCGCTGCCTCACCAAGCAGTTATACAGAGGAGTATCACTCCCTCCTTCTGGAGGTGATCCCGTAGTGATGCATCCCAGCATCCCGTTGGCCTTGGCTGCTGCCCTCCTACAAGTCTCTGAGTTGTTCATCTTGACATCCACCACCACCCCAGGTCCCTCTCAGCCATCAGACACTGGCATTCCCCAAGGTGTACACATGGCCCAGGTTTCTGGCCCCCAGGTGCACACCTTGCATTTCCCTACATTGAACCTCAGCTTCCACTTTCTAGACCATCTTTCCAGAGCCTCCAGGTCCCCTGTAGGACCACCCTCCCTCCTCCCCATCCACCACCACCCCAGTTTTGAGTCATCCTCAAAGAGACTCATCTCAATCCTGATACCTGTCCTTATGTCAGAGACGTAGGTGTTGAACAGGAGGGGCCCAAGGATTGATCCCTGTGGGACCACACTAATGACCCTCCTTGGGGATAAGACTATCCCACCAACTTCCGGTCCTGGAGCCAACTGCCTATCCATCTGATCATCTGGTTCCCCACCCCCATTTCTCCCAGCTTATCCAACAGGCCCACGTGAGGAACAGAGTCAAATGCCTTGTTGAAGTCTAGAAAGAGGACATCCACTGGTCTACCCAGGTCCAAGGCACTCGTCACGCAGTCACAGAACTCCACAAGGTTTGTCTGACATGATTTCCCCGGGATGAAGCCATGCTGTCTATCGTCCAGGCACCCTGACTTTTCCAGATCCCTCCCTAGCCTCTCCTTGACAATGCCCTCAATCACCTTGCCCACCACTGATGTCAGGCTGACAGGCCTGTAGTTCCCTGCCACCTCCCTTGATCCCCCCTTGTGGATAGGCACTATGTCGCCACCTTCCAGTCCTGGGCACCCACCCTATCCTCAGAGAGATGGTGAAAAGCTCCACCAGGGGTTTTGCCAGGACATCCGCAAGTTCCTTCAGCACTCCGGGATGTAATTTATCTGGTCCCGGTGCTTTCTCCGTCTTAAGGGATCTGAGGGCTTCCCTCACTCTCTCTGCTGTAATTTCCACTTCGCTACCTCTTCTCCCTGCTTAGCCTCCCCCTCCTGCCAGTGATGCCTCCCCTTTTCCCCAGACCCGCCGATCGGTAAGGGTCCCCCCTCCTGAGTATCACTGTCTTCTCCCATGTATGATGCAGCACCCCCATTTTCCTTGGTGAAAACTGAGGTGAAGTACTCATTTAGTACCTCAGCCTGCTCCCCCTGGTCTTGTGCCCATCTCTCCCCTGTTTTAATCCTGCTAATCTGCCCCTTCACCCTTCATTTTCCCCAATGTATCTAAAGAACCCCTTGTTCCCTCTCCTAATTTCCCTGGCCAGGTTCTGCTCCTTCCTTGCCTTAGCCGCCCTCACCACCCTAGTGGCCCTTCTAGCCATCAGCTCGTACTCCCCTTGATCCCTTTCACTCCTTGAGCACATGAATTGCCTATAGGCCATCTTCTTTTCCCGCAACACCTCCTGGACCTCCCTGGTCCACCAGCAGGGTTTTTGGGCCCTACCGCATTTTTGTCTTACTCTTGCATAGGTGCTAGTAGCATCCTGCACCCCTCTCCTGATGATTTCCCACCTACTATCAGCATCCATGTCTGACCCAATCCCATCCAAATGTTCCTTAAGGATCCTTCCCATTTCCTTAAAATCCACCCCCTGAAGTCAGTTACCTCCGTCTTTGTGCATCCTTCTACCCCTCCTAGGTCCAGGCAGAACCAGACCATGGTACGGTCACTCCCCGACAATGGGTCCCTTACCTCCAGGCCCCCAATCTGGTTGCTGTCTGCCAGGACCAAATACTGCTTTCTTAGCTACATTTCATTTATTTTAAGGGCTCGTCCGGGATATGAACCCGGGACCTCTCGCACCCAAAGCGAGAATCATACCCCTAGGCCAACAAGCCACTTAAATATGTGGATTTCTTTTTTCAAAAACCAGTCCCCTTCCTTAAATCATATCTAAAAGATACCAATGAGATACTAAATATCTTAAAGGACACACAAGTTGCAGAAGCAGACTGGCTAGTATCCATTGATGTGGAAAGCCTATATTCGAACATACCTCATGGGGGGGGGGGGCTAGTGGCAATATCTAAGAGCCTACTGTCACAAGACAAAAATAAAACCACCTTCAAAATATATTACTGAGCTGGTAAGGTATGTCCTGGAAATGAACTATTTTTGGTTTGATGGGCACTTTTATGTTCAATGAAAAGGTACAGTGATGGGGACAACGTTTGCCCCGAACCTAGCCAACACCTATATGGGAGAGTGGGAAGACCAATGCATCTATGACTGTACTAAAAATCCTTTTTTCCACAAAGTAAAACTGTGAAAAAGATACATTGATTATTGCCTCTTAATATGGCCTGGTACTGAAGAAGAACACAGTCATTTTATGGAATACATAAACCACACCAATGAGAATTTGAAATTCACATACTGTATAAACACAGCCAGGTATCCTTACCATTTCTAGATATCATGATTATTAAGAAATTAGAAAGCCTTGAAACTGGACTGTATCAGAAACCACTGTCACAGAACACACTACTAAAAAGAAATAGCTGTCACCCTGAAGCAGTCACAAAAAACATTCCAAAGGGCCAGTATATCACAGCCTGCAGAATCTGTTCATCTGAAGTGCAGTTCAAAGAAGTGAAACAGAACTTAACAGAATGCTCTGTAAACCGTGGCTATGAACCTGATCTACTTTTGGGGTCTCTTTCAGAAAAAGAATCCCTGGCTAGAAATCGCCTTTTACAGCCAAGCAATAGGGAGAACACTGAAAATACAGTAGGATGTCATTTGTTACACAGTATAATCCAGTTGCACCGAGAATATGGCAATTAATCAAAAATCATTGGAGTGTTTTGAAATCTGACAACACATTAAATGAAATATCTGAACAATCCCCTAGGATAACTTATAAGCGAGGAAAGAACCTGAAGGACATTCTTGTTAATGCCTATACACCAGTTCAAAAAGAAAACCCACAAACATGGTTGTCTTCACCACCAAAAGGCAACTACAGATGTGGACATTGCATCCATTGTTCTAACACTTACAATGCCTGAACATTCCATTGTCACAACCCCACTCAGCAGGTCAGGCCCTCTGCTCCCACAGTGCCAACCTCCGAGCGCCGTATTGTTTATTTTATTTATTTATTTATTTATTTATCAAGTCTAGGATTACAAATACCTTTGAGCCAAGGCTCTTTTACAAAGGTTCCACGTCAGGGAAATACAAATTATGTATTTAGTTTTTGTTAACCGGGTTAGGTGCACTAGCCAAAGTTAACTATTTTCAGGCATGACCTGGGAGAATACATACATACAGTAAAATGAGATGAGATTATACAATACATAGCATATAGTACAGGTAGGTTAGAATACAGTTCAAGTCAGACAGTACTTGAGATAATACATATAGCTATGCAGAGATGACAAAAGTGACATTAGTACATGCAAATAACTGAAACTGGGCTAAGTGGCAGCTATAAAGACATTTTATAGCAAAGCTTGTTTAGAAGTGCAGCAGTGTCTTGGGCAAAATAGGGTGGTTAGCTGTGAGGCATTAAGTGGGATTAAAGCATGTGCAGGGGTCCCCGGATAGGTGGCGATATAGTTCTTTTTTGAAGATTGGGTTGGAGTTAGCCTGCCTCAGGGCAGGAGGGAGGGAGTTCCAGGTGGCTGGGGCAATGCAGTGAAATGCTCCAGAGCCTTTTGAAGTAAGACACCTGGGTATGGTAAGTAGAAATTTGTTTGCTGAGTGTAGTCCGTGGGCAGGTGTCTGTGGTACAAGTAGAGCTGCAAGGGAGGAGGGGGTTTGGTTACGGATTACAGAGTCTGTGAGGGTCCCTAGGGAGTATAGTTGGTAGACAGTTGGGAAGAGCCAGCCTAGGTTGCTATACAGTGTGCAGTGGTGCTTGAGGCGATGGGAAGAGGAGGCATACCGACATATGTTGTTATACGCGACATCCCATTTATGGAGAGCAGTCTTATGGGCATTAGCAAAAGTAGAGACACCATATGTCAGCTCTGGAATCAGAATACCCTTGGCAATTGCCAGTTTGGGGGATGGTGTTAGCAGGTGACAAGTCTTATAGGTGATTCCAAGTTTGGCATTTGTTGCTTTACTGGTTGACTGGATGTGCAGACTGAAATCAAGGGATTTATCAAGGAGGACTCCCAGGTATTTGAAGGATGTGACACAGTCGATGAGAGACCCCCCAGAGTCATGAATTAGGAGGGGTTCCTTACAGGCCCTGAGTTTGGGGGCAGTGCCAAATCGCATGGCTTAGGTCTTTTTTGTGTTGAGGATGAGCTTATTAGCATTCAGCCTTGTTTTCACATTTCTGAAATCCGAGAAGAGGTTTTTGTTGGAGTAGAGGACGAGATCATCAGTGTATAGGATAGCTGAGCAGGAGAGTATGGCATAATCTATGTTGTTGATGTATAGCAAGAAAAGAAGGGGTCCCAGGATGGAGTCCTGGGGTACTCCGATATCAGTGCTGGTCACATCCGAGAGAGCGGAGTTGAATTTAACAAGTTGTAATCTGTTTGATAGGCAGTTGTTAAACCAGTCAACTACTGAGGATGAGAAGTTAAGTCTGTGCAGGGTTGAGAGAAGAAGGGGATGATCAACAAGATCAAAAGCTTTGGAAAGATCGATAAATACTGCTCCAGTGAGTAGGCCTCTGTCCATGTTGCAGAGTACATTGGTGGAGAATTTGAGAAGAGCGGTTGAGGTACTGTGCCCTCTTCTGAAACCATGCTGAGTGTCTGAGAGAAGGTTGTTCTTTGTGAGATAGTTAATGGTTTGGGTTGCAACAAGCTTCTCAAGTAGCTTGCTTAGCACAGAGAGGATGGCTATGGGCCTGTAATTGTTGATATCCTTTGGGTCTCCTTTTTTAAGGATAGACATAACTCGGGCAATCTTCCAGAGATCTGGGACAATGCCAAGAGAGAGAGAGACAGAGTGAAAATCTTGGCCAGTGGTGAGGCAATGAATGGTGCCACTAGCTTCAGGAGTCATGGCTCAAGTGAATCTGAGCCAGGGCTAGTGTTGTCGGATATGTTTTGCAATAGCCTTTGGACCTCGGATCTAGATATAGCTTTAAAGTGGAAAGGGGGGTAGTAGTTAGTTAGCAGTGGTCAGCACCAGATGCAGATCTCTGGGGTGTGCAGTAAGGCTGAGATGCTGTGGGAGGTGAAGTGAAGGATGAGGTGTACTGAGACAGGTCCAAGAATAATTTGCTAAAGGCATTTGCTATAGTGTTTGAGTCATTGCAGTGCACACCATTTAGGATCGTATCCCCTCGGGTCGATGACTGGGTAGTCCCAAGAAAGGTCTTAATGTGTGTCCAGAATTTTCTAGGATCACCGGCAGAGTCTGTGAGCAGTTCCTTGCAGTATATACTCTTTGCTGTTCTGATTTGTTTTTAACAGATGCTCCGAGAGGCCCTGTAGGTATTGTAATCCACCGGTAGTCTGGACACTTTATACTTCTTCCAGAGTTTGTCCCGTGTGCGCAGGTTAGCCAGCAGGTCCTTGTGTAGCCATCTTGTTTGTTTACCCCTGACCCTTCTGGTGACCTTCGGGGTATGTTTATCCTGAAGTGCTGTGAAATTATCAATGAAGATATCAAGGGCTATTTGAACATCATGAGAGTGATAGCTGTCAGACCAGTTGATACAGGACACTTCATAGAGGAAAGCTTCCACGTCCAGTTTCGCAAAGTTGGTAATTGTGATGTAGCATGGAAGGGGTGGGGGAGCAGTCTCCGGGCACTTATGGGGAACATCAAGACAGACTTTACAACAATGTGGACATTGCAAACAGATTACAGATTAATACAATTCAAGGGTAACATTGTAAGCAAGGCAGCCAGTGGCATTTGTCAGAGAAAACAGACAAGAGATAAGAAGTGCCAGAGTCATAGGGGGAGGGAAGGGGGGGAGAAGGAATGAAGATACGGTGGGGAGAGGGTGAAAAGTGCAGCATTGGGTATATCAAGATGTGAGGATAGAATACAGTGAGGAGTGGGGGGCATGACCACTAGAGCAGGCAGGGAAGTGGAGAAACAAGGTTAAGTTAGTCAGTCACAGGAGCTGTTGGTAGTGAAATAGTCCAGGAGCCTAGTTTTAAACATACCAATTATCGGGGCAGAGGAGATGGTGGGGCTGAGGCCATTGAACCAGAGTGGTGCTCGATAAGCAAAAGAGCATTGTCCCTGTGAAGTGTGACAGTGGGGGACTTTCAGTAGCTGTAGCGTGGATCTCCGAAGGCACCGTTTGTTGGTTCGGTGTTGTAACCGAGTTAAGACCCCAGAAGGTGCAAGGCCAGGGTAGATTTTTTTCACCATGGAGCAGGTGAGAAACTTTATGCAGTTTGATAGTTGGAGCCAGCCGGTCTGGGTGTACAGGTCATGTCTAGTGAGATGGTGAGCACCAGTGATGAGCCGACATGCCTTATTTAAGGCAGTTGAGAGGTGTCTAAGGGTTGTGGTTGTGGCCGAGCCATAAATGATGAGACCATAGTCTATTACAGAGATCACAGAGCTCAGGACTGCAACCTTCAAAGCTTCTGGTGTGAGGTGTTGTCTGTGTTTGTAGAGGAGACCAAGCCATGTATTAGCAGCTCTAGCTACATTATCTATGTGAGGACCATAGGAGAGATTAGGGTCCAGCTGTATCCCTAGGTATTTGAAGGACCCCACCTGATCTAGAGTGTTCCCCTGGGTGGTGGAGATAGCCAAGTGGTATAGCTTGTGTGGGTTATGAGAGCTGCAGAAGAGCATAGATTTGGTTTTCTTGTCATTGAGGACCAGTTTATGATTAAGAAACCATGTCTCTACAGAACTGAAACCAAGTTGAAGGTTGTGTTGAAGAGTTGCAGGATCTTTGAAGGTGGAGAATACAACAGCATCATCAGCATATAGTATGATCTGCTCAGAGCAGTGGTAAGGGAGGAAGTTTAAGAAAAGGCTAAAAAGGAGGGAGCCCAGTATGGATCCCTGTGGGACACCCGAGCGAACAGGCAGGGTGTCAGAAAGAGCATCAGCAATTTTTACTCTCTGCAGCTGGTTTTCTAAGTAGCTTTTAAACCAGAGAGAAGAGTCAGGTGATAGCCCGGCATTCAGTTGTTGATCAATTAGTAGTCCATGGTGTGCTGTATCAAAGGCCTTGGAGAGGTCGACGAAAACGGCCCCTGTGAGATGGCCGTTGTCAAGGGATTTGTGCAAAGCTCCAGTAAACTCAATAAGGGCTGTGATGGTGCTGTGACCTTTCCGGAAACCATGTGGTTGTGGACAAGGTATATTGTATTTATCCAAGTGGTCGGTAAGTTGATCAGCCACGATGCGCTCGAGTGCATTAGAGAGTGGGGGCAGTATAGAGATAAGGTGATAATTTGAGTGATTCGTCTTATCCCCAGTTTTATGGACAGGTATCACTGTGGCTGTTTTCCATAAGTCCAGGAATTTTCCACAGCTGAGAGAGAGGTTTAGGATTTTTGTTAATGGATGAATTACCTCATTGAGGGTGAGCAACAGAAGCTTAAGGTCCAGGGTGTCGCTCCTAGATCTAGATTTAGAGATAGCTGCAGTAATATAGTGGCGTGCTTCATTCAGCCTTACCTCCCTGAAGTAGAAGAGGGGATGGTTAGACTGTGGGGCTGAGGTATTTTGGGGAGTAGGCCCTGCTTTAGAAAAAGTCATAGGGTAGGACAGCACTAAGGTCTGAAAAAGCCATGTTAAAGATGTTTGTGATCACCTTGGGGTCAAGGATTGAGAATCCATCAACCATTAACATGGCCAGAGAGGTTTTTGGCTGCTTCCCCGTGACAACTTTGATATTGTCCGAGAAAGCACGACCATTTCCCCATGTATTGGTGACAGCGTCTTTGTAATAGGTGAATTTCGAGAGCCGGATCACTTTTGTGCAGGCATTTTGTGCTTGTTTGTAATTTTGGATGTCCAGTTGTTTGCCAGTGGCCCTGGCAACTGGCCAGAGGTGGTCCCTTAGTTTCAGCTGTGAGAGAAGAGCCACGGTGAGCCATGGGTTAGAGAGAGATTTTGTTTTGCGTCTTTTAGCAGCGGCAAAGAGGTCACAGGCTTTGTTGAAAATTGAGATCAAGTGATCAAGAGCCAAGTTGACATCTGTTGCTTCATAGATGGACTATTGTGAACAGGGTAATAGAACAGGGTAACCTTCCTGTCTGTTTTGTTGGTCCAAATCACCTTTGGTCTCAAGTTCTGGAGGGATTCAAACTGTGAACCTCTTGCTAACGTACCCAAATGTACAGGCTCAGATAATCTGCTCTTTGGGGAATGCCAGATAACTTTTGCCTACGGGCACCTAACCAGGTATACAAAATGACCCCTTAAAAACTCTATGAAAGACGTTAGATAAATTCTTACCTTTGCATAGTTTGGAATACCATCGAGCTTATGAACAGTGTTGTCAAAATCTTAACCATCCATGCATCAGAGGCAAAAAGGAAGGACTTGGAAGACACAGGCTGTCTCTTTAAAATAAGAGGTTTTACTTAAAATGAATAAAATATGTAAAATGTAACCACAGAACAATATTTCACAAAACATACAAGCACTTAAAAGAACAAGGTCAAATACAAACATAAACTCCTACCACAATACACTTAGACTTGTCTATCTAATGTATACCTTCTTACAGTGCTTTAGTTAGCTGTTGTTTCAAGAGAGTCCAAACAGGAATGTCTCTAAGTGGAAATACAGAATACAGTTAAACTGTCTCGAAACCTGTCCCTTCCATGATATCACCTAGCTCCTCCCTGTAAAATATAAAATTGAACACACACAGGATGTCCCATCACTCAGGGGGTATATTAAATAAAGTGACATCAGCAAAAACTTGTTTCCCCATATGACCCTTTGATCTTGAGTCATTTCATGCTTTTTCAAAGACATCAGAGAACTTTCACAACTCTGCAGTTTTCTCACCTAGCTGCAACACAGTTTTTCAGCACCACTTGAAATTAACTGCCCTTGCTGAGGACGTCATAAAATGGATATTTTAGTTCCTGTCTTCAAGCAACACAGATCCTAAACAAGGCTATAAAATGTGAGTTCTTTGAAGTTAATCACATTACAGAGATCTGCTGTTTAACATATCCCGTCCTTTGAACTGAAGCCTGTTAGGGGGAGTCATCCCAGGAGCACAGGATGTCTCATGAGAGACACTCAAGAGCACATTTTTATTTTACAAAATCATAGAGCAATCAGAACCAACTGTCCAAGTGTCACAGTCCTCCCCACCTAGACTGAATTTGGGGGCTCTATCCCCTGCATGGGATGAGCTTCCCAAATCAGTTCACTCTTCATAAACACAAGACAAGCCATCTGAGTTCTGATTGGTCGCTCCAGCCCTATGTAAGATTGTCATGTCATACCCTTTCAAAGAAAGACTCCATCTTAACAATCTACCATTAGTTTTTCCCATTTGCATCAGCCAAACTAGGGGGTTGTGGTCAGTTTGTACTACAAAATGCTGCCCATATAAGTATGGGTCTAGCTTCTTTAGGGCCCACCCTATCATGAACCTCCTTTTCCACAGTAGAGGTATGCCTGCTCCTGGGAAGTAATTTTTACTCAGGTACACTACCGGGTGATCTTTCCCTTTGTTGGATGTCTGACTCAGTACTGCCCCAATACCCACATCTGAGGCATCAGTCTGAACTATAAAGGGTTTGCTATAGTCAGGACTTGTCAACACAGGAGCACTGCACAGGGCCTCCTTCAAAGTCTGGTAAAGGCTTCCTCACAGGCTGGTCCCCAGGTAATTTTCTTTGGCATCCTTTTCTTTACCAGGTCAGATAGGGAGCTGCCAGGGCACTGTAATTGGGTACAAATTTCCTATAGTACCTTGCTGTCCCTAGAAAACTCCTGACCTGCTTCTGCATTTCTGGTCTGGGCCATGCCTGGATCACCTCTATTTTTATTGGTTAGAACGGAGCTGTCCCCGGCCTACCACATGCCCAAGGTATGCCACTTCTCCCATGGCCACCTGGACTTCTCAGCTTTGACAGTGAACCCGGCCCTCTGTATCCTGCCCAGCACTTCCCTAAGGTGGGACAGGTGTTCCTCCCAGATGGCACTAAAGATGGCAGTGTCATCCAGGTATGCCATGGCATACTCCTCAGCACCATTTAACATCTGGTTCACCAACCTTTGGAAAGTGGCCGGGGCATTCTTCATTCTGAAAGGCAATACTTTAAATTCAAATAAGCCTATCGGAGTGATGAAGGCCGACCTCTCCCTAGCTCTGTCTGTTAACTCTACCTGCCAATACCCCTTGGTCAGGTAAATAGTCATAAGGTAGGTCGCCCCACCCAACTTGTTCAGGAGTTCGTCCGTCCGGGGCATCAGGTAGGCATCTGACTTTGTGACTGCATTCAGTCCACGATAGTCCACACAGAAATGAGTAGAGCCATCTGGCTTGGGCACAGGGACTACGGGTGAGAACCAGGGGCTGTGGGATCTCTGGATTACCCCTAAATCCAGCATCTCCTCCACTTCCCTCCTAATGTCCTTTTGGACAGCCTCTGACACCCAATATGCTGTCCGCCATATGGGCGTCTGTGTCCCTGTCTCCACATCGTGTATCACTAAGGGGGTTAGTCGAGGCTTGGCACTAAACAATGGGGCAAAGTCTGCTAAAACCTCCCTTACTTCCTGGATCTTGTCTGGGGCCAGCTGGGGAGACAATTTTACTGCCTCCACAGAGGACTTCTGCTTGCTTTCTTCTAGTAAGTCCAGAAGGGGGTCTCCTTTGTCCATCCCTTCCCCAGCACTACACATTGCAGACTCCATGTCAGCCCTATTAGCATATGGCTTCATCATGTTGACATGGTACATCCTTTCTGTCTGTCTTCTGTCAGGTAACTCAATTATATACTTCACATCATTTACCTTCCTAACTACTTTGTACGGTCCTGCCCACTCAGCCTGCAGCTTGTCTTTCTGGACTGGAATAAGGACCATGACTTCCTGACCCACCATGTATGAGCGAGCTCTGGCTCTGCGATCGTATCACACTTTTTGTTTCTGTTGGGCAGCTGCCAGGTTGCTCTGGGCTGTCCCCATAAGCTCCTTCAGCCTTTCCCTAAACCTAAGGACGTAATCCACATTGGGAGTTCCCTGGGTGGCGTGCTTGCCTTCCCTGTCCTCCCAGATCAAGTCTAGGGGACCACTTACCAGGCATCCATATAAGAGTTTGAAGGGGGGGAAAATCCTGTCGACTCTTGGGGCACCTTCCTGTATGCAAACAACAGGTGGAGAAGGTATTTCTCCCAGTCCCTCCCATGCTGTTCAGGAAATGGCCAGAGCACTGACTTCAGGGTACCATTAAATCTTTCCACAAGACCATTGGCTTGTGGGTGATACGGTGTCATGCATCTCTGCACCAACCCACACTTCTCTCACAAACATTTCATCTGGTCTGACATGAAGGAAACCCCCTCGATTGGTGATAACCTCATGTGGAAACCCAGCACAGGAGAAAATCCCAAGTAAGCAACTGCACAGACAGTTGGTGAGACCCCATCTAGAGTATTGTGTGCAGTTCTGGAGACCCCATCTCCGCAAAGACATAGACAGAGTGGAGGCTGTCCAGAGGAGGGCAACCAAAATGGTGCAGGGTCTGCACCAGAAGACATATGAAGAAAGACTAAAGGAGCTTAATATGTATACCCTTAAGGAAAGAAGAGAGAGGGGACATGATAGAAACTTTCAAGTACCTCAAGGAATCAACAAAGTCCAGAGGGTAGCATCTTTCAGAAAAGAGATGTAGAACAAAGGGCAATTTGAAGATAGAGGGGCGGCTCAGAGGTAATGTGAGGTATTTTTCATGGAGAGGGTTGTGGATGCATGAAACAGCCTCCCTGAGGAGGTTGTGGAGTCAAGGACAGTGGGGGAATTCAAGAATGCATGGGACAGACATAAGGCAGTCCTAGTGGGGGGTAGGAGGAAGTAAGCTGTTGGTTAACTAGGATCTGCAGCTTATCTGTTAGGTAGGAAAATGGGCAGACTAGGTGGGCCAAGCAGTCCTTATCTGCCATCAAATTCTATGTTTCTCTGTAAGGCATCTGCCACTTTGTCTGTGCTCAGTGAGGATAGGGCTACTGCCTCTGGGTACCTGGTGGCATAATCCACCATAGTCAAGATGAATCTCTTCCCTGAGGAGTTAGGGGTATTTAAAAGCCCCAAAATAGCCATTCCCACCCTCTGGAATGGCTCCTCCATTGTGGGCAATGGAATTAGGGTGGCTTGGGTTTTCTTGCCTGCCTTCCCTATTTCTTGGCACTGGTGACAAGACCTGCAATACTCCTTCACCTGCTGGGTGAAGTTTGGCCAATAGAAATTCTTGGCCAACCACTGCATAGTGCACGCGATTCCCAGATGACCAGACAAGGGAATACCATGTGCAATCTTGAGCAACTGCTCACAATACCCTTGGAGAATGTCAAGCTGCCTGCCTAGCACCCCTCCCTCTGTCTGCACAGCATGAGTATATATCAGTCCATTTTCCCAATAAACCTTATGTTTACCGTCACCTCCTTGTGCTCCATCAGAGTCTGCCCAAGTCCTCAGCTTCTGTAGACTAGTGCCACTTTTCTGAGCAGCTGCAAACTCCTTACACATCCCCAAGGTCTGGGACAGGTCCCCTTCAGTCTCTAAACTAGGATCCCTAGCACTAGCATCAGGACACTCAGAATCACTGTCATTCCTAACCCTCTGACAATGGGTCACCCCTCCCTCTTTGGAGTAACCCTCTGTAGCTGTGTGGTTAACGGCTACTGGGGAAATTTCTACCCCCTTTTCATTAGTCTTCATATCAGGAGACACAGGCTGGGGAACCAGCCTCCTAGTGGTTTCCACAATAGCTTCTGTGGGGTTCAGGGAACTACAATTTTCCATTGCCGCTTGGCTACGGGTAACTGCATACACCATCCCCTGGTGGAGATTGTTGCCAAGGATGACGTCCACTGCTAATGTTTTTGCTACAGCCATCTGTTGCACAGTTCCCCCTGTTTCACCCCAGTCTCGAAGAACACTAGCGAGGGGCAATGTGTTCTCCCCACCAGTAAAGTCTTGTACAGTGACATATTTATTGGGTATAAGCTGACCAGCCTGAACCAGATCCCCTTTTACCAATGTCAGGGATGCCCCTGTGTCCCTTAACCCTTGTGTCTATACACCATTCACCATGACTGGGTGCATGTGTTCCCTCATGTTCACAGACATGCTTCCAGGGACACACTTCTTTCCTAGCCCCTGGTTGTGTATTGCTCACTCTTTTGGGACACTGTCTGGCTATATGCCCAGTTTCTTTACACAACCAACAGTCATTTCTTTTCTCAGAGAAATCTTTTCTCTGAAACCTGGGGCTAACTGGTTTCGGTGGAGGCAGTGAGGGTTTTAGCTGCCCTGAAGGTGCACTTTTCCCTTTCTGTGCTGCCATGCCCACCCCATTCACTCTCAGAGCAGGTCTGCTCTTGGCATAGTGGTCCAAGAGTTCAGCAGCCTCTTGCACTTTTGGGATCTCGGTCCTCCAGCCAGGTTTTCAGCTCTGCTGGGCATGCCAAAAAAAACAGTTCTAATAAAATCACATTTTCTATTTTATCAACAGAGTTTGCTTCAATTCCTTCCCACCAACGTTTTAAAAACTGACGTTGTTTCATGGCTAGCTCCTCGTAGCTCATATCAGGGCTTCTCCTGAGCTTAAGGAATTTAGCTCTGTATGCTTCAGCAGTTAATTAAATTTTTTTTAACAGTGCAGCTTTAAGTTTGCCGTAATCATTACTGTCCTCATTGTCCATTTGACCCAATGCATCCTGAGCTTTCCCTGTAAGTAGCGGGGATAGCTGGAAGCTCTAGAACTCTCTAGGAATTTTAGCCTGAATACAAACTTTTTCAAAAGAATTTAAAAAGGCATCCATATCATCCCCGTCTTTAAATTCAGCTATCAATTTGGAATTCAATTTGTAACCCAGTCCTGTAGTTCCAGTTAAACCCAAGCCACTTACCTGCTCTGGTGCTGGTAGTTGGAATTGAAGCATCTTCAGTTCATGTTGCCTCTGGTGCTCACGCTCCTCACGGTCCACATCTCGCTGTTCACTGTCCCTCTTCTCCTCTGCAGCTCACTGGCACTCACGCTTCTCATGATCCACCTCTTGCTGTTCATGGCCCCTCTTCTCCTTTGCAGCTCACTGGCGCTCATGCTTCTCATGGTCAGCTTCCCGCTGCTCCCGCTCCCTCTTCTCCTGGAATTCCAGCTCCATTCTGTGCAACTCAATCTGCAGCCTGAGTACTTCTGGCTCCAGAATACTGGTGACCTTTCCCTGCTGCTGTGGCCCTTCACTGGCACTGGCCCTGTTGCCCTCCTCATTGGATCTGGACACTTCACTGGCCGCTAGCCCCTCCACACCCAAGGTTTGGTCTTTTACAGTCACTCTCTGTGACTCAATGCTCTGGGTATCTGCTACCATCAGGCCATCCACTAGGTTCTGCTTGGTGGATTTCACCTCGTACTGGACTCCTCTGTCCCTGCACAACTGCTTTAAGTAGTCTACAGTGTGCCCGCTGTAGTTGGAAGCCATCTTCTTCCCTAACTACAGGTACTCTAACTTGTACTTTAGAAAAAAAATAAAACAGGTAGGAACTTGACTGTAAGCCAAGTGATATACTTCTGTTTCCTTTTCTTTTTAAATAAATCAGTACCTTGTTTTGCAAGTGAGCTGACAGTATTAAGCTGATACACTGAACAATAAAATCTTGTGTTACCAAAATTATGCAGACCGCTGCCAACTAGTCTGTCACAACCCCCGCTCAGCAGGTCAGGCCCTCTGCTCCCACAGTGCCAACCTCTGAGTGCAGTATTGTGAGCAGGGTAACAGAACAGGGTAACCCTCTTGTCTGTTTTGTGGGTCCGAATCACCTTTGGGCTCAAGTTCTGGAGGGATTCAAACTGTGAACCTCTTGCTAGCGTACCCAAATGTACAGGCTCAGATAATCTGCTCTTCAGGGAATGCCAGATATCTTTTGCCTACGGGCACCTAGCCAGGTATACAAAATGGCCCCTTAAAAACTCTATGAAAGACCTTAGATAAATTCTTACCTTTTCCCAGTTTGGAATACCATTAAGCTTATGAACAGTGTTGTCAAAATCTTAACCATCCATGCATCAGAGGCAAAAGGGAAGGACTTGGAAGACACAGGCAGTCTCTTTAAAATAAGAGGTTTTACTTAAAATGAATAAAATATGTAAAATGTAACCACAGAACAATATATCACAAAACATATAAGCACTTAAAAGAACAAGGTCAAATACAAACATAAACTCCTACCACAATACACTTAGACTTGTCTATCTAATGTATACCTTCTTACAGTGTTTTAGTTAGCTGTTGTTTCAAGAGAGTCCTAACAGGAATGTCTCTAAGTGGAAATACAGAATACAGTTAAACTGTCTCTAAACCTTCCCCTTCCATGATGTCACCTAGCTCCTCCCTGTAAAATATAAAAATTAATACACACAGGCTGTCCCATCACTCAGGAGGTATATTAAATAAGGTGACATCAGCAAACACTTGTTTCCCCATATGACCCTTCGATCTTGAGTCTTTTCCTGCTTTTTCAAAGACATCAGAGAACTTTTTAGAACTCTGCAGTTTTCTCACCTAGCTGTAACATAGTTTTTCAGCACCAGTTGAAATTAACTGCCCTTCCTGAAGATGTCATAAAATGGATATTTTAGTTCCTGGTTTCAAGCAACACAGATCCTAAACAAGGCTATAAAATGTGAGTTCTTGGAAGTTGATCACATTACAGAGATCTGTTGTTTAACATATCCTGTCCTTTGAACTGAAACCTGGGGGGGGGGGTCATCCCAGGAGCACAGGATGTCTCATGAGAGACACTCAAAAACACATTTTTATTTTACAAAATCATAGAGTGATCAGAACCAGCTGTCCAAGTGTTACAATCCAGGTCTGGAAAGAAAGTATGAAATAAATTAATTTATTAACTGCAGATCAACAGGGATGATATACTTTCTGACATGCCCTTGTGTTATGACTTATGTGGGACAAACAAAAAGGGCATTAAAACAAAAGATTGGAGAACATAAGGGAGCAATTAAAAATTCAAATATGGACTACACCTTGGCTAAACATGATGCAGAGGCCAGACATGGATCCCCAGCTTAGCTCAAATTTATTGGACTGGAAAAAGTGGAAATAGGCATTAGATGTGGGGACCTGGGGCAAAGACTATTACAAAGGGAGGCATGCTGGATTTTCCATGTAAATAGCCTGACCCCTTTAGGTCTCAATGAGGATAGGTTCATAGGTAGCTATGAGCAAGGAGGTCTGTTGACCCTTTAACAGCTCGCCACATATTAGTGGTACTCATATTTTTTCCCATATACATATCCAATCTTTGTTTGAAGGTATTCATATTCTCACTAGTTACCACTGTCTCTGGCAACCCATTCCATGGAGTCATCACCCTTTGGGAAAACCACTTTCTTCATTTAGTTATCTTACTAACCATCCCCTTTATCTTCATTCCATGACTCCTAGTACTTCTACTAGTTTCCTGTGATACAAGCCTAACGGTTTCCCATTTATATGCATTTCTGGATGCACTATAGACAAGACACAAGTCTCCCCTTAAATGCTTAAAATACAAGGAGTAGAGACCCAGTTCTCCCAACCTCTCCCCATATGTCTTGAATCTTAGGGTTCTGATTTGTTTTGTTGCTCACCTCTGCACCCTTTCCATCAGAGCCTGTCCTCCCCTTGTTTGTGGTGCACAAATGTGTCCAAAGTACTCCATATGTGGTCTTACAATGGAGGTATATAAGGGTAATAGGACCTCTGCATCCCTACTAATGATACAGTCCAACCCCGTTTATCCAACCCCCCATAAACTGAACCTCCCTATCTAACGAACTGATTGTTTGTCCCCCAGTGTTTCTATTGAAATGCACAGTGGCATTCTCACTTTGATAAAGCTGTTGATCTTTCCCATTGTGATTGCAGGTAGCCATTAACAAGTTCGATCGCAGCTACTTAAAATCACAACAGGAATGATCAACGGCTTAACAAGGTGAGAATACCACCATGGAATTCAATGGAAACACTGAGGGACAAGCAGGGACACAGCAGTTTGCAGACTGGGCAGTGTAGTTATAGTTTTAGCAGCGTCCAGTACCGAAAGTCACATGCCTTTTTTCATTCAATATGTTAAAGGGACAGAATCTGGAGTGGCTTTCAAAATCCATACAGCAGCAGGTGAACTCTGACCACCAGAATGATTCCTCCCACTGGCTGGAGCAGGTCAGTGAACAAAAGCCCTAGGGAACCAAACGGAAGCTGAACAAAGACTGTAGTTCCCAATTCAAAATGAGCCCAACTGGCTCAGCTGATGTTCTGAGGTCATGTGTGTCAGTTACGCAATTGTTGCCCAGTGGTTGCAGATAGTAAACGGTAGTCGGGCATAGGTAGGTCATGTGTGTTGGTGACTCGATAAGGGAGTCTACTTCTGTAAGCAGGTACAGTACTTCAACTAATCCAGAAAGGATGCAGTACAGTACTGTATACAGGCAATCTCGCTTATGCAAACTCCCATTTATCCGAACCGATCGGATGCCCCCAGGCAGTTTGGATAAACGAGGTTGGACTGTATTTCTCTATATACATCCCAATAATCTATTACATTGTTTCATCTTGTCTTTAATCTATCAAATGATAAATCCCTAGTTCTTGTTACCCCCAAATCCATTTCCTGAGTGGTCTTCACAAGACATAGCCCATTTAGCATATATTTATACTCTGGGTTATGCTGACCCAGATGCATAACTCTGCACTTCTCCAAGTTAAACCTCAGTTTGTGTGTTACAGCCCACCGTTGTAATCTATCTAGTTAATTCTGTAATATCTGGCCTCCTGTTTTACTGTCAATGATGGTCCCCACTTTGCTATCATCAGCATATTTGGCCATCCAGATATAGTTTGAGACTTTCATTGTTGATACAACCAAATTAAATATGGCAGGCCCCAGAACCGAGCCCTGCAGTTCCCCACTCGTAACTGCCCCCTATTTGGAGCAATATCTGTGAATGCACACCCTTTATCTCCACCTAGCTAACAAAGATCAGACCCAAGTACATTTGGATGTATTTGTAGAGTAACTAGCTGTCTCATCAATACATCATGATCCAGTGAATCAAATGTTTTGGCATTGTCCGAAAACACCACGTCCACTGCCATGCCCCTATCAAGTGCATCACTCATTGATTCATAGCAGTATAAATGATTTGTCAAACAGGACCTAACACCACTAAACCCATGCTGTTTTATATCAGTCATTCCGTTTTTTTTTTAATATGTTTAAGTATTTGTTCATTCACTATCCCCTCTATAAGTTTTCCCAAGATGGAGGTCAGGCTAATGGGCCTATAGTGCTCCACTTTTGATCTATTACCTTTTTTGTAAATCGGGGTCACTAGGGCTTCGCTCCATTCTTGTATCACCTTTCCTTGCCTAATGGAATCATTAAACAACTTGGTAATCGGCCCCACCAGTTCATGTCTCAATTTCTTTATCAGTCTAGGACTTATACCATCAGGTCCCATGGATTTATTAATCTTTAACTTGTTTATTTTATCCATCACCATGAAGCAGGTTATCTCAATCTGTGAATTAATTTGGGGATACTTAATGGAGGTATTAGACATATCCCTTGGTTGGAAAGTACTCAGAAAATAATGGTTTAAAGCATCTGCTATTTCCCCTTCATCTATTAATATATTTTTTTAATGGTCCTATTCCTGCATTATTACTCTTAGGGACCCCACCTAGCTGAAAACATTTTTTGTGTTATCTTTAACATCATTTGCCATTTTTTTCTGCATTTGTTTTTGCTCTCCTAATCAATCATTTATTCTTATTTGTTTCCTTTTTATTTGCTACCTAATTATCATCACTGGGATTTTTTTTTCTATTTTACGAACTTTTTCTTCTTCCTTCTTATACTGTTTCTAATCACCTTGTTCCTCCAAGCTGGTATCCTTCTTTCATTACTATATTTCCTTACCACCAGTACCCATGTGTCTATACAATAATCTGAGTTTTTAATTTCAGCTATGTAGCATCCATATCAAGGTCCTTCAAATCCAATTTCCAGTAACATTCTTGTAAAAATCTCTGCATAGATGCATAGTCTGCCTTATAATAGTTTTTAACCACTGTATTTCCTGGAACTTGTTCTCTACCGCTATCTATTTCTACGTGAATAACATTATGATCACGAGATCCAACTGGCATGTCAGCACCTGTTGTGACCTTTTCTGGCTCAATGTTACTTAGAAGAAGATCCAGAATATTGTTTCCTCTGTGTTTTTCGTTTACAAATTGTTCTAGTCCTTGCTGAGCCGCAATCTCAAGAAAAGTGGTTTCATATAATGTACAACCTTATTGTGTTTCCCAATTAATAGTTGGGAAATTAAAATCCCCCGGTAACGTATAATCTCCATTAACAGTCATGTTTCTGATTGCTGCTAAAAAAGCCTAATTTCCCTCTCTACTTAAACCAAGTGACCTATATCCTATCCCTATTGTAATATCTTTCCCCCCCAGTTTGAATTTTAACCCATAAGAGTTCTGGTCCCTCACATGATACATTTGGAGACATTGCTTCATATGCCTTACTTTATTGTACTGCATATATGGCTATCCCCCTCCACTCTTATTAACCTGATTTTTACAGAACATTGTATAACCAGGAATAGCGACCCCCCATTCTTGGTCTTTAAGCCAGGTTTCAGTTAAAGCGCAAACATGTACATTATGTCTTAGTAAAAGATCTTTCAATTCATCAGTTTTATTTCTTAGGCTTCTTACATTTGCCAATAATATACAAACTACAGACCTATTTTACCCCCTTTGTGTGCCCTTTAAGTCACAAGTAATTTTATCAGTGCTGACATTTGTATCTTTATTTTTCCCTAATGTGGTGATTATGTCCCTATTCCACTTATTTCTTTTGCCTGTTTTCTTCAAACTTACAACGTACCTGGTACTGGACCCAGCTTTATGTTCCCTTGTCCCCCCAGATGTTAGTTTAATGCTTTTCTAATTCTATCCACAAAGAGTGTCCCTAATAAATCTCCCCACTTTCTACTCAAATGTAACCTATCATGGCTATACAACTAATATTGATTTTCAAAGAACTCCCGACTTCTAACACATGCAATACCCTTAACTAAACTCCATTGCCTAATCCAGTTATTAATATTTTTTATTTTTCTATTAATGTACTGGCTCATTATTGGTATTGGCAGAATTTCAGAAATAATTAATTTACAACCATTATTATGAATCCTTTTCTCAGTTACTTGAGTTGCACTAAAGATATCCTCTATTTTACAACTTCTGATATCATTAGCTCCTATGTGAACAAACAAAATAGAATTTGTTTCTACCTTCTTCATTAAATCATCTGTAATAGTAATCATATCCCTTGCCCCGGCTCCAAGAAAACAACTACTAATAACTGCTTGCTTATTTATCTTTGTTGTCATGTGATCTGTGAATCTGATAATGGAATATCCTAATATATACACATAGAGCTGCACAAGTCCGAACTTGCTCCATTCTGCGATATTCAGCAGGAGGCAGTTGCGCCACAGAAAACATGCTGAGCAACAGCACAATGCAAATGAATGCATGCTGAACTGGAGGGGGAGGAATCATGCATAAACTACACAGCCCGATATTCAGCCGGGCTGTGCAGAGTTGTGCAGGCGCAACCCCCAACCTGCGCCTGCACAACTTTGAGCCAAAAAAAGAGCTCAAGTCGAGGCCACCACAGGTGAGCTGCTGCATTGCAGGGCGTAACACTGCAGCTGCCACCTGTGGCTGGCCTCATCCCTCCTGTGCCCCCCCTGCAGCCCGATTGCGGGCAAAAGTGTACAAATCCCCCGCCACCCCCACTGGCCCGATCATGGGCATGGCTTAAATACCCCCCACCAGCCCAATCACGGGCAGCAATGTATCTCCCGAGACATAGCCCTGGTGGTCCAATGGACCGAAAATCCTGATGCGGGATGTGGTTGTAAACACATTTCCCCGAACATAGCCCTGGTGGTCAGTGGACCAAAAATCCCGATCGCGGGATGTGAGTTGTAAGCCTAGCCCCTCGAGCGTGGCCCTGGTGGTCCAGTGGACCGATAATCCCAATCGCGGGATGGAATAATTAAACCCCCGAACATAGCCCTGGTGCTAGTGTCCCCCACCCACCCCCACCCACCCACCACGAAGCCCCACCACCCTGCTCCCCCAGCCCGGCAGGTGGCAGCATCCAACTCGCCTGCTGCCCTGCTGCCCGCCCGACTGACTGCCTGGTAGGGCTGCCGCCCCGTGGTGCAGAGCAAGAGCCAATGGGCGTGCAGCCTCACCATACAAGACAGTCCAGATTTGTGAATAGATACATGGGGGGGCAGGGTGGTCAAACAATGAAGTGAGTGAGACACTGGAAACACCAGGCCTGCCCGAGGCTAATATTCCATCCCAGTCGAGCTGCTCGATCACTGGACCACCAAAACCGAGAATGTGTTTACAGCACATCGCGATAAAGTTATCGATCCGCACTGGACCGCAGGACTATGTTCGAGGGGGTAATGTTACAACTACATCCGACGATGGATTTTCGGTCCACTGGACCACCAGGACTATGTTCGGGAATGTGTTTACAACCACATCCCACGATCGGGATTTTTGGTCCACTGGACCACCAGGGATGTGTTAGTGGGAAACATTGCTGCCAGCGATCGGGCTGGTGAAGATTGAGCTATGCCCATGATTGGGCCAGTGGGGGTGGTAGTGGGATTTTACACTCTTTGCCCGCGATCAGGCTGCAGGGGGCACCGGTCCTGACGGCTGCTGCCTAGCAGGGCACACAGGCACAAGTCCTTGGGATGCGCGCACCTGCAGCTAATGCCATGCAAATGGGGCCATAGATAAGATGCAAATGGCCCCCCTGCACCTTGCATGAATTATGGCCCCATTTGCATGTCACCTTTTTGAATATCAGGATTTTAGCATGGCGCAATGGTACTTCGCTGCCATGCAAGTTGAATGCTCCCTCTGACCACTTGCAGTGGCGCCAAGTTCCACTGCGCCATGCACAGTGGCTGTGGCCTGGGGGTGATATTCAAAGGAGTTGCTCAAGGGCGCAACTCCTTTGAATATCGCTCTGGCCACATCCCTGCACAACTATTTTGTGCAGCGCAAGGGCTTGCTCCACAAAATAGCACAGTTTGAATATCTGGCCCATTGTGTTCATTACTTGGGATATCATGAATCAGGGTGGCCTGTTCAGGAATTGTCTCCCTGTTAGTACCCCCTTTTCGCTCCAGATTCGTAAAATGTTCCATCTCTGAATCTGTTTCCTCCCTTATTTGCTGTAGTGGTTCAAAGCAATTTTCAGTCAGTATAGAAAATAACATAGCCCTTCTTCCTGTTTTCTTGTATGTTTCCACTATTGAGGTTCAACATCCTCTTCTGTATCCCTTATCCTTTTACACCCCCCTACAGTTTTTTCATCCTATTTGATGCATGTTTGTTTATCCTTGATTTTATAGCATTTCAGCTCCAACTCTAATTCTATTACTTTAGCTTTTAATTATTTTATTTCAAGGCACTGCCTACATGCAAAGTGTGTAAAATCGGCCATTTTTGCTATGCTAAACTTTAGACACAGTGTGCACTGTACCCCTATTTCTCTCCCCTGAAATGTTACATATATATTGTCCATTTTTGCTCTATCACACTAAAGCAGTCCCCTTTTAACTTAATTATAAAGTACTGTTTAAGTACTGACAGTTTATAAACAATACTTACTAATTTCATAGTTCAAAAAAAGAAAGGCACTCACCAACCGAAAAACAAACATGCAGGCTCCAGGAATACCAAATAGAGTCAAAATGTTATTCCAAACACATGTTGCATGCTTTAACGCGTTTCGGACATTAGTCCGTTGTCAAAAGCTAATGTAAATAACCATACAGACAACTTAAATAGCAAAAAAGTGATGACATCATAAAAAGTGTCAAATGGCACACACATCAGTGATAGGATATAAAAGTGGAAAACAACAACCCAATAAATAAAAAAGGGGGGGACAAAAAAGGGGGAGTAGACCAATAAAATGGGGGGGGGAAGGAGGGGGGAATAGGTAAGGTAAGGAAGGGAGAAAAAAAAGTAATAAAGTGACAATAATAATTTAATGTGTATCAATGTACCACGCTTATAAAGTTCATAAAAAGACACACATCATGAATATATAATTTACATATAATCTGAGTATCAAGAAATCCTGAACCAGAATATATTACTTTTGTTTTTTCCTAAGAAATGGTTTCAAGTCAAAATTAGTATTAAGACCTGGAAAATGTATAGCTCTTAGATTTATGATCCAAAAGGGTTCTCTCAACAAAACTAAATCATTAAAATTGCCACCTCTGGGGTTGGGATTAACCTTGTCTACAGCCATAAATGAAAACCTATGTGCAGTGCCTTCCCCTGTATTCTGGATATGATAGGCTGTAGCACAGGTATCATCTCCTCTGTCTATGGCCCTAAGCTGTTCACTGACTCTAACTTTAAAACTCCTAATCATTTTCCCTAAATAAAAGGCCATACAATGACAAACAGCCAACTAGATGACCCCTCTTGCATCACAGGTGATAATCTGGTGAATTTAAAATTCCCTTTCAGTGTTAGCACTGGTGAATGTTTTGACTATTAAAACACGTTTACAAAAGGAACAACGTTTACACTGGAAATACCCTGTACCCCCGAGTTAGCCAAGTTTTCAGGTATGTTCTGATAATGCAAATCACACATGCCCACACAATGCAAAGCATCATAGGCTGCATATGCAAATCACATAGAGATATTATACTGGTCCAACTTTAGCAGAGATTGTATGGTGCCAAAAGGTTCCTGATAATGGCTATGTGTAGGAGTGTCCCCAAGTGCAGTGGCCCTCCTAAAGGACATTCTTGGTGGTTCACGAACAATGTACCTGAGTCCTGGGTCACTCTGTAAAACGTCGACTTTTACAGATCATCTCTTGTATAACATGTGACTGTGCTTTATATGTAGTTACAAAATTAATACGAGTACCCATGTTTGAACCCTTAAGGTGGTTTACTAGTAGTTCATTTTCTATCCATTTTTGAAACTATTTCTCTAGTATCCACAATATTTTTGCTGCTATAACCCCACTCTAATAATCTATTACACAGATCATCTGCTTGTTCCTCAAATTCTGTTAATGTGCTACAGCTACGTTTGACTCTCATCAATTGTCCCTTAGGGATATTTTTAGTCACATGACTGGGGTGGCAGTCACTATGGTCTGAAGCACCACCTGTCCTAGTGCAGCCTTTTTTAGATGTTGACTTACTAATTTCACTATAGTTTTCATCCCTCTACCCTTCTGCACTGATTGATGAGGGTATAACTCTTCATAGTTACATAAAGCAATGATTCCCCCCACTTCTGTAAGAGAATGAGACTACATTGTTCCCCCTGTTTCCTACAGTGACTAATTAATGACAGCAGGGGTATGACTTTACAGGCTCTACCCTTGTGGGAGATTAAGACTTTCTGGTGCTGTCTCCTTTTTTGAACTACTGTAAATAACACTGACATGACTTGTTGTGCTCTGTCAGCATTAGAAGGCATGACTTGTCCGGCTCTTCCTCTCTGTATATATCTTTTTTTAATCATGTAGTTTCATATATTTATTACACTTAGCACTTTCACGGCATGTTGCACTTCTGTTTTTTGAGCACTTTATAGCCGTTTAAAGCACGTTGTGGTTTACTGCAGCACTTTAAGACAGGTATCACTTTAAGAGAATGTTTGCATAAATTAACTAGGATTCACCAAGGTAGTACACTCTGACGATGACGTAGGAGAGGTCGATACATAAGTACTCTACCAGGAAATGGGTCCACCATTTTGTGTGCTGTGACACAAGTTATTTTTTAGTTCCTATTTTTGTGTGTACTTTTTTTGCTTTTGTTGCGGTGCATTTTAGTCAGCATCTCAACTTAGCATGCAGTGTACAAGCTGCAGCACCACGAGATAAACACTGTAGATTATTAACAAGCAGCGAGCATTTTTTTGCACAAATGGGACTTCCAGCAGGACCAACCATATATGTGGGTGAGACTGTTACTGGCTTGTCCAGGTCTGTTTTTTTAGTTGCTTTTAAGCTATGTGTTATATTGTGTGTATTTAATAAAGGAGATTCATTTTTTGAAACAGCTTCAAAGATCCCTTATTTACACACTATTGATTAGTGCTGACCTCACCAATACAGCCCATTCTGTTTCAATTATTTTCAAACTTATGGTAGTACTCTGCCATCCTTAGGAAGGCCCGTGCTTTCCACTTGGTCATGGGTATGGCCCATCCCTGGATGGCCTCAATTTTCACTGCCTCACTTTGGATGTATTCACTCCCCAACCCGTGCCCAAGGTAGGACACTTCTACTGTCCCTATCTGGCACTTCTCCTACTTGATGGTCAGCCCAGAGGCTTGCAGTCAACATAACTCCTTGGTCATGTGCCTGACATGGTCCTCCCAGGTCTGGCTATAGATGGCAATGCCATCCACATATGCCAGAACAAAGTCTCCTGTCCCATTCAGAATGCAGTCCATGAGCCGTTAAGAAGTGCCTGATACATTCTTCATCCCAGATGGCATTGTCCTGAACTTGAATAATCCAAATGGGGTGATGAAGGCTGATCTCTAGCTTCGGGGGTCAGTGGCACCTGCCAATAGCCCTTTGTCAGGTCTATGGTGAACAGGTAAAGGGCTCCTCCTAACCTCTCTAGGACCTCATCTGTCCTGAGCATGGGGTATGCATCCAACCATGTGCAGCAGTTGAGCTTGCGGTAGTCAATGTAGAACCCTGTGGTTCCGTCCTTTTTTGGAATCAGCACCACTTGGGAGGCCCAGGTACTACTGGACTCCTGGATCACATGGAGAGCCAGCATCTCCTTGATCTCCCCCTCTATGGCATGTTTTACACCATCTGGGACTCTGTAGGGTGGCTTTCTCTGTGTGGCTTGGGACCCTGTATCCACGTAGTGCTCTGCCAGCGTGGTATGCCCTGCTTTCCTTGTGAACCTCTCACCAAATGTATGCAACACCTCATTCATTTGGTAGTTTGGGCTGGTGTTAGCCACACCAAGAGTATGACGGCTTCCACTGAGGATTCTCCCTTAATCTCTCCCAGGAAATCCATCAATGGGTCTGCTTCTGCCTCCTCCTCCATGGATAGCTACACATAGACAAGACCATGTTGTCCCTGTCATGGTAGAGTTTCATCATTTTTATGTGGTAAACTCTCTCTTTGCACCTCCTATCTGCTAGCGCCGTTATGCAATTTAGATCATTCACCCTCCTGACCACCAAGTATGACCCCTCCCAAGCTGCCTGTAATTTGTTCTGCTGGACAGGGACAAGCTCCATCACCTGTTTCACTCAATGTCGGTGACCACCAGACAAGTTGAAAACTGAGCTACAAAATTGTAATTTCAGAACAGGTGCTCCTGGGCAAACCTTATGAGCTCCTTGAGCCATGACATGAAACTCAAGACATACTCCATGACAGATTCCCCCGGGGGAGCAAGCTCACCCTCCCATTCACCCCTTACCAAATCAAAGGGTACCCTTAACCTGTGTCCAAACAGGAGCTCAAAGGGTGAGAACCCTGTGAACTCCTGGGGGAACTTCCATATATCGAATAGGAGATGGGGTAGGTACTTGTCCAACTCTCTTGCATGCTGGTCAGCGAATGCCCTTAACATGGTTTTAAGAGACCCATTGAATAGCTGAACCAGATCGTTAGTCTGGGGCTGGTATGGTGAGGTCTTGAACTGCCTTACCTTACACTTCTTCCAGAGACTAACCATCAGATCAGACATGAAGTTACCCTGATCCACCAGAATCTCCTGGGGGAACCAACCCAGCTAAATATCCCCAGCAGTTCATGGGCCACCTTCTCAGCCTCAATGGAGGACAAGAGCACTGTCTCTGGGTACCTTGTGGTGTAATCTATGACCACCAAAATGTACTGCTTGATAGTGCAACTTTGGGTGCTATGTAAGTCCACAATGTCCATAGCAACTCATTGAAATGTCTGTTTAACAGTAGAGAAATCAAAGCTGCCTTAATCTTGTCCCCAACCTTTACAACCCTCTGGCACTGTAGAGAAGTCCAGCAGTAGAGTGCCACATCTTTAAAACTATTGGGCCAGTAAAAATGCTAGTCAGATGCCTTTTTATATGGCTGACCCCTAGGTGTCCTGAAAATGTTATGTCATGGGTAGAGGCTAGAAGCTGCTTCCTATACCCCATAGGAACCACAGTCTGTCAAAGTACCCATTCCTCTGGTTCTCGCTTAGGGACCCACTCATGGTACAAGAGCCCATTCTTCCAGTAAACTTCTCTTTTCTCAGAACTCAGAGAGTCACCATACTGGTGGCTATCTCCCCTAATTTTTCCAGGGATGGGTCAGCATTCTGAGCTCTCCCTAGATCTGTATGCCCCATCTTTCCTAAAACACATCAAGCTGTCGGAGAGCCACTCATGGCTGGTATCTCCTCAGTCTCCTCAGTCTATAGCTCTGGCTAAGAACTGCTGCTTCCACCTCATTCTTCAACTAGACAGCTTCTTCTGCTACTGAGGTAGGGGTTGCTTCCTCATGTACTGCCCCATCTGTGTCATCAGGGGCCAGTGCACTCACCTTGCTATGGGTAGTGACACACACAATACTGGCCCTAGAATCAAAGTCATTACCCATGATTACATCCCCGGGCAGGTCTGTTACAACACCTACCTCCCATATTTTATTTATTTATCTGTTTGTTTTGATTATTGGGTAAGTGTACTAGACACCATAAATGTCTATTTTCAGGAATGACCCGGGAGGATACAAGGCAAAATAGGTAAATACAGAAAGGCAAAACACATAATGGTACAGAGAAAATATACAGTCATAGTCAGGGGCACGATTTTTCTGTGGCACTTTGGCGCAAAGTTCTGCGGCAGCGTTCCCATTTGCCACAGAACTTCTGTGGCGGTGGACAGTTATTTCTGCCGCAATTCTGTGGCACAAATCTGTTGCACTGTTCCTTTTATTTTTATACTTTGTTGTTGTTTTTCTTCATATTTGACATTTTCATAGTAAAGTGCTTATATTGTAACATTCACCCTTAGCATTCATTACATAAAGACATGAGCCCAAAGGAGTACTGTTACATATACTGTGAAAAGTTTAATTTTTTGTTATTTTTTGGGAGTCATGTGACATACTAATTATATATATGTTTTCCTCTTGAAGTACCGTGGAGTGAGATCACAGTTATGAAAAAACTAAAATAAAGATATGTAACTGATTACTTCCACATGTGCACGAACACCTACACTAAATCCTTTATTTGTTGTTTTACTTTCACTTACAGGAATGACAAAATGTTTTCAGCTGCTAATAAATCCTTTTCTCAACTATGTGTGTTTGTTTTATTTATACTGTGAGAATCACTGCACACCACCTTCACATATCCTCGTGAGAGTCATGATGTTTCATGCATGCCACATAAAACATAATGTTTTACTGCATTGCTTAGAACAACAGACAAGCCTTACACACAGCTAGAATTTGACACACACACAGAGAATATTCATTTTTGTATGTTTCATAGATGCATACGTATTGCACGCAGTACTCCAGGTGAGGCCTTACCATTGTTTTATACAATGGCATCAACACCTCCTGTCTCCTGCTAATAATACATTTATTTTTACATCACAATAGGTGTTCAGTTGGTTCATTTAGAATAGTTTCACGTCAGGATAGGTAGATAGATTTTTTGTTTGTTTGTTTTTGGTTACTGTAGCCTGATGTGTAGTGGGTTGGAGCCAAGGAGAGGCACAGAGGCTTTGGTTAAAATTGAAATCTCGGTTCCGAGCAGGAGGACTCAACTCTAAAGGGCATAAAATCCTTGCTTCCAATAGGACTAAGCTCAGCCCTGGATCTCCAGCGGGGGGGGGGCAATTTACTGTTGCAGGGTGCCAGCCAGGATAGGGACACACAAATATTCACACTGTCTGTATAACTGAAATTAATTCAGGAAAAGCAAGTGTTAGAAAACTAATTTTGGTTACACAGACAGTGTGCACATTTCCTGTGTCCCCTAACCTGGCTGGCACACTTCCAATACCCACCCAATACTGGGAATAGGGCTAGCCGAAGTCCCACTGGGGTGGTGATTTTCACAGGCAATGCCTCCATGGCTGAGCTGGGATCTAAACTGTGACTGACACGTTCCTTGCTTTGCAGCATTCCAACCCATATACCTGCAGAAAATTACGTAAAAAAAAATGATGTTCCCCTCCTAGCTGGCACCATCCTTGCAGGGGGCATGTTTTGTAAATATAATTATTAATATTAATGCCCTCAGGCTTAATTATTTTAAACAATTTTAATACCTTCCTGGCCAGAGACACCCTTATTTTGTATTCTATATTAGTATTTATTATATTTAATGCTTTGCAGCTGGGCCAGAAGAACCATCACCTGAAATATGTCTGTAGGGAACCTGGACAAGAGAGCATTACTATTTTAAAAAATAATTCAGCCCAGAGGGCAGTATTATAATTGGAACTTCACAGAGCCATTAAAAAAATAAACACCTCCCCTTCTAAGTAGGACCCTGCCTGACAGGGACACGTTTTGCACATGTAAATATTTTACAGACAATGCCCTACTGGGATGAGTTATTACTTATTTTAAACACAATATAATAAGCATTTCTGAGCATAGATATACTTCAGACTGGAATCATGAGCTCTGTGTAATCCCCTCCTTGACTCTCTGTGGCATTGAAGACATGATTAACCAGCTCTGCCTAAATACATCACCTCATATCCAACCACTTCACATCCAAATAGATTCAGATTTCAAATTTTATTGAATGGCAGAAGTCATTGCAATTTAAAATATTAAAAACAGTGAAGCACAAAATACACAATAATAGGTTACAATATATTAATACATCATAGCAAACAACACAATCACAATGTTCATAAAAATTTGCACTTAAAAATATCTAAAATTCATAATTTATTTATTTAGATTTTGGTAACCGGGTAGGCCCACTGAGACCAGAGATCCCTTTTTCAGGGGTGACCCAGGATTAGTTACAGAGAGTACGTATCTTGGCAACATTAAACAGTAGTCTTAGGTATACATTTGTAGATACAGTGTGTACATACATATAAGAATAGTTTAGGATGACATTAGATAAAATACATAACAAGGAGTGGGATACACATGAGCAACTGTAGGACAGTGTTAACTGAGTACATAATTAGTCACAGGGGGTACGTAGTTGGGTATTAACATACATAAGTTCATGGTTTGTACATGGTACACATTGGGTAACATCGTTGGCCCAGAGAGCAGAGGGTTCCACTAGTCTAATAGATGTTAAGACGGTTTCAAAGTACCTTAGCAGTTTACATAGGGAATGCTATAGGAAAGCAGTTGAAGTTGGCACCAGAGGTCACAGAGGGGTGATCATGATCAGGGGCTAACGGTTGCACCCGAAGAGACTAAGTACCAGGAGATATGCTTTGAGGCCCAATTTAAACCCTAGGAGAGAAGGCTTGTTGACTAGAGTTACAGGGAAGGCATTCCATAATAGGGGGACAGCGTAATGGAAGGAGCGTTTGCCTTGGTTGGTGCGAACCCGGCGGGTGGTAAGGGGATATCTAGCTGAGGATCGAAGGGTATGGTACTGGATCTTTGGGATGAGTAGATCACGCAGGTGAGGAAGAGGGCCAAGGGAGGCGAATTTGAAAGCAAGGCAGGCAGAGGAGTAGGCTAGCTTGTGCCGGAGGGAAGGCCAGTTTAGGTCTGCTAAGGCCTCGCAGTGATGCCTCCTAGGGAAAGAGTTAGTAGTGAAGTGAGTCACTTTATGGTAGAGTGTGGAGAGCATATTGAGCTTAAACTCTCAGAGAGACTGCAGTAGTGGGGGTCCGTAGAGGATTGTAGGGAGGAGATTGCAGTTGGCGATTGCATGACACGCCTTGCTAGAGAAGGAGTTTCCCAGATGATAGAGGAGCCCTATCTTCTGGTGGATGGTTCAGGTTAGGGAGATAATGTGGGATTTATAGGTCAGCTCCTGGTCAAGGAGGACACCTAGGTACTTGAACTGATCCAAGACCTCAAACTTCCTCCCTAGAGCTGACATGAGCTTGAGTAGGTCACTTTTGTCAGCCCTGAACCGTCTGGTCTCGAACAGGACGGCCTTGGTTTTGTCATCATTCAGTTTTAGAGAATTTGCTGAGAACCAGGCCTCCAGGTCAGAGAGACAAGTCTGCAGCTTGATAGATATGACATTGGGGTGGGGGTCGCTGAAGTAGACGACAGTGTCATCTGCATAAAGAATGAGGTTACTCGGCCCGCAGCCTCCCTCAATGTCGTTTAGGAAAAGTGAGAATAGTAGGGGGCCCAAGATCAAGCCCTGGGGTACCCCTGAGACCATGGGTCTTTCACTGGATTGAGAACTCCTACAATGGACTTTCTGTGTTCTGTTAGTTAGGTAGCTCTTGAACCATGATAGGGCGTGTGCATCCAGACCTAGTTGCCAGAGCTTAGAGAGGAGGAGTTCATGGTTGACCATGTCAAAGGCCTTGGATAGGTCGATGAATAGTGCACCTGTTGGGAAACCTTGGTCCATGGCCTTAAGAATGTCAGATGTGAGTCAGATTAAGGCAGTGTCAGTGCCATGGCCTTTTCTGAACCCATGTTGTACGTCGGAGAGTAGTAGGTGCTGTTCTAGGTAGTCCTGTAGTTGATTATATACGAGCCTCTCCTGTATTTTTCCAAGAAGGCTGAGAAGGGAGATTGGCCTGTAGTTTCCCACGAGGTCACGGGGACCTTTTTTATGGATTGGGACAATAGTCGAAACCTTCCATTTGGTAGGGATGGTTCCTTCAAGGAGTGACCTATTAATCAATAGGGTGACAGGACAGGCAATAGCTGTGGCGGCTGGTCTCAGCCATCTAGGTTCTAGAAGTTCATGCCCGGGGGAGGAGTTAGGATTTATTTTGAGGAGCAGTGGGAGTGCAGCGGATATTTCAACTAATTTCAGGTGGAATTGGGCCTATGGGAGGGTTCGGCCTCAAGGGATGAAGGGAAGGGACCCAGGGGAAGCTGTGGGGGGAGAACCTAAGGGATTAGAGAAGCAGTCGGAGAAGGCTTCAGCAACTGCCAAGGGGTCGCTGGTCAAGGAGTTACCGACCAGAAGTGTGTCATTAGGTGAGTTTGGGGTACCCTTGAGGAGGGAGTTAATGTGACCCCAGAATTTCTTGGGGTTACTGAGATGACCTATTTGGAGGTCCCTTAGATACTGTGATTTAGCCTGTTTAGAAGTTTTCTTGGAAATGTTCCTCAGTTCCCTATACTTCTCCCATTCAGGTGTGCCACCAGAAGATTTGTAGAGTCCCCAGGCCCTGTCACGGAGTATCATAGTTTGCTTAAGGTTAGGGCTCAGCCATTTGTGGCACTTTCCCTGAACCCTTAGTTTCTTCCATGGAGCATTTAGGTTAGCCAAGGACAAAAATGAGTTGGTGAAGTAGTCAAGTGCCTCATCGAGTGAGGGGAGAGAGATGATGGGGTTCCAGTCAATAGTCCCCAGGGCTGAGCAGAAGTCAGCAGGGACAAACCTGCTAAAATTCCTTGCTTCTATGATGCAAGCAGGAGTTTTACAGGGTTTATTGGACCAGATACAGAAAGTTGGAGAGTGGTTGCTAAAGGAATCAGACATAATCCCGGCACTAAGTATGTGGTCAGGGCAGGAGACTAGAGCCCAGTCGATCAGGGAGTGGTTGCCAGTTTTAGCATTGTGTCTGGTAGGGAGGTCAATGACTTGGGTGAGAGAGGAGTCGAGTATTAGGTTCTTGGTCGCGGGAGACCCTAGGGCCAACCAGTTTAAGTTGAAGTCCCCGAGAAGGATGACCTCCCTCAAACAATGCTCCTCGCAGGTGTTGATCAGGGGTTCAAGGGAAGTGACAGCTGAGTGAGGTGGGAGATAGGTGCAGCCTATGTAAAGGGGCTTAGTGTCACCAAGGAGCACTTTAAGGATTAAGATCTCGCTGTGCAAGTCATGGAAGGCAGGGTGGTCGACCAGCGAGGCATTCAAGGTGGAGTTGAGGTAAATGAGAACCCCACCTCCTCTTTTTTTCCCTCTCTGTCCTTTTGGAAAACCTGATAGCCAGCTAGGTTCACTTCGTGTGGGAGGATCTGGGGTTTGAGCCATGTTTCGGTGACCGCAAGTATATCCAGTTTGTACAGTGTTGTCCAGGCCTCCAGGTCATGAATTTTGTGCTTTAGGCTGCTGATGTTCATATGCACCAACTTGATCCACCTAGAGTTTGCCCAGAGGGGGTTAGTAGGGTCGGTAAGGGTGAGATTGGGGGAGTATGGGCCAGGGTTGGGTTCAATGTCCCCCCTAGTGCCAGCTTGAGCCTGGCATAAAAGCCAAAGTCCTTCAAGAGGATGAATAGACGGCTCCATTGGTCGAGGATGCTGATGAAGGGTGACAAATAGGTGTAGTGTCCCTTCAGGAAGGGGTAGGCAGGGGTGATCGATGCCATTAGGTGGAGTCTCCATTGGGCATATGTGGAGTGGAAGGAAAGTAGGTCATTGCTAGACCCCTTCGGGAGTGGCCTGTGTGAGCCTTGGCAAGGTTTATTTGATCTGTTCGCCCATAACGCAGGGGGTCCAGGAGGGTGTATAGGGTAGAAGCCCATCTCAGAGGTGGGGCAGCCACAGGGGAGGGGGAGGGCAGTATAGGGTATATGTGCTGAGTGTACAGGAGCCACCCTAGTCGATAAATAATCCATGGTGTAGATCTGAGGGAGTCTTGGAACTCTGGGAGTAGTGCAGACCTGGTGGGGGTTGGGAATAGGGAGGGAGGAGGACCGATACAATGAGCTCGAGAGCTTATGGAGCAGCAGCAGTTAGAAGATGGTGGGGAAGTAACTAGTCTGGGGGCTACAGAGAGCTAAGAGTACTGGTTGTTTGGGGAGGAGGACTTCAGTACCTGCTGCTTGCGGGGTAACTGTTCTTGGTGAGCAGGGGTAGTTAGTCTATAGTGATTTTGGCTGTAAGCGGGGCCTCGTTGGGCAGGTTTAAGCACTAGAAGTAGGCAGGGATCAGTGTAGTTTTTTTTTTCTTTGTTCTCTCTCGCTCTCTCTGATGGCTCAATAACAAGCAACAGAGGTAACAGGCAGAGTCTGTTAGAGCAGCCACTAGTGTTAGCAGCTGATAAGCTGCAAATGGGAGAATTGGCTGATAGGTTTTTCACATCACGTGACAAAACCTGTAAGACAGAGAGCTCACCAAGGGTGGTGGTGGGGGTGGTGGGGAGCCGGCACGGAGCGCCAGCGGGGCCAAACACCACACTGGGAGCAGCGAGAAGCAAGTTGCCAATTACCTTCATTACAGGGCTTCGGGGGGGGCGCTTCCACACCTAGCGCATTGCTTCGAGGAGGGCTTCCTTTGCAGCCCTCACGACCGACTGTGGAGGAGAGGAGAAGAGGGGATTAAATATCAGAAAGGGAGGGAGGAGCGACTGACACAGGCAGGTAACTTTACTTTAATTTGCAGGACCCAGCAAATGCATTCTGAGACTTATGGGACCGATATAGGACAATTTTACACAGCGGGTTAAGAGCGAGGTTGATTTAGCAGGACAATGCTGCACTACTTCTAAGTCAGAGAGTAGTTAATATAAGGCAACAGGTAAACGGAATTAAACACAGCACTGTGCTAGGTCAAGATAAGTAATGCAGCATTACTTGTAACTTAAAAAGTGACTAACTAGCAATTAAATTAAGGCACATTAAGACAACAGGTAAAAAAGGACTTAAACAGTGCACTATGCAAGACTCAGAAGCAGTTGGAAAAAAAAAACAATCAGAACATCCACGCCGACTTCTTCAGGCTGGGGTCCTTTTAAATTTCAAATGAAAATGGTGCCAGCACCATGCTGGGAGCAGTGAGCAGCAAGTTGCCAATTACCTTCGTTTCAGGGCTTGGGCGCTTCACACCTAGTGCCTTGCTTCAGGAAGCTTCCTTTGCAGCCCTCGTGACCGTTTCGGGGCTTGAGCACTTCCACCTAGCACCTTGCTTCAGGGAGACTTCCTTGCAGCCCTCGCAACCCGACTTCGTTTCAGGGCTTGGGCTCTTTCACACCTAGCTTTGCTGAGGAGGCTTCCTTTGCAGCCTTGTGACCCGACTTCATTTTGGGGCTTCAGGGGGTGGAGCGTTTCACCCACCTAGCACCTTGCTTCAGGAGGGCTTCCTTTGCAACCCTTGCGACCCGACTAGTGCAGCGTCGGAACTTAAAATAAAAGTCCTAAATATTGAGATCTCTTATTGAGAAATCACGGATAGTGAAGTAATGTATGTTTAAGATTGTCCTCTTGGTTTAGGCCACAGGTACAAAACTGAGCAGATACCTGTTTGCCTTTGCCTTTGAAATTACAGTATATATAATTTTTTCATATAGTTCCATACACAACCTGGAAACCATCTGACGGTCATTGGGTTTTTGCACAGCAGCCAAATATGGTGTCAATTTGTGATCTGTTTTTATTAACTGAAACCACCTAAAGTATTTCAAATTTGTAATTCTTGTACTGTCTATTTGTAGTGCAAAAACAGTTTGCAAACAAATTTTATTTTTTGCTCTTGGACCAAGGAGAGCAAAAAGTGTTGACCCAATTCTCTTCGAATAATTTCTGCTGGAACCGATTTGGACATCTTTAAAATGTACCTATACATATTGTTAAGTTGTGTTTCTAGTGATTTAACTGATTTTTGAGCCCAGATTTCAGCATCATACAAAATTCTTGTTTGTATTTTGATATTAATAACTCTCAGCATGCCTTTGCTAGAAGCGTTCCCAAGTCGGTTAGCAAACTGCGAGGAATCATATGAACACACAAATAAATAAAACAAGCTGCTTGCAGAATATGTGCTCACTGATAAGTCAGAATTTCAGCAATAAGCACTAAGTCAAAGCAAAAGCAATCCCTTTTTGTCATGCCTTAAAAGTTCTTATAATCTTTTTAAGACAGATAAGAAGAAACAGTGAGCATGGTAAACTAGATAGGAACAACAACTACCAAACTGGGATCTACGGATCTGGTTAATGTGCAGCCCTGCTTCCTGCGAGACAGCAAACATTTGCGATCAAATAGGGAGAGGGGTTTTATAGCCAGATCATCCCAAGGTGTAACTCCCAATTTAGTTCAGCTGTTCCCTATTAATATTAATTTATCAAATAATTAAATGGCCCTAATAAAAAATGTTGCCCCAATTAAGTAATATAATTATTCACCGTGCTTATGAGTTTAAAGTTGGCTGATCCCAATTGCCACATGCTTATATGTAGTAGTAATTGATAAGTAAAGCATAAATCAATACCAAAATCAAAAAGTCAGCACCCGGGGTCAATTACTCAGTGAGGCAGAGCACATGGAATACTGCCAGTTCGTTAATCGGGTCTGCCTTTATTTCCATGATGTATAAATTTGTATTTGTATTTTGAGAGTATCTATAATTGTGGCCGTGGAAATCAAGTAAGAGGGGAAAAAAATATTCACAATTAAACTCATAGTAAAAAGTATGGACCACTGAGACAAGTCAGAGCCTAAGTATGATTTGATTTTGAAAAGCCGCTCACTTGTCAAAATCTAATTCCTCAATTGAACGCTATTGGTGTACAACAACACAGTCCGAGAATGGGCTTAGTTATAAAATCTCAAATCGCTTAAAAGCATTTACATGAGGAAGACTGGGTTTCAAATATGAGAATACATTTCTAAAAAAACACCAATATATTTTTTTGTGATATTTTAAAAATGAACAGGGGTAACAATCGTAGACAGCCACTGGTGTTTTACAAACACAGATGTTTTACAAGCATGGTAATATGACGGAATGTGCTGAAATAAAAAAGGGAATGTTACATGGATCAACAGGAGGCATGGAGGACCAGTGGAGGACTGGGAGAGGAATAATCTTAATCTTAATTTTCTATCAGACTGTTCCTCCAGTTAATGATGCTTCTGCCCTCCGCAGGGCTTACCACAGCTTGCAGACCATGAGTTGCTCCTACCACCGCAATCTCAGTGAACCTGTGTTGTATTTTTTTGCAGGGTGCAATTAGTTGTAGGGTGCTGCACGGGCAATAAAACATTGAAACAAGGGTCTCCCCAGGCAAGTGTTGAAATGCTGCTGGGATGTAGTTCTTTTGATCCACTTGGGCTAACCTTCAAAATGTAGAAATCAAACAGGCATCTTAGCGGTGCGCGTGCAATGTTAAGAATGGAGCTTGTTATTTTGTGGCCTCGAAATAAGGTTAGAGCTTTCCACTCTATCCACTATTGTCTTCCATAAAAGCTTTAGCTTCAATCACCAGGGGACAGGCAACGGTTACAGGATCTCAATTGGGTGGGGTAGCTTGCTAACACTTTTGTCAAGCAAGATTTTGGCATCTGGTGAAACCTTGACACAGTAAAAAACTGTCGCAGTCACTAAATGTTTCTACAAGAGATTACTTGAATGCCAGGCAGAGACAATTTGTAGGCGAGTTCCATGATCAGCTGTAACTTCTGTGGTGGGCAGCTGCAAATTCCATGATCAGCCACGAATTCCGTGGGCAGCCACAATTTCCACAGGTGGGCACAAATTCCGTGGTTAATTCCGAGGTCAACAATGGCCGCAGAATCGTGGAAAACTTGGGGCCATGGTAATAGTAAAGATGGGTTGTACTGTACATTCAAAGTTTGCCTTGGGCTGGCCTGCTGGCACAGCAGAAAGAATTACAGCTGTGATGCAGGTGACCCAGGTTCTGGAATGCACTCAGGATGCCTTAGGGCCGTCCGGGAGCGGGGGTGACTTGAGCGGCCAAAGCATGCTCTCCACCTGTGAGGAGGGGAAAGGGGTAGAGTAACTCTGGTCTGGTGATCCCTGGTGACCATGGGATGTACCATTATTGGAGCACCAGCAACCACTTCTCTCAGGGGGCCTGTTGGATGCAAGGCGCGGTTATGTCACGGAGTCCACTTGACATGCCCCCATAGGAAACATAACAGAAAAATGCATTCGGTGTGCCCAATGATGCCCCCACCCCATAGCGGATCCGGTGTCATGCTGGGGGGGCTCTGAAGGCTCTGCCCTGGGGGGGTAATCCAGTGAGCACTGTGTACGGGGGATCCCAGGTCCACCTGCAGTGGCAAGATGCTGAAGGAGTTCACCTTAAGATAAAGCATAGTAAGTTAAAAAAAAAGTTTGCCCTAGCCACCATCTCAGTTTAGAAAGATCCAGGATAGTAGCATTAAGACTGCAGGACCTGTCACTCCTCTAATCCTGGAAAACTGGCCAGGCAAGATCTGTTCCTCTTGAATCAAATTCTGCTTCACCAAACAAATGGAGGCCCAAGTGTCCCTCAATCCCTGGGTCACCATGTAATTTACACACACAGGGTGCATGTGTGTAGTGGAGTTAGAGGGCACTGTACTCTGTGTACATGCTACTTATCATGGGACATTTACAGAGCTACCCCCTCTGGTTGTACATGTACATTTTTTTACATTTTTTGCACAATCATAAGACAAATACCCCTGTTTCTGACACATATAGCATCTGCATTCACTCATCTCCGTGCTTTTGAAACTAGGTGGCTTCCCCTTTTTTCAGACACAGGCTGGGTTCCTTGAGATTGCCTCCCAGATTTCCCCAAAAAACAGCTGATGGTCCCTCCCCATTATCTTTCTGATGAGAGGATGGTTGGCTGGATATGAACCGATCAGCCCTCTTGGCTGCCTCCCTTGCAGAGCTCGGAGTTCCATCCAACAACCAGATCCTCAGATCCTCAGGTACAGTTTTTAGAAACTGTTTCACAAGAAATAAATCTTTTATTTCCTCTACAAAGTGATCTTTTGCACCCTCTACCCAACATTCTAACAAGCTACTTAGCTGCACGCACATTTTAGCATAGCTATCCCTAGGGGCCTTTCTTTACCATCTAAATTTTTACCTATAGGCCTCAGGGATCAACTCAACATGTAATAGCAAGGCATTTTCACTTTGTCATAGTCCATGCAGTTGTCAGTGTCCATTTTGGTAAAAGCTTCTAATGCCTTGCTTGTAAGCAATGACAATTGGTGAGTTTCCCAAGAAGCTCTGCCCAATCCAAATTGCCCACAGATTCTCTTGAAAGATCTTAAAAACAAATCAAAATCACCCCCCTCCTGATATCCAGGAAACATTTTAGAATTAATTTTGGCTTCCTGGGTCAAACCCCTCATGCCATTACTCACATTTTATGGCGTAGGGTATAAAGTAAGAACGCAGGAAGAGAGGAGTACAAGAGACAGGAAACAGAGAAGGTAACAAGGGCAGATGTGGGTCAAGGGGAGCTTCAAGGAGTGGCACAGGCAGAGGGAGAAGGCAGGGAGGCAGGCAAGGAAGGAGTAAGATATAAAGAGCCATGTGCGCTAATGCAGGGAGTCTGGGAAATACAATTCTGGAGCTGGAGCCCATCATAGAGGAGGCTAGTCTGGATTTGGTGGCCATAATGGCGTCATGGTGCACTGACAGTCATTACTGGGATATGGCCATGCCAGGCTACTCACTGGTCAGGAGAGACAGGAAAGGGAGGAGGGTTGCACTACATGTGAGGGAAGGAATACAGAACATGCAGTATAGAGGCATCTGGCAGAAAATGAAGGGCTGGATGTACAATGGGTTGTCCTGGAGACATGAGCTGGGGCAGCTGTCAGTACGGGGGTGGTATTCAGGCCAGCAGAAGAGGGAAAGAAATTGGATAAGGCACTTGAGGAAGACATCATCGGGATGGCAAATAAGAGTGAGGTGCTGCTAGTTAGGGGCTTCAATCTGCCAGATGTGGATTGAAGCCTTCCAACTGCAGCTTCAGCAAGGACCAAGGACCACTGCCACTGCCACCATTCAATCATCAAGAGCAGTAGGCTCCACCTGAAGCCGGGAGCCCCCCTTCCCCCAACAGAGAGCTATCGTGCCATAGTTTTAGCAGCTTGCAGCACTGAAGCACCAGAGCTCGGTCATAACAGGAGAATTTTGAGGAAGCTAATCAAAGAAGAGGAGGTGCCCCCCTTGATCTCCAGGGAACCAATAGGAGCGCAGCTTCAGGAATCAGCAAGAGGCTGATCAAGGGCTTTAGAACTCCCGAATACTCCACAACTTTCACCACGCTCCATGACCAGATTGCCGAGAGGAGGACGCTCTGCCTAAAGCCAATAGACACCCCTTCCTCACAGAGAGCTGTTCTGCCATGGTTTTACTGACTGACAGCACTGAAGCAGCAGAGCTCAATCATAAATGGGATGATCAGGAAGGAGCCAATCAAAGAGAGACATACACTCTGACCTTCAGGGAACCAATAGGAGCCCTCTTCCAGGCACTAATCAGCCTTTGACTGCTTCAAAAGGAAGTAGCTACAAAGCAGCCCCCGCCTCGCCCTGTGGAACCCCATACAAAGGATGTCAGAGTCTACCCACCAGAATCAGCTTAATGAGGCAGCCAACAGCTGGCCACTCTGCTCCGCTGCTAACCTAAGTGGACCAAGTGGACCCCTGCTCATTGGATCCCAGGTATGCCTGTTGAGGGTTGTATTGTAGGGAGACAGTACTTTGGAGGCTTGCTAAGTATTTGTGGGATAAGTGTGACTGTGGGTTAAGGGACTTGCTATTTTAACTGCTGCTGGGTATTAGTGTATTTCTGAGTTTAAGGGATTGCCATTAAACTGTTGCAAGATAATAATGTGTTTCAGGGTTCAGGGTCTTACTGTTCAATGGTTGCTGGGTATTTTAGTGTGTAGGAACTTGATGTTAAATAATTGCTTGGTGTTAGTGCACTTCAGGGTTTAGAGGCTTGTAGTTGCTGGGTGTTAGTAGGACAGCCCCACTGGGGTCTGGAACAGAAGGACAGGAAGTACAGAAAAAAAAGAAAATGTGAGGAGAGGTGAAATGCAGTAGTTGTGGGGTGGCAGTCTACAGGGAGACCTTCTGGAGACTGTGGTGTTGCCCCATTTGCGTGTGCCTCTCTAGGTGGAGGAAACATGTCTCCAGACTCCAGTCAGTGCTGACTGAGAGTCAGGAGAATGTTACTAGACACAAAGTCGCATTGGTGAGGAGTCGGGGGACCATTTCTCCCTTCCAGGGACCACCTTGCCAGACACCGCTATCTCAAAGGATGCCAGAAGGAAGGAATGGTTGGACTACAGTAGGTCAAGGAGGGCAGGGTTGGTGGGATCTGGAAGACTGGGAGAAGCAGGTCACAGGAACATTCCTCCACCAGTGCCACTAAGAAATTCCTATGACATTCTGGTAGAGCAGAACTGCCAAGAAGGGGCAGCCAAGGTGATGGACAGTAAGGATGTGTGGGTCCACCCTAATGGAGTCCCAAGAGGGGAAGAAGGACCCCAGAGAAGGAGGAAGCAACTTCTGGTAGGAGACTCTATTGTCAGAAGGACAGAGCTGGGGGAAGGAAAGGGGTAGAGAGGGGAGTAAAATGCCTACCTGGTGCCACGGTTCAAAGGGATGGGAAGCGTATCCAACAAATCATGAGGGTTATACGAAGGAAAGGGGAAATGGATGTCATTGTCTACCTGGGGATGAATGACCTAGCTTTGGATGGGGCAGGGGCAGTGCAGGAGCAGTTTAGAGAAATAGGGAAGGGTCTTAGGCAGGTAGGAAAGATGAAGATTTAGCACTCCTAGTTACTGAAACTCTGACTCAGATGTAGCAAAAAAGGCAAATCTTTATTCTCACATAGAACACAGAATGAAGAGGCAAGCTAACCCCAGCTATTTGGCCAAACAGAGACAGGCCTTAGTCAGTGACCTGGAGTGCTAAATCTTCATTTTTTCATGCATTGAGGCCAAGCAGCCCTTTTTTTAGCACTCACAGTTATTCCTGTGACGCACTGGTTCTCTGCCTCTTTCTTAGGCAGGTAGCATGCACTGTAGCCTTTATGGAAGTGCTGCCTGTCTATAACAGGGAAGGAGAGGGAGATCCGTACTAAGGCCTTCAACTCATGGTTGAAGGAATGGTGCAGAGAGGAGGGGTATCACTATTTAGTTTTTGGTAACTAGGTAAATGCACTGATCCAAAGGACAGTTTCCAGGCACGACCCAGGCCAACACATGGCACAAATACAATAACATAACAGATAGGATTACAATTGCAAAAACGAACTAGTTGTACAAAAACAGTCATACTAGATTTTACAGATAAGCAGTGCACACTGTAGGGGTGGACAGACTGTTCCCCAGGAGATCCGGCCCCCCAGATCAAACCCACAATCCATGGACCCGGATAAACATGGACTTTGCCGTAGAAGTCTGGTTCCAGGTACGTGGAGCTGCTATTTCTGCAATTTTGCTGTCTGTTGCCTGGGGGATGCCGTCAGGATGTACAGGCAGCCAGCAGCATCCAATCAGGCAACATAAGGTCACGTGACACACTCACCGGTATATAATGCTGGCGAATGCGCCATGTGGCCCAGAAGGAGGAGGATCGCAGCAGAAGAGAGACTAGTAGAGAGACACTGGAGAGAGAGGTGAAGCACCAAAACACAAAAGCAATACAGTTAGGGGAGAGAGGGGGGGAGGGGGACAGATTCTCGATCAAAAAGGAAGTAGGGGTGGGTGGTAAAGTCGGTCGGTTGATGATGGGAGGGAGTGTCGGGGGTACAGGGTTGGGGGCCATGAATGATTAGGTACAGAAAATCCCAAATGAAACTTTCTCGGACTCCAACAGTAGTAGCTGTGTGTACAAAAAGGGCAGGCTGGCCGCTGGCAAAATCTGACTTGTGCTATTACAGATCCAGAGAGGAGAGAGTACTGGTGGTGGTGGCCCAGAAATTACAGTTACAGAAAATCCCAAATGAAAGTTTTTTTTCTCGGCCTTAGACAGTGTAGCTGTGTGTACAAAAAGAGCAAGTAGGAAAATCTGACTTGGCGCCATTCCAGATCCAGAGTACTGAGGGGGGCAGAGATTACAGTTACAGAAAATCCCAAATGAAACTTTTTCTAGGCCTCAGACAGTAGCTGTATGTACAAAAAGTGCAGGCTGGCAAAATTCTGACTTGTGCCATTCCAGATCCAGTGGAGAGAGTACTGGTGGCCCAGATATTACAGTTACAGAAAATCCCAAATTAAAGTTTTTTTTTTTCTTGGCAGTAGGGTGGCAAAATAAATCTTTGTGACGTAAAGAGGGGAGAGTGAAAGAGACTGCAGGGTGGCCCACAATAAATGTGACATCCCAGAAATCCCAAATAATTGTTTTTTCTGGCTTCAGTGCGGCTGTGTACAGTCCAATCATGAATAATGACCATCATCGCCTACATTCAATCAAGATTTCACGTATTAAAAAAAATACTGTTCAAACAACATACAAGTTAATGCACCTGCCCTGTGCTGCTGGCTGTGGGTGGCCTAGGTGATAATCTGACTGTGAGTTGTAGCAGGCTGAGTGTTTACAGTACAACACAAGCAAAGCACAACCACTAAACACAAGTGTCATCATCATCACTCATTCCCCATTAATCACCTGGAACTGACTGTGACTGCCAATCCTCTACACTAGGACTCGTCTGCATTCCAAGAAGGCCTCATACTTAGGAATCTACCCTGCTCATTAATGTTTCTCTCCCACACACCCCATCACTAATCAAGACAAACCCCTGCCAACCATCCCACGGCTGGGATTGACAATGACCCTTTCGGCTGCTTTCAGTCCTCTATCCTACCCTCATCTAACATCTACTCTCCTCCTTTCACTACCACTTTTGCATGTATACTCTAATAATGATCTACCTTCTATCTTTCCTCAGCCCCGACCCTTACTGCACTTAGAAACTCTGTCCTGAATTGTTACTGTTTATCTAAATTTACCTGATTACCAGGATAAATCAATTAATCCATTTGAAAGTGTACTGCAGCTGTGCTCTGTAACCTACTGAAACTGACTAACTACTTGTACTTGTTTTGTCCCAATATTTGATTTGGAGCTTTTGCAGAAGAGATATGTTGGCTAAAAGGTTGTAATCCAAAACTTTCAATAAATAAAATAAATAAAAATATTATTACTTATAATCATTAGTTTCATAGTATATCGCGGTACAAACGTACGTTATGTATAAGCATTAACCAACTCCTAGGGTGGGACTGCACTGCTTGTGGCTAATGCACCAGATGTGTCTGCATCTCCAATTTAAATTGTGAGGCACATATAACAGTTGCTGAATTTGATCACTTTCACTTAACACTAAGTGTTATAGGAACCAGTCTGGCAATCTTGGAAGGAAGTGGTAGTGGACTACTGTGCTGTCAGTGCGCTGTGTACAGTCACGGGTCACGACAGTAAATTTGTCCCTTGTCTGTGTGGGTGAGAGTCATCAGAAAGACATCATGTTTCTTGTTACAGGGATCTTTTGTTCCAAAATGGATCAGTGTTGATGAGGCACTTTCTAGTTCTCAGGTAGACAGTGGCACTGCAAAAGACAAGAATCGGTCTGAAAAGGTAAACCAAAATCAAACCCCAAAAAGGGAATTTTTTAACATCTAATAAGACTTTGTCTTCCAAGAGAATGCTTGAATCCAAAAAAGGTGAATGTCTCGGATCATTATCATCAGTCCCAAGTAAAAAAAAAAAAAGTTATGTAGTTAAAAAACTAAAGACGTGGTGGGTACCACCCACAGAGGCACCCAACGGTATGGCACAATTGCATACTATGCTTCTGTCAGTCCCTCATCCGATTCTTCTGAGGCTGAACCCGGTGAGGGTAATACTGATGATAATAAAGGAGATGAAGAGAATGCTCAGGCAGCAGAAGGTTTACTGGAGGGGATGGAAATTGCAGATGAGGAAGGAACAGGCAGAAATGTTTTGGTTGTGGAGGAGGGGGCAGTGGGAATAAACCAGAACAGGCCCAGGACAAATTCGGTTGGGGGGGGCCTGAAAAGATGACTGAGGTGTCTTGCCTTCCTAGGAAAAAAACTAAAAAAATACCATCTTTTGTTTGATCATACTTCTTCAGCAGGGCTTCCAATTTGTTGATAGCAACATGCGCTATTTGTAAATGGCCAATCAGCAGAGGTAAAAAGAAAGGAGCATTGGGAACTTCTGCACTGAAAAGTCACCTAGACTGATGTCATAACATTAGTGAGAAAGTCAGTTGTGAGTTTTGAAGAGAAAGTGATAGTGATAGTGATAGCTCACTACACTCGGGGGTAACACCCATAGATGAAAGCAGTGGCAGCCCCCGCAGCACTACTCCTCCACCACCACTTGCTGCCATTCGAAGGACTCCTCCGACTGTAACTGAAAGTGATCATGTGTTCAAAAGCCCTCCTCCTTCAAGGAGACAGCTTACCATCTCAGAAACATATAAGCGTAAGGCCAAATATGCCTCGACTCACCCTGTTGCTTTTACAATAACCAAAAAAATTTCTGAAATGATAGTTGTTGATTTGCTACTATATAACATGGTTGAACATATAGGATTCAGGCTGCTGCCTGAGTACCTTGAACCTCGGTATAGTATACCATTGTGGAAATACTTCTCGGCAACAGAGATTTTCCGATCTTAATGATGTCGTATGTAAAAAATTAAGACTCACCTTGTGCAGTGCTGTTGGGAGGGTGGTGCATCTTACAACAGATATTTGGATGAGCTGTCAGCCTGAACTCTTCATGTCTGTCATGGCCCACTGGCATGTTTCAATAATTCACGTGGGAGAGGGGGCAGTGAAGCATCGCAGTTTGCTATTCTAAGAATGTTTTATTTTCCATCTGAACATACCTCATACAACATCAATGAAGAACTCCAAAAACCAATACAGCAATGGTTCACTTCACAGGGACTGTCAGTTGGCTTTATAGTTGCAGATAATGGTTCCAACATAAGGAAGGCCTTGGAGAAGGGGGGCTTTGTTCACATCCGCTGCTTTGTGCATTGCTTAAATTTAATAGGTCACAGTTTTCTCAATTACAACAGGGAGATTAAGGCTGTTGTTAGCACTAGTAAAAGAATATGCACTCATTTCAGTCACTCAAGCAAAGCCCGTCACTTGTTCGAAAAAATGCAGCAGCACCACAGTTTACCTTTGCACAGACTGATCCTAGACATTTCTACTCAATGGAATGCGACCTTTTATATGTTCCACTGGCTGGTGGAACAAAAGAAAGCTGTTAGGCAATACACCTTAGAAAATAAAATTGGTGATGCAGACATCTATATCACTCCACCACAGTGAGCCGTGCTGGAGTTTCTCGTTGTACTGCTCCAGCCATTTGAAGAAATCACCAGGGAGGTTAGTGCAAACACAGTAACTCTTGGCCAGGTGATACCTCTAATAAAAAATTTTAAATTCAGATTGAATCTAATTAGGGAAAAGTTAGAGAAGCAAGACAGTTCCATGATCACACAGGCTGCCAGTGGTGCCTTCACATGCAGGTTGCCCTCCAGAATATAAGCTCTAACGAGATGTATGATAAAAAAAAGCTGAAGAAGATGACAAACTATGTAAAATGTTTAACTCTGATTACTACATTAAAGCAAGAATCTTGGACCCACGATACAAACTGAAGCAACTATTGAGTGATAATGATGACACTTGTTTTGAGGGAAACAAGAAATAATTGATGAGGTGCATGCTGTCATGGAAGAGAGTACAACAGCAGCACCACATTCAGAATCTTCTTCACGATACAGCAGCACAGCATCAGGCAGACCATCCTCTACTGTTGCGGCATATTCTCCCTCTTCCTCCTCAGCCACTGCAGCTGAACCTTCTTCTTCACCACCAGACAAGCACGATAGCACTGTCTCACAGTCACTTGGCTTAGCTTCATGTCCCTGGAGTCACTTAGAAGATGTTATTGTAATATCTTCATCTGCCACTTGTAACACAGCTTCAGCACAGATCATTGCTGAAATGTACCCGGCAGAGCCCAATATCAACTGGAATGCTGATCCTTTGAAATACTGGAAATCCAAACAAAATATGTGGCCTGCTTTAGTAAACATTGCAATGAAGTACCTGAATTGCCCTCCAACTAGTGTCTGTTCAGAATGATTGTTCAGTTCAGCTGGTAACGTCATTACTGACACATGATCCCATTTGACACCAGAAATTGCCAAGTGCCTCATGTTTCTCAAAGTCAACATTCCTCACTTTAATTTCAAATATGATACCTGAATAAAACATACATTGACTGCTCCGAGCAGGCCTTATGCACAAAACACTTTCAAGAATTTGTGCCTATGGTGAAAATCTTTTGTGAATAGAAACATAGAAGCTGACGGCAGATAAGGAACGCAAGGCCCATCTAGTCTACCCATTTCTTTTTCTACCTTATAAAAGTGCCATCGGCCTTTGCTCTGTCAATGGCCTATCTATTCGTACTCATCTGTATTGCTTCCTTATTCCTATCCCATGCATGTTTGAAGCCCTGCACTGTATTCATATCCACCTCGTCCTGAGGTAGACTGTTCCATGCATCCACCACCCTTTCTGTGAAAAAGAACTTCCTCACATTACCCCTTAATCGGCCTCCCTCTAATCTCATGCTGTGTCCTCTTGTCCTGCTATTTTTCTTATATTGAAACATGTTAGACTCTTTCACCTTGTTAATGCCCTTAAGGTGTTTGAATGTTTTGATCATATCATCTTTCTCCCTCCTTTGCTCTAGGGTATACATGTTGAGCTCCATTAATCTGTCCTCATATGTTTTCTGATGTAGTCACTGCACCATTTTTGTTGACCTACTCTGGACTGCCTCAATTTGGTTAATGGCCTTGTGAAGGTGTGGCCTCCAGTACTGCATGCAGTACTCTAGATGGGGCCTAACCAGTGTCTTGTAAAGAGGGATTATTACCTCCCTCTTCTGACCTGTGATACCCCTACTAATACACCCTAACATCTCCCTAGCCTTACCTACTGCTTTAGTGGTCTACTACACGAGGCTGCAACTAATTGCAACAAGTCAGGCCAGGACAGGCTAGGCCAGGCCACTATGATCACATGAGCAGCACAGAATAGAAAAAAAACAATAACATCATCAGTGGGTTCAGAGTCCAAATACAGCAAGCAACTGCATTTCACGTCACAGACTTACTTGATAGTACCTGGTACCACTACCTGATCTGGAGGTAGGGTACTGCCGTGTACTACTGCTACTACTATCAGTTTTTGCCCTCACGAGTCATGACTACTACTTATTTATCACTTTTTGTCCTTACTCCAGTCCTGTTCCTTCTCACTACTACTACTTGTCACTTTTGTTTGCCCTCAGCAACTGATCCTGAGTCCTGGCTGTACTGTTTTAATTTTTGTAAAGTCACGGCTTAGCAGATGCCTGAAAGTTCAGAAACTGAATACTCTTTGTATATATCCCACATCCCCAATATTTGGCTGCAAATACTTCATAGAAAAAAAATGCTACTAACTTGAAAATTTGTATAATTTCTTTAGTGTGTGTGCGTGTGTGTGTGTGGTATGCTACCCTGGTCACATCTCACTTACAGTAACTGGGCTGAGATTATTATATTACTATATTTTATTTGTGATACTTAAATTACTTGGCAGTGGCTGGCAGCAAGCAATTGTGGAACTAGAAAGGATGTCGTTGTGTTTGTGTTGTGTCATGTTGTGTTGTGTGTCATCAGGTCTTCATCAGGTGGCAGTGACTGCTCTGCACTTGAGTAATGCGATTTGTGACTGGCTGCCTGCCTGGGTGGTGATCGCTATGTCTTTCATTTTTCTTCTTTAAGGATTCAGCATCCTCAGCATGTTGATCAGATTCGGTAGAAGTAGTTGTAGTACTAGAAAACATTACCACGTCTTGGACCAGGTAATGTACCATGTACCACAGTACACTGGGGCATGCAAAGCAGTTGCATCATTCACATGGGTAGGGTGGGGTGGGTGGGCTCTCTTAGTGCTGCTCATTTGATCATTCATATCCATTTCTTTGGCTTGTTTGGCTCTGACTGGAACATCCATCAAAATAATACCCACACAGCACCATTAATAAAAAATGAAATCTTAACTGTCTAGCAGTGCCTGCAGTGCTTGGTGGTGCTATGATATACTGTAGGTATTTGCATCTGTCTGTCTCTCTCTCTGTCTCTCCCAGCACACTCTTGTCATGGGCCCGAGCATGATATGCCACCATTATAGGCCAGCCATGAAGGGGCCAGTAGTGACAGATTGATTTTATTTAGCAGTTTTACTTTAATTTTTATACAAATAATCCATTAAATTATTTCCTTTGGGTCTCTATGTCAAACGTGAGTGACTTTAGCCACTTTTATGCATTTTTTCAAATTTTTTCAAATATTGGTCAATAAATCAGAACTAATCAGGATAAATCAGGACTTCACCATGTTCTGGTTCTTATATAAAAAGGATCATCACATCACTGAGTTCTCCCATCCCTAGTACACAGACACCACCATCACAAAGGATTCCAGAAGGGAGAAGCAGATGGACTACAGCTGGTCAAGGAGGGTGGGCTACACTGGGGACTGGGGTTCCACCTGGAGGGATCAGAGCTTATACTGGGGGATGTCCTGGGAACAGCAGTCCTCAGTGGATTGTTTAAATGTTACTTCAGTGGACATTTAAACTAGCCGAGGGGGGTTGGGGTAGAAGGCTAAGGGAAGGCAGTAACTACCCTCTCCCTTGCAGACTGTGATAGAGGGTAGAGAAATCCCAAAAGGAGAGATGCCCACCGGGATGCAAGACAATCAAGGTAGCAAGGGGTTATCAACAGAGGAGTGGGGGGAAGAGCAGGCAAAATAAAAAGATGAGGAAGGGAAAACGGCTAGAAAAAGAGGGAAAGGACAAGAAAAGGGCTACCAAAATCTGGCAGCCATGTGTACTAATGCTAGATGTCTGTGAAATAAGATACCAGACCTGGCGGCTACCACGGTGGAGGCAGACCTGGAAATTGTGGCCATTACTGAATCAGCATGCCCTGACAACCATTTCAGGGAAATGATCATACTTGGCTACATGATGTTTAGGAAAGACAGGACAAGAAGAAAAGGATGGGGGGGGGTGCTTTATGTTAAAGAAAACATAAAAGTGACAGAGGGACAGGGAATTCAAGAGGGGGCTGAGGTGTTGTGGGCCATCCTCAAGTCAGGAAATGGAGCCACTATTCAGTTAGGAGAGATCTACAGGCCTCCTACACGGGGGGGGACTTAAAGAAATGTTAGAACATATTAGCAAAATGACGGAGAAGGGTGAGGTGGTGCTGGCAGGGAATTTTAATCTGCCAGATGTAGGTTGGAGCCTCCCTGCTGCAGAATCAGCTAGACGAAGAAAAATCCTGTACTCCCTGCAGGGGGCATTCCTCAGGCAGCTGGTCCCACTCAGGGTGGGGCAATACTGGACCTGGTGCTTACTTAGTGAATAGTGTTGCAGACATCAGGGTGGGAAGTGATATGTGGACCAGTGATCATCATATAGCGTAGTTTAATATAAGAATAGCAGTAGAATTCAACCACACAAGGGTGGTGGTCCAGGATTCCAGAAAGGCTGACTTTACAAAACTGGGGGGTACCTCCAAAAGGATTAGAAGGGGGAGATGTCCTGGGTAGAGTGGAGTGCAAATGGGCTAGACTAAAAGAGGGTATAGTAAAGGCAACAAACCTGTATGTCAAGCACGTAAGCAAAAGCAGAAGGAAGAGGTGACCGTTATGATTCTTGAGGGATGTGGCAGAAAAGGTAAAGTAAAAAAGAATGGCATTCAGAAGGTATAAGGAGATCCACAGAGAGAGGGGAAAAGGGAAGTGTATCTGTGGAAATGGAGGGAGGCAGGCAAAACAGTATGGAGCGCAAAGGTGCAAACTGAGAAAAAAATAGCAATGCAGCATCAATAGGGGACAAGACATTTTTCAGGTATATTAGCAAGAAAAGGAAGACAAAGTAAGGGATTGTACAGTTAAAAAAGGAGGGGGGACTGTACAGAGGAGGACCAAGAAAAGGCAAACATCTTGAACAAGTCCTTCTGCTCAGTGTTTACAGTAGAAAGGGAAGGGGAGGGACCACAAATAGGCACCAAGAGCATTTAGGGAATGGAAGTAGACACCAGTCCCTTGTCTGGGGAAACGGTCAGGAAAGCACTCCCTAATCTGAGGGTGGACAAAGCCATGGGGCCAGATGGGGTGCATCCAAGAGTGCTGAAGGAACTCAGGGAGGTGCTGTCTGCACCCCTAGCTGACTTGTTTAACAGTTCACTGGAGATAAACATGGTCTCGGAGGACTGGAGAAGAGTAGATGTAGTCCCACTTCACAAAAGTGGTAGCAAAGAGGAGGCAGGCAATTATAGGCCTGTCAGTCTGACTTCAGTGGTAGGGAAATAATGGAAACATTATTAAAGGAAAGGATTGTGAAATATCTGGAATCCAATGGACTGTATGACCTGAGACAGCATGGTTTCACAGAGAGAAGGTTACACCACACAAATCTAATAGATTTTCTGGCTGGTTATCCAAAGTATTTTATCAGGGAGAGGCAGTGGATGTGGCCTACATGGACTTCAGCAAGGCCTTCCACACCATTCCACATAGCAGATGGGTAAACAAGTTGGGTATCATGGGGGTAGGCAATAAGGTGGTAACCTAGGTAAGAAACTGGTTAGGGGGTAGGAGACAGAGGGTGGTGGTAAATGGAGTTTGCTCCGAGGAGGGTATTGTGAGCAGCAGAGTACCTCAGGGGTCAGTACTGTGGCCTCTTTCATGTCTTCAATAACAACATAGCAGAGGAACTGCAGGGGAAGGTTTGCTTCTTTGCAGATGACACCAAGATCTTTCCTGGGGGAGGGGTGTGCATGAAAAGGATGGTAAGAGATTTAAATTGGTTGGAGGAGTGGTCAAAAATCTGGCAGCTAAGGTTTAATGCAAACAAAATGCTAAATAATGCACTTGGGTCACAGAAACCTAGGGTTGGAGTACAAAATGGAGTGAAAGATACTTGCAACGATCAGTCAGGAAAGGGACCTGGGGATAATCATATTGGATGACCTGAAGGTGGCCAGACAATGCGACAAAGCAATCAGGAGAGCTAATGGATGCTGGGGTGTATAGATAGGGGTATCACCAGCAGGAAGAGGAAAGTGGTGTTGCCCCTATATAGGTCACTGGTAAGACCACACCTGGAGTACTGTGTCCAGTTTTGGAGACCACATCTCAGGAAAGACTTAGTCAAAGTAGAGGTGGTCCAGAGGAGGGCTACCAAGATGGTATAGAGTCTGTATCAAAAACCCTATGAGAAGAAGCTAAAGGAACTCAATATGTACACCCTGGAGAAGAGACCGGGGGATATGACAGAGACCTTTAAATACCTCAGGGGGGTGAATAAGGTACAGGTGGTAGGTATTCTTCAGAGGAAAGGGTGCTCTAAAACAAAGGGTCATGATATGAAGCTGGAGGGGGTTAGGTTCAGGAGATCTGTGAGGAAATACTTTTTCACAGAAAGGGTGGTGGATTCCTGGAACAGTCTTCCAGTGGAGATAGTGAGGGTAAACACAGTGGAGGGATTCAAAAAAGCCTGGGATAGGCACAAGGGAATCATAAGGGAAAGGAAGGGGGTGGAAGAGATGGTTCCGTAAACCAAGGAGGCTCTGCAGCGAAAGCAATCACAATGACAATGGGCAGACTGGGTGAGCCAAGTGGCCCTTATCTGCCATTAGTTTCTATGTTTCTATCTTTGTATAATTGAGAAGAGGAAAACAAGAGGAGAGATAGTGAGGATAAGTAGGATGGTAGAGGGAGACTGTGCAGAAGGGGACCAAGAAAAAGCAGATGTACTAAACAGGTACTTCTGCTCAGTCTTCACAGTGGAGGGAGGGGAGGACAGATCACCAGGGAGCAGTAGGACCGGGGGGGGGGGGCCGGCAGACGCAAGTTCATTTTCAGATGAGAGAGTCCGGAAGGGACTTGCAGCTCTGAAAGTGGGCAAGTCTATGGGACCGTTGGTGAGATGAGGGTCTTTGCCAGTTGCCACCTGAGGACCAGAGGTCAGTTCATCTATATACGGATGGGTGAGTCAGCAGCCAACAGGGGGTGGGGTGGTAGGGGCTCAGTGAGTGAGCCAGGGATGGGGGGACTTTGACAGTTATCTGACTGGGGATAACTCTAGATTGCCAGGGACAGGCTTCAGTATATTTCCACAATATTGGCTTGAGTGAGGGAGTGGGGTCCATTAGACTGCTAAAGAAAAGCTCTAGTACAATATCAAAACACCAACAGGGACTGAGCAAGGAAGGGTCCAGAAGACTGCCAGGCAAGGGCATTAGTACAACTCCACAGTACTGTTAAGGATTGGGTGAGGGAGGGGTGTTCACTAGACTACCAGGGTTGGGATCATCAATATTGCACAGAAAATGTACTGCACAGTACCAACTGCAGTCAGAATCAGAGGTATTACTAGACTGCAGGCTTGGGATCTGCATTGCAGCACTGTACTAACTGGAATGTGATGGGTGGCAGTGGGGCTCGCAGTAGCAAGTGCTGCAGGGAGACAGGGGTCAAACACCACTGTATGACTTGATAAAAGCAGGATTTCATAAGCATCAATCAGTTCTTCAATACTGACAGGGTTCAACTGAGTGAGGCGGCCCACAAGACTGCCAGGCAAGGTGTTTAATACAGTTCACAATACTGTCAGGGATCAGGTGAGGGAGGGGTGTCCACTAGACTGCCAGGGTTGGGATCTTCATTATTACACAGTAAAATTACTGCACAGTACAAACAGCAATTGGGAGCAGGAGGAGCACTAGACCTTAGGCTTGGGATATGCAGAGTAGCTCTTTATTAACAGGGATGGGGCTGGTGGAAGCAAGGGTCTCGATTGCCAGTGCTGTTGGAGGACAGGTGTCACACATCACTGTGCACATTAATAAAATCAGAGTTTCATAAATGTTTATTAGGGCTGCCTCAGCAGCCTGTTACTGCTTATAAAACCCTTTGAATATACCATTGCATCTATATGCAAGAGGGCACCCTTTTTGCATGGTTGCAGTGATGTACTGTATCTATGCATTGATGCTATCCACTGTACACAGTGCCAGGTAACCCTTTGGAGATGGTCCCCACCCAGCCAGAGGCACTAAGATCTGCTAGCATGGTGCTATGCCTGTTAGTGCCAAAATAATCTTCATCTTGGCCACTATGCATGAATGGGGCATGGGTACATGTGAAATGCATGGAATCTGCCCACACCCCGTGCCTCACGGACAGGTGCGCCCATATCGACATTCACCAATGCCAGCCACCTATCTGCTGCTCCTCTCCCCCGGCACGCAGGACTCTGCAGGGTGGTGGGGGGAGGAGTTGTCTTCCTGGGTGGACATTCAATGGAATGCCCCCCCGGGACACATAGTGGATCCCACATATAGGGTGGCATGGATTTGGGTCTGGGCATGCCAATTGCATGCACTTGGACCCATGTGGAACCATACAGTCCCGTTGCCACCACTTAGGATCTTTTCAGGTGCTTAAAACATAGAAACATAGAATTTGATGGCAGATAAGGACCGCTTGGCCCACCGACTCTGCCCATTTCCATACCTAACGGATAAGCTTCAGATCCTAGTTAACCAACAGCCTACTTTCTCCTACCCCCCCACTAGAATTGCCTTATGTCTGTCCCATGCATTCTTGAATTCCCCCACTGTTTTTGACTCTACAACCTTCTCAGGAAGGCTGTTCCATGTATCCACAACCCTCTCTGTGAAGAAATACTTCTCACATTACCTCTGAGCCGTCCCTCTCTATCTTCAAATTGAGCCCCCTTGTTTTTGCACATCTCTTTTTCTGAAAGATGCTACCCTCTTGGACTTTGTTGATTCCCTTGAGGTATTTGAAAGCTTCTATCATGTCCCCCCTCTCCCTCCTTTCCTTGAGGCTATACATCTTTAGTTCCTTTTCATATGTCTTCTGATGCAGACCCTGCATCATTTTGGTTGCCCTCCTCTGGACAGCATCCATCCTGTCTATGTCTTTGTGGAGATGGTGTCTCCAGAACTGTACACAGTACTCCAGATGTGGTCTTATCAACTGTCTGCCCATCCAGCTGCCCATGCCAGCTCCTGCTGCCCAGTGGTCAGGGGCAGCTCAGTATGCCCTGTCCTGGTCCTCCAGCGACTGAGGCCTGTACCATGAGGGCGCACAGTGGGTTATGGCAGGGTCTGCCTGGTGTACCCTGTGTCACCCTCCATACCCATGCTGCCAGCACTATGCAGGTTAGTGAATACCACATAGTCTTGGCACACCCCTGGAATGCCACCAGAGTGGAGCTGTCCATGGATGTGAGGGATCAGGTGGGTGAGTCTGTGCACCCCCCTTTCATGTATGCTGCGTGGGGGTGCAGTGGGTGTGGGGTGGTTACATGACCATGTTGCACGGTGCTTAGCCACTCTGCACCTTCATGCATAAGGCCCGATATGGGGGTCACTGTGTGTTTCATACTACTACCCCCTTCCTCACAAACACTAAAGCAGCACTCTTAACATTTAAGTATTTAATACATTTTCTTACCTTAAAGTTTTTAGTCATGTGGAACTTAAAAACTAACTAAAAACCATTGCACAGTAGATACATTTTAAAAAAACATTATGCTGCATGTAGATTTCGAAGACCATCACATAGTCAATAGATTTTCAGAACCTTCATGAACGATTTCTGTGCAAATCTTTTGTGAAAACCATCGCACAGCAGGTAGATTTTGAAAATTATTATTCAGCATGTAGATTTTGAAAACCATCATGCAGCATGTAAATTTTGAAAACCATCACGCTGCATGTAGATTTTGAAAACCGTAGTGCAGCATGAATATTTTAAACATCATTATGTAGAGGTTCAAAATATTTCTACAGCAAGTAGGTTCTCAAAATAATTTGAGGGATTCCTGTGCAAATGCTTTGCTTTTAAATTAAAGATATCTAATTACTATCTTGTACAGCATCTATTAAAATGTTGTATTATTGCCTGTGGCTTATATTTAAGGGCAGCTTGTATTTAAGGGTTGCTTACATTGCAAAATCAAATTTCTAACTACTAAAATAAAATATCACACACCCTGAATCTGATCCAGCTTATTCATATGTCTACTGCATATCAAAAGTAAAACAAACATCCGCTAAGATAATCAGGTTACAAAAAAACTACAATAATGATTGTATTTACAGGGAGAAAAATAACAGAGAATCCCACCCACAATGTTTTATCTGACATGACTTAAATCCTAATTAAAATCTGTGGCATGTATTTGAAGACTGATTTATTTAAAGTATTCATTATGACCTTCACCTTGCATTTGAGGCTGTCTTCTATTCAAGGATGACTTCTATTCAATGAAATACAGTATTTAGCTTTTTGTTCTGTTATTTTTCAGTGAACTTGAGCATGTTAATGACTACAAAAAGAATTTACATTTTTGCACCAAACCGCCAAAGGGACCTCTTTCTCCTTAACATCTAACAAACCCATAAGTTTCATAACTTATTTGTTGTCTGTTTTTCTATCCTTTAGCAAAACTTTTT